>VZTX01019261.1:32657-66766 GCA_013400915.1 Pardalotus punctatus | reverse complement strand
ATACACACCAACAATAGGGAATATGTCATCCCCAGATGANAGAAAGAAAGAAAGAAAGAAAGAAAGAAAGAAAGAAAGAAAGAAAGAAAGAAAGAAAGAAAGAAAGAAAGAAAGAAAGAAAGAAAGAAAGAAAGAAAGAAAGAAAGAAAGAAAGAAAGAAAGAAAGAAAGAAAGAAAGAAAGAAAGAAAGAAAGAAAGAAAGAAAGAAAGAAAGAAAGAAAGAAAGAAAGAAAGAAAGAAAGAAAGAAAGAAAGAAAGAAAGAAAGAAAGAAAGAAAGAAAGAAAGAAAGAAAGAAAGAAAGAAAGAAAGAAAGAAAGAAAGAAAGAAAGAAAGAAAGAGAGAGAACGGAATGGAAGGACAAGAGAAGAGTAGGTGTAGGTGTGGAGAGAACAAATATCACCCCCCATGGATCCAGTGACAAGACCAGATCATTGCAAGTTCGATGCCTGTAGTCAGATTAATGGTCACAAATCCATTGGGAGTGGGGGCTGTAAAACTAAAAGGTGGGTTATATGCACCCAAGTTGGCATGGGAATGCCTATATTCTCCTCCAGGGAGGGGATTCTTCAATTCTGATGTATGGGGCGCACACAGTTTTCTGCTGGAGAGTTCCTGAAAAGAGTCAGGGGCTACTTTGGGATCCTTGGTGGTATTGTTCTTCCCCTTCTGTTTGTCTTGCCCACTCCTTGACTCCACTTCTGCACTTGTGCTGTGTTGTGTGGTCACCATGGACCTGAGCAGGAAAATTGGCTCCAGAAAGGTTCTTCCCTGCCTCTGTAGGGCCCCCCTTTCCAGTCATGTCCTGTTCTATCTTGCCGACTTGGATGGTCATCAGTGTTTGAGGCATAACAACGCATGAACTCCACTGTCCAGGCTGCTACAGAGCTGGAAAATGCCCAGTGCTCCTCCCAGCCACTGTCCTACTCCCTGCCCAGCTGCTGCCACCAAAAAATGAGCTTTCCTTGGTGTAGACAGGTCAGGAGTTTCTTAAACATGTTCGTGGTGAACAGGGGCCTAGAGATATTAACTTAGCTGTCCCAGGCAGTGCTCCAGGATGCAGGCAGTGCTCCAGGATGCAGGCAGCCAGAGCGGGAAGCAGAGGGTGGTACTCATGGGAGCTCTGCCCAGAAAGAGGTCCCTGAAGCCTATGAGAAGCTCCAAAAGGACAGTTTTCAGGCTGTGCATGGAAACAAAGGTAGCAGTGGGTGAGAGCAGAGGCTGGAGCTGCGGCAGGGACAGCAGGGGCTGCGGTGCCCTGTGCCCACTGGGCTTGGCCCTTGCTGGATGCACTGTGGGGCTTCCCAGGAGGCAGCGGGTGCTGGGTCTACCCACATCTTCCTCTTACTTGGGCACATCTGTCCCCAGAAATGTGACCGGGGGTATTGTTGTCACCACTGGCTTCTCCCACTGTCACACTGATGACAGACCAGCACAGGTGCTGACTTCAGGCAGCTGCTGGGCCGCCAGGGCAGGTGCCAGGCTGCAATGGCATGGTGCTCTGAGGGCCTCAGGGGCTCAGGATTATGGGGTTGATGAGGTCCTTTGAGGCTCAGGAGGTGCTTAGTCCCAGTTCTTGCCCAAAGCAAGGTCACCTGTGCAGTTGGAGTGGGCTGCACATCTGCCAGGATGGAGCCACTGCAGAAGTGTCCTCAAGAAGACAAATCTTGGGCCTAGAGGTTCTGGAGTAGCTCTGCTGCAAGGAGGGAGCTCAGGGGGCTCTGTGGTTCCCGTGCTGCGGGCAGGCAGAGGTGTCGTGGCTGGGCTGCTCCTGCTCCCCAGCACACACTGGTGCTCCAGGAGGCTCCAGGCTGTGCTCACGCTGCCAGGAGCTTCAGCCCCAAACGTGGTGGCTGTGCCAGGTGACCGGTTCCTGCTGCATCCCACTGCCCCCAGGGCTGCTAATACCCCTTCCCCTCCTGCCCCTGGCTCCTGGCTGTCCCTCAGTCCGGTCCCGCAGGCGGGTGCGTTGCCGAGGCTGTGACACCGCACTGGTGCTCAGCCAGGGAGGGGTGGGCTGTGCCTCAAGTGGCCGGAGCTGGGCACTGTGGCCCCTCTGCCCAGTGACACCCACGGGACCCTGCAATGCTGCCTTCACCCCATCTACAGCAGGAACCTCACCCCAACCAGTGAGCCAGAAGTGTCCCTAAGGCTGGTCCTCATCCCTGTTCATCCCTCTGGGGTATTACAGCGCCACAAAAGGCACCTGCCTGGAGAGTGGCCCCTCCTTACCCCCCAGGTTCCCCACCAGAATAAATAGAGCTGCTATTTATGAGCAAAAGGCTCAAGGA
The DNA here is from genome assembly GCA_013400915.1 of Pardalotus punctatus. Classification (NCBI taxonomy): domain Eukaryota; kingdom Metazoa; phylum Chordata; class Aves; order Passeriformes; family Pardalotidae; genus Pardalotus; species Pardalotus punctatus. The sequence continues at coordinate 64,477 of VZTX01019261.1, read as the reverse complement.
GCAAAATGCATCTCCTGCCCCATCGTGCCTGTGCCAGGGAAGGGACCTGGGTGCCAGGGCCAAGCTGAAGCATCATCACTGCCCAGGAGCCAGCAGGGAGTGGGGAAGAAGCTCCAGGAGCTCTTGGCACGTGTGAGTGTGGCCTGGGCTCCCCAAATGCAGCAGCTCCTGCCTGTGGCCAACACCCAGATCAGCACGACCCACAGCCCTCAGGGGGCAATGGGGGGCTCTCAGCACCCCCCACTGTCTCCTGCTGAACATCTGGCTCTTGGAGCAGGAAACCTCTGATGGAAGTGGGAGGTTCCAGGGTTCCCTCTGCACTGATACTGCTGCCCCAGAGCCCCTGTGGCCACACAGCCAGCATCTGACAGGAGAAATTTTTCTGCACAGCACCATGAACGGTGCCCACCCAACTGCTCCCAGACTCCCACAAGGTGCCCGAAGCAGCTCTGGGTGCTCTGGAACGGCTGGAACAGAGCTTGGGATCACAGGACACATCCTGAACAAGAATGGCCCTGTGGAAGAGGAGTCTGGAGGGGCAGCCCCTCTGCATCCCACTCCCCCTGGCCTGAACCCCCCCAGCCTTCAGGAGTCCTCAGTGCTCCCGGCTCTCCCACCATCCCTGACCCCATCCCGCCCACTGTCCACCGCTGCCATTAAAATAAATTGACTAAATAAACCTCATTTGGACTGTAACTCTATTTTCTCAACCTGAAAGGCAGAGTTTTGCAGTCGATCAGCAGCAAGTCCCCACAGGCTCCTGCTGCTGGGGAAGACACAGCCATTGCTGCACTAATGAGTGAATTAGCTAATGAAAACAGTATTTAAAATAATCACAATATTTCTTTATTTGCATGTAAAGATGACATAATAAAAGATAATTAGCAGCATGTGAAGCAGTTCTACTACTCAATTTTCTCAGTTTAGCTAATTAATTATCTTAGTAAAATGCATCATTATGGCTAATTTTAGAAAATCCAGCAGCTGCAAGGTCAGAGTGGGAACAATTTCAATTTGTAATTGGAAGAAACATGAAAGTGAGTCAGATAATCTTTTATTAGATAATAATAATAATAATGAATCACACAGGCACGTATATTAAGTACTTTAAGAGGCAGAAAATGCACTGAATCATTTAATAATGCCATCAAATGGGCTTTGTTAGGGGCTGCTGGAGGAGTGTGAGGGCATTGGGCCCTCAGCCCTGCCTGGGAGAACATGTGCCCCAGTGCTGGCTTGGGGATTGCTTCTGTTGGGATGTGTTGGACCACCATGGAGGGGCTGCCCTGGGCCCCCCCAGCCCTCCCAGCCCTCAGCCTGTGCCAGCAGCGCCCCAGGGCCTGGGCAGGAGGGTCCCAGCCAGGGGAGTCCTAGCAGACCACCCTCCCCCTGGACTGGATGGGGGGAGGGGGGTGGAAGAGGGCCAGGCAGAGACCCCCAGGGCTCACCAGAGTCTGTGGAGGGCTTGGGGGGCTGTGGGACCCCAGGATGGCTGAAGGACACGTACTGGCAGACACTGGCTCCTGGTGGGAATCCCTCAGGGATGTGGGCAGTGGGCACATGGCAAGAGTGGCCTGTGCTGGGGGATTCAAACCCCAGCTTGAGGATGGGGCTGAGAGAAAACGGGAGGGAGCCCAGGACCCCCGTGGCACCGACTGCCAGCCTCACATACTGGCCCCACACCGACCCCCAGTCCCTCCTGGGATGCCCCTGCTGTGCCCAGGCAGGAGTCTTACCCCCCAAAAGCAGCCTGTTTCCCTGGAGCTGGCAAAGGTGGGGATGTCAGGGGCTCCTCCTGTCCCACTGGAACAAACTCTGGGCACAGCCAGCAATGGATGGACTGGCTCATCTCTGACTTTCCAGGAACAGCTCTGTTGGATCCCTCGTGTGAGCCCAGAGCTGCAGTGGCTCATCTCCTGCTGTCACACTGCTGGGGTGCCAGGCACAGCTGGGCCCTGTGCGCAGGGTGGGTGCTTTTGGTACAGCAGAAATATAATAAATATATTGTTCATTAATATTAATTGTAATTTATGAAAAAAATATCACTAATCAGAAAATCTCATGGCTCTTGCAGAAAGGAGAAAACAGGTTTAAACCTCACCTGCACTCAGGTGAGTCTTCATCCAACTCCTGTGGCTGCTGCCATGCCCTGGGTGCTGCCCACAGCTTCCAGACGGCATCCCTGCTGGGCATGAGGCGGATCCCCAAAGCAGCAGGAAAAGCCAAAGCCAGGGCTGAGGCCCCTGGGATGATCCCGGCTGACACGACAACAGGCTGCCTTCATCCATGATGCTGTGCCATTGTCACGGAGATGACCTGACCCCTCCCCGGGATGCCCGGTGGCCTCCACAGCCCTGGTGTACGCAGTCATTGTGGCCACTGGGCAACCCAGCGTCACCAGGGACGTCCCAGCAGTGCTGATGTGGCCCAGGGACACCGGGACTACTGCCATGGACACTCCGGCAGCACCAGCACAGTCCAGGGACACCCTGCCAGCACCTCCCGACCTGGACACATCCTGTCAGCACTCACCCATTGCAGCAAGGGGTTGGGGGATGCCAGCAGCCCTGGCTTAGCCCAGTTCCACCTTCAGCCCCTTCCGCCACTCCTGGCAGACCTGTGTTCACTGCAGGCAGCCAAATAATATTTTCTCAGTTTAAAGCAGTAACTAAATTACATTTCACCCTGGAAAATTATCTGTACTGCAATTTGGCTTCATTTGTGGTCAAAACCAGCTGTGCCGCAGTGAGAACAAGCACCTCAGGTATCCGTGTTCCATGCTTCTGATTCCTCAGGAAGTTTATAGGAATTAAGCTGATGGAGGTAACAGAGGGCACTGGGGAGGAGTCATCTCTTCTACACCCCTGTGGCAAACCTGCCAGCCCCTCTGCTTGACATGGGGTGCTGCCAGCTGCTGTGTGTCCCACTGAGAAGCTCCCGTTCATGAACAGCAAATCAGAAGTTAATTCTAATTTCTGACTGTGGCAGAGGGCACATCCCTGGCTGCTTCACTTTGCAGCCACTCCTGCCTCATCCTGGGATTTATTACTGCTGTTCTTGCAGCAATCACCTGATGGTGCTGGGTCACTCCACTCACGTGGAATGAAGCACCTATGGGGCACGTGAAAGAGGGATCTTTCACAGAAACCAAAGACCTGCTCCTCGTTGGGCCCTCCTGCCCGGAGGAGATGGAGGCCATGGAGCCACTGGTGTTGCCTTTGAGTTCCTGGGCTCATAGAAGGAAGGTTATTCCCCACTGTGCACCTACACAGGCCCCATACGCCAAACACCAGCTGTTCCAAGGCTCGGCTGATGGAAACACTTCCAATCCAAGGCCTTAGGTGAGATTTCCAGATTCCCAAAACAGCTGAGCAGTGATTGATCCCTCTCCAAGAGGGAAGAGGAAAGCATCGGGCACCAAACAAGCCCCAGAATGCCCTTCCTGCACCTGGCCCTGCACTTTGGGACTGCAGAGGAAGATGATGATGAGATGACTGTGGGACCTCTGCCTTAACGTTCCCTGAAGCATTGTGGTGAGGAGCCTGGGCACATGGCACTAAATGAAGTTACTGAAGATGAAGCCAGCAGGAAAACAGATGTTTGCATATCCCAGCTTGAGGTTTCTGGACCAGTGCTTTTGTTCCAGTCCTCAGGTGAGGCAGCTTGGGAAAGGAACCAGAGCTGCTGCAAAGGTGAAATCCCAGGGACAGCACAGAATTTCACCTGCCAGAGAAGCAGCCCCTGCACCGCAGCAGGAAGCACAGACACACATGCAGATCCTGCAGCCCTGACCTCGGGAATCTGCACTGGGAACTCGCCCCTCCCTAGGGAGCTCAGAGATGGGGCCCTGGCTGGATGGCACCGACAAACCCTCTCTCTAAGCCAGCCCAGGTGCTCAGGGCTCGCTGGGTGCAGCACCCGCATGGGACACAGGGCCCTCCCCCAGTGCTGCCCAGCTTCTCTCCGAATGCAAAGCTGAGGAATCCTATCCTTCCCCCCTCTGTGTCCAGACAGCAGAGCCCTCACTCCCATAGGATGCTGCAGCTGAAGCACACAGCTCTTCCCTGGCGAGTGGCTGCACCATGGGGGACCCACACCTGAGATGGGAAGCAGCACATGGAGTGACTGGAGAACACTGGCATGGCAGGAGCATCGGGCTCCCTTCAAAAGCCAGTCTTCCATGTTTCCACCCCCACACCGTCGAGATGCAATGTGATTTCCTTACCTATGAGCCTCACTATTCCCAAAGCTACTGAGGTGCAGATGGTGCGCAATTCCGCTACCTCTGTCTGCTGCTGTCCTGGGAAACATCTCTATTGGAGAATTTCAACCAAGGCTTTGGAAAACATAAAAATTGACCAGTGCAAAGTTACTAGATAAGAATCTTTAAAATTTATTGGACTAATTGTGTTACATTCAATATTTGATGTGTTTCTCCTGGACAAAGAATTGGCATAAATACAAACAAGCCTTTGTGTGCCTTCCCTAAACAAATAAGAGATAAAGTACTAGAGACAAGGGAACATAGTTCACATCTTCATATTTACATTCTGCCTTTACTTTACAACTTAGCGCCAGGAATATTTACAGAAAAATACAATAAGAACAAAAAGTTAATGTCTTGGCAACATACAGGAATTAATACAAATTGTCTATGATTGAAGCACATGATATCTGATGTTCTCACTTCTAATTGCTCCTGCTAAATCCATGGGGAAAAGGGCTGTGTTTGCCTTCAAAGGTATCACTCAATTACACAATCACAAAAACCCATCAGATTTGTCTGTGAGGCTGAAATTTAGTCCTCTCCTCTTCCTGGGAATGCAGAACCTTATGGAAAGAAACACTGTGACCTACAGAGAACCCAGAAAGTACAGCCCAGGGGCAGCCAGGGCTGCTCCTCCCTATGGCCTCGCACACACAGCTACCCACAGACACCCAATTTCCACAGGCACTGTCCTCCCCCTCTCCTGCTTGCTCTAAGGTTCTAATGCCTATTTGAAAGTATCTTTAAAAGAATGGCTTTTCTTTAAAAGTCTCTATTAAGGTACTAAAATGAAATTTCAATGCTGTGTTTAACAAGGTGCAAGTGGTCACCTCCTACTCTGTTAAAACAGAATTATGAACCCAAACTTAAAGGTTTGATGAAAAGAAAGAGTCTTAATTTAGTTGTGGAACTCTTGCAGGTCAGTGAGGAGGTCAGTGCTTGTCCCCTCCAATGGACAGGAATGCTGAGCCAAACCTCTCACACATCAAATCAGAAATTCTATGCAGCAGTTTGTGATATTAAAAAAGCATCTGGATTCTTCACTAACTCTTGCAAGCACCATGGAAATAAACCTCATTTGCTCTGACCCTTTAGGGGAAAAGCTCTCAAGACAGTACACTGGACTAGGTAAAGCCATCGGAGTCTGGCCAGACTTTGGCAGGAGATGGATGTAATTCCCAGACTGGTGGTGTACATTTTGTTACAAAGCCTGAGACCTCCCCAAAGCCCGGCGAAGGAGGGACAGTCCCTGCAGGCACCCTGCACTGGCACAGCTCTGCCCAGGGTGCCCACTGCTGTGATCAACACCCAAACCAGGAGGGATGGCAGCACATTTCTACATAACAACATTTTTATCCTGAACTGCAACTTTCCTGAAGGCTCACCTTTCTAGAGAGCCAATCCCACCACCTACAGCCAGGCCACAGCACCCGCTCACCAGCTGGTTCTACAACTCAACAGACACGTTTTGAACATCCATCCCCTGGCACTGGGAGCAGCCACAACATGCCCAGCTTCCCTTCTTTCCAGACTCCTGCCAAGTCATATGGCTCTCACAGCTGTTACTGCTCCCACGGGTGCTTTAGATGAACATGGAATAGGCCCAAGATAACCCCTCAGCCAAGCACAGGCCCTTTCAAAGGAAGTAAATCTTCAGGCAGTCCCCTTGGCTATCCCTCCCAGAAACCACTCAGGGTTTGCCTGAACGCCCCTCTCTGCATTCGTGACTGCTGCTGAGTGCCTGAGAGCAGCAAGTGCTGCAGCTGTGCTGCACCAGCCAGGACTGTGTAACACAGCCCTGGAACGCGGGGTTGCTGTTACACTATCAATGTGCAGACACGGGATTTCTCAGGATGTTTATTGGTTACACATGCATTGCTCATGCCTTTTAAACCGGTGGGCTCAAGTGTGTTTGGCCATTAATTAGACCCAACAGGTACATACACAGTGTGGGTAAATTTAGCATCCGTGCATTAAATTGCTCCTGCCAAGAGTCTGGCAGAGGAATGAGGCTGTCCAAGTTCCCTGCACAGCTTGGCCAATGCACCCAACCACTGCCTTGGAGCTCCTCCTGCCATGGGCCACCTGGCGAGCACACAGGTATGGGCCAGCCAGCACAGATCCTGCTACAGGAGTTCTCTTTGGGTGGGTTCATTTTTTCACTTTTTATTCATCTGGATCAAATTCCAGAGCTCCTGAGTTGAAAGGTCAGTGCACTTGTTCCCTGCAACAAGGACACATCACCTAAAACCCCCCTGGTTGACCACCTGAAAGTCCTTTCACATGTATCTTTAGGGGCCTGTATTTCCACCAACTCTGTGAAAAACCACATGGAAAGCCAGGAGCGAGGTCTGTCCTTGGCAGGTAAGTTGTAATGAAACAAACTGCTTCGGGTCAGAACTGTTGCAAAATGTAGCTCTGAAATATCAAAATTCAATGCCTGACAGGTATTACTGCAATGCATAGCACAGCTTATTAAAAACACTTTAGAATTAATGTGAAGAGCTCCCCAAATTCCTGCTCACTCATCCTCTTCCATTACCTGGTGTTGGAAGGATCAGGATCCCTGCTGCTGCCAGGCTGCAGCTCCCCAGGAGTGCGAGCCAAAATTCACTGCTGCAACACCAGCTGGGATGTGCCAGGAGTCAGAGGGGCTCCCCGGGCTGCCTGCGCCCACCGCACCTCTGAGAGCCCAGGGTCACACTTGTGGCTGTAAACATCTCATCCCAGCACATCCACTGAGTCCTGAACACAGCACAGCCACAGGCTGAGACTGAAAACTCCTGACCTAGGCGGAAGAGAAGCGCTGCTGCTGAGAGTGAGAACGTACAGGAGATCCAAAACAAGGTGCAGTTACAACTCCAAAGGGGCTTTCATGGAATTGAAGCTAATGAGGAAAAGAAGAATTCGTGAATTTTCTTTCTGAGTTGTTTAGTCTATTTAACAGGAGCTTCTGAAAAGTGTTGTAGAAGCTGCAAAAACTGCTCCTGCTATAAATAACAGGGAGGAGGCAGCCCCAAAATCTCAGATTTCAATCCAAACGAAGGAAGGCAAGTGATGTTTATGCTTTTTATGGAAACAGTGAGTAGGTGATACAGACACTTCAAAATAAATTAAGTAGTTGCATTAAAAAAAAATTTAAAAAATAAAAATCAAGCTACTGAAATTAATGTGACATTTTGCAACAGCCCTGCAAGTCATAACCTCGCTTTTATATAACCAAAAGCTCTTATCCAATAACAACTCCTGTTGGAAAGTCTGTGAATTTCAGGTGGTGGCTGCTGTCAGCAGGACACATCTCATATGCAGATGGACTCACTCAGAGCCCTGGAGGGAGTGGCCACGCACAGCATCTGGGTTTGGATTTCAGGGCCTGCTCTTTCCAAGCAATCCTCCCCCTCTTGCTTCTGGTACACAGATGCATTACAACCAGTGAAGGATCTTCTGTTGAGCACTGAAGGGGGACTGAAAATGCCTTTGAATTCTTGCAGGGAAAGTTAATGCTCTGGAACAGACTCCTCCTTCAAGGAGAGATCCTGCTCCCTTGCCCTTGGATACATGGGTGCAGCAAGGTGTCTAATGGCAGGTTTGTTTGTATTCTTATTTCCATCCTCATATGCAGAGATGGCTTTACTTTGATTGTTTTCTCCCCAGAGTGAGACACCTACAGTTCCTAATTAGTCTGGAAAGGATGACTGGGTGAAGAGATTATTTTGCTAGCATCCAGGAAGACTGGAATTCAGTAATCTTCTGAGGGTAGGTGAATCAAGTCAATATCCCAACTGCAGTGTTTCGGATTCATTTCTCATTCCTCCCACATGGTATCTGCTGACTTGTGCTAGAACACGATTTCCTGAATTCCGGAGGGCTGAGGAAATTTGTTGTTGTTATTTAACTCTTTTCATTAGTGTAGCCACCAAGCTCTGATCTAATTGTCCTGGAAGGATAATGACCTAGGGGTTGCAGTTCTTGAGCCCAACCTCCTGGAAAAGCGAGGTATAAAACTCCGGCTCCAGCTGCCTGTTCCGGTATTTATTGACAATATCTGCTATTTTCTGTTTTCGGCGGACGTGGGGGGGGTTGTATGAATCACTTTCCAGCCTCTTTCTCCGACAAATATTTATTACTGTCTGTCTCACTAAAAAACCTGAAAAAGAAAAAACATTTGAATCAAGTTTAAATTTGGTCCTGAACCCCTTTGCTGGCTTTCCAGCTAAAGACAATTTTGGGTGCTGTCCCATCTAAACCCAGGGGAGATGTTCAACACCACCAAGTCAAGAACTTTTCTCCATGAGCAGTTGAGAACAGACAGCCATGGTCCCCAGGCCTGTAAAGACCTTCACTGTTAAAAAAATGAAGAAAAGGACTCACTCAGTGTTACCCTAAAGTGGCTGGAGGAGAAGAAGTATTCTCTGCTTCGCCAGAGCCAAGCAGCTGCCTGGAACAGCACCCTCGGGACAAGAGGGCAAACCCAGGGCAGCCAATACAAGAGCCACAGAACCACTGCCCTGGCCATGCCACGCATGTGCACTTCAGGTGGGCCCTGAGGTCACACCAGGTAATGCCAGGGGAGCCCTGAGAATGAAAAAAGTACCTGTCAGTACCTTTCTCCAGTAGGTACTGCAGAGGCTTCCCCTTAGAAAGGAGATGAGGAAAGACCTCAGGGGTTGTGGCTGCAAACGAGTTTCTCTTCCCCTCGCTGCCTTTCCACTTCTGTCACCCCCCTGTAACTCACACGGCTGGATGTGGAAGGAGAAGGTGGGGAACGGAAGGAGTAGCATTGCAAAGCTGGCAGTGAACTTTCTCTTATTTTATTCTGAAATGCTTCCTTAGAGGCACAGGAATTTCAAGTGTCCCCCTTACCCCTTTTGCTGTTTCACAAGCTCTTTCTTGTTTTTTACAGGACTTTCTTTTTAGAGATTAGACATTTAGAGGACCTCACTGCACACAAACTACATCTGCTGAACTTAGAGACTAGATACTCTTCACTATATTAACAGTCCCGATGCAGCTGAAAAACAAGCCCAACTCTAGGCAAACATAGCTGATTATTTTTCAGTAAAAGCCACTGTCATCAGCTGAACTCATAAATGTTATTTGAGGGCCCAGGTCTGGCTTTGATTTGCTAATCACTGAATTAAGCATGCAAACCCCAGAACCTGAAAGTCACCCCCAACAGCAGCTTTACAGCTATGTACAGCTGCTCTCGCTGGGTGGGATTTCCAGTTATTGAAGCCAAGTAGCACCAATACCAGGACAGGTCCATGAATTCATCCAGGAACAGAGCAAAAGGCAGAGGGCACACATGGACCCTTGTGAACACATGCTTGCGTGGTATTTTTATTGAACACATTAGAAAACCCTCAACTGCTGCAGTTGAAATCCCTGTCTGACTTCTAAACCTGAAGGAACACACAGCATGCCAGCACAGCATCAAATTCCACAGCACCCTCTGGTGCACCTTGGCTCTCTGCTCTTAACAGCAGCACCACATTTCAGATCCCTCCCATCTAAACAGGCCCTGCTCCGAGTTCCAAGCCCTTCTCCTGCTATCCTGGCAGGCAAGCACTGCCCACCTGCTCCCTCTGCTGTTCCTGCTCCCACCGTGGCTGCAAAAAGCACAGCTTTCTTTTGTTCAGCACTGCCCAACACTTTTCCAAAGAAAGATTCCAGACCGTGTATTTTGCAGATATATTATTATTAAAAAAACAAACCAAAACAAACATGAACGTTCCTAAAACCCTTTAGCTTACCTAGAGCTCTCCTACTGACTATCATTCCATCCACCAGTGGGATAACCATGTTAAATTTCCCAGTTGCTCCTTGTAGTTTTATCCTGAATAAGCCAGTGTTTAAAGGATGGATGAAGATCACAGGAACTTCCTTCTCAGGAATGGTAGATCTTAAGGGAAAAACACAACTTGTAGATCAGTTTTAAAACACTGTTTCAATTAATCTACAGAGAAAAAAAGACCCCTTTAAGTGTTAAAAGAAAGTTTAAAAATGCCTCATGGCTAAGGCAGCAGGATCCTGGGGTATGCTCTGGACCCTCAGAGGGGCTCTGTGAGTTGTGCTGTGCCTATAATCTCTGTTCCTGCAGGACTGGAGAGCCCTGCAGCCCCGGCACAGTGTATATGCAGCATTAACCACCTCACAAGGGAGCCAATCAGGAGGGAGGCTCATCATAGACTCAGACAAAACTGCGTATTTTCTGTTCTTTAATTTATGTTTTATCTGCAGTGATACGAAAAGCTCTCTCATTTTTTCAACCAAGAAGTAGTCCACTGAGAAATCAATAAAAATAGTGAAAATAAGAGCGGTCTTACCTCAGGGAAGTGCTACTATTGGCTGTGGTTTCCACACCAGTGCTAGTCTCAGATACCAGATCAGGGAGGGGGAAGTTTTCTGTAAGAACAGGATGCACCAAATAAAGTTTATCTAATCTAGTTTTGGCTACTTTTTCTTGTGTACAAGGAAAGATTATTTACCATTAGTCAAAAACACGCAATCCTCAAGCATTTATACCACTAATGTTCTTGCACAGCTAGTGTCTGTGTTTGGTTTTCAGTTTAAGCATGCATGAGGGCACACACACCTCAGCCACCTGCACTCGACAGACGAGGTCCCAGACCCTCAATTTTCTCAACCCAAAGGTCAAAATCTCTAGAGCTGGAAAGCAGGAAGTAGATTAACTACTGAAAACAGGAATTAGATTAACTATTTCAACCACAAAAGACCTTTCAAATTCTTATTCACTTAAAATTCACCCATCCACATCCACATCCATCAGTCTCAAGAACAGCGCTAGGAGCACTGAACAACGCCACCACTCACACCTACAGTTCCCTTGAGCCCCGCTCCCACAAACAGAGTCCTTCCTCAAATCCAAACTCTGTGGATTCCCACCAAAACCTACAACTCTGCTGCCATGCACTTGCTGACAAAGATTGGACAATGAAGGTGAAGGAGGAAAAAGGAAGAACTTGGATCCTTGAAGGGGATTTGGCACTTCCCAACACCTTGTTTAGGGGTTGAGAGATGTTGAGATTCACTCACAGAAGTACAGCTCAGGCAGCAGGACAGTGCTTCCAGGAGGAGTCTAAGGTCCAAACCCAGATGTTGCCATCAGAGGTGGGATGCTAAGGGTACACAACAGCTGGAGCAAGCAGGGGGAGAGCATGGCAAGCCATGGACACACTGAGATGGAGCAAGAGAGAGGGCAGGCAGTTGGCACCAGGGTGATAACCTTGACTACAAAGTGACAGTTTTTCACTGTCCAGACTCAAAGATGTACCAGAAACACAAAGCAAAAGCCAAGATCATCAGGAGCATATGGCAAAGCCTTTGGGCTAGGAGTCACTCCAAGAGCTGCCCTCCCCCCATCTAACTGCCAGGCTTGCTGAGGCTCACGAACTCATTTCTTCAGCTTCAGGCCCAGAATTCTGGGAGATTCCTACAGCTGCTGAAAGAAACAGCCAAGCAGAAACATGCCTGTGTAGCACAGCTGCTGTGCCTGCAGTCAGCAGGCTTTAGCTGCCATCCAAGAAGGAAGCGGATTAGGGACACCAGTTTGGAAACTGGAACACACTCTGGGCCAATGTCGGGATAAGGAAATGATGCTGCAGAACTTGCTGTCTGCCTCCTGATCTCAGTAAGACTGAGGGAAACGCTGTGGACAAGGTTGTCTTCCTGAGAATTTACACCTACACTTAACAGGACACTTCCCCTTGATTACTGCCATTCCCTTGGTGGCTTTACTCTGGAAGGAGCCAAGGCCTTAATTAAGGTCCACCCTTACTTCCAGACTGGGAGCCAGGATTAGAAATCAAAGATGCAATAAAGCACCAATTTCTGGCCAGTCTTGCAGACACTGCTGGGCTAGGCCAGTGCAGAGAGACTCTTGCAATAGCACTCAGGCTAGGCCATGGCTTGGAACCAGCACACAAGAAGCTCCTGGGGACAAAGAATTTCTCAAATCTAGAGCCAGCTGTCCACCATGGCCATGCCATGGCTGTAACAGGATAAGCAAAGCTGGGTCTCTCCCAGACCAGCCACGACCCTGAAGCAGAGAGGAAACACCAAACTAAGAAACACGAAGTTGCACGAGCAACAGGACCTTGCCTGAGCAGCACAGCAGAAAGGGAGCATGGAGCAGGCACCCTGAGTGCAGAAAAACACGAGCCCTCCCATGAAGGGAGAACACAGAGCTCCAAAGGCACTATCAAACCAAGAAGGATGATGATCCCTCCAGCACAGAAGCAGCAGGTTCAGATGCCACTTTTTTAAAGGAAGAAAACCAGATCTACTCTGAGGTGACAACAGCTGAGGGGAACTCAAAAGCAGGGGAACACACCCACCTTGTGTGCTGAGCTTAAGGTTCACAACAGCATTTCACAGGTACTGCCAGAGCTAAAGGAAACTTCAGACCTATACACGCCAGTGATTCATGTACACCCCAAGGATCACAACTCAAATACCAAAGAACTGATTCAGAATCTTAAAAGCATTGTTACAGACATCAATAAGGATTTATTTTTATTGTGAGGGTGGTGAGGCCCTGGCAGAGGTTGCCCAGAGAAGCTGTGTCTGGTCAATCCCTGGAAGTGTTCAGGCTGGACAAGGCTTGGAGCAATCTGGTCTAGCTGAAGGTGTCCCTGCCCATGGCAGAAGCTCGAGACTAGATGAGTTTTAAGGTCCTTTGCAACTCAAACCAGTCCATGGTTCCATAAGCTAGCATTTTATTTTTAAAAAAACAGAACAGATTTTTTCCTCTGGTTCCTGCGCTGTTGTTACTTCAGTGAACAGTAAGAAGATGCACATACCTATATCATCATAACGTTCCACCCAGACCACATACACTTTGGTTTCAGGTCCCATCGGTGGAATGGTTCGGCCCTGAGGCATCCTCTTGGATCTGGAAGTAGGACTGAGCTGTTTTGAACATAAGGGAAGAGTAGCATTTGCAAACATCATGAGTCCAATAATGCAACCAACAATATTCCCCAGATGCTCCCCATATCTCAGTGAGATACAGCCTTGGCCAGCTGTTGAGCAGGGGCAGCTGTGCTGGAGCTACACACTGCAATCTGGGTCTGCACCCTACTTATATTCAATATAAACTAATATACTCAACCTTGAATCAGTTAAAAGGTTTTCTTAATGTTCTTGAAGACCTTAAATGAGTAATTAAATATACATTTGGAAGTGAATTCTAAACAAAAGCATAAATAAATAAATCCTTTGCTTACAGATGTAACGGTTCATGATTTTCTGCTTGGTTAGAAAAAGCAACTTCTGGTACTTTAGACACAACTGAAACTGTTTTAAACTGGGCAGGTAGGAAAAGTGTTCACATCTATCCATCATCAATTTCCAAGTATGGATTCAAGGCTGAATTACTCTGTAAATACTGCATATACATTTTCCTGTATGCATTTCAAGACTTCAGGATGCACAGTATTACCATTTAGCAATCCAAGTTTTATATCTAAGTAATGTAGTCTTGCTATCCCCTGCTGTAGGTGCAAATTCTGGCAGGACCAAAGCAGGTATCACAGATAAATGGCAAAGAACAAGTATCTCTACATGCCAGGAAAACAGCTCATATACTATTAAAAATCCTGCAGCATTGCCAGCATGCTTCTTGGAAGAAAAAAAAAAAAGCCATTTTTCAAATGCAAGTTTTGCCTTACCCGCTGGGAGGGATTAAGATTGTCTGTATGATTGGGGAAGAGTTCAAGTGTTAGAGGCTGCTGCTTCAATATTCCTGGTAGCAGATCCATGTTGGAGTCACTTTCTTGGTCAGACACACTGCTTTCCAGCGAATCAGCTGTAAGCCAGAAGAAAAAAGAGGTGGGTTTTGCCTATTCTTCCGCCAAAAAACTTAAACTGCCATCATATGTAAGGTTTTGATACTAAAACAAAGGTTGTAAGACTTTTGAAACGAAACACGCATGGATGTATGGTCAAGTCAAAATAGCGCTCAAACAGGAAGATGAGTTAGGGGACAACTGCCAGTTATTCCAGAAACAGACTGCCAATAAAGCCCCCCCCACAGACTTACACTCACCCCAGCAATTTCCTACAGAATACAGTCTCCTCCTCCCTATGGCTACACCAGATTTTATTCCAGGCAACTTTTAGTGTGCGGAAGTTGCCAGGAAAGCTGTTGCTTCCCTACACAGCAGTGGTGCACACACTCCTCCATGTGCTGCAGGAGCACATCATTGACAGGAAAGGGGAAAAAAATAGCCATCACCAGGTGATGGCAAACCACACGTCCAACCTAAAGCAACCTGGCAACAATAAAACTGCTGCTGAGGCTATTGACTGCTGTTGACATCTACTGAGGCTCAGTCTGAGGAAAAGGCACAAAATAGATGCCACAGCAGGAAGGAGTCTAAGGATTAGAATGCTGTAATTTAAACGTCCACAGCTCTCTGACAAGGTCTTGCTAAACACACCATTAGTTAGGTTATTTAGGTTTTGTTTCTGAAAGAGTTCTCAAACAAAAAAAAAAAAAAAGTTGGTTTCATTTTTGTAAAGAGCATGTACAGAGCAATCTTACTCAGGGACTCCACCAGTGATGGGACAACAAAGGCGATTTCTGTCAGGGCATCTGCATAATACAGCACCTTCTTCTGCCCATTGAAGATACTTGCCCCAACATCTTCTGAGATAATTAGATCATCTGAAATGGACAGAAAAGAGAAGTTTAGCCAGAAGGAAGCTCTACTTCTTTACACACTGCATCAGAAATGACCTTCAAATACAAGGTGCAATCAATGAGATCATGCAAATCTCATTTTAAAATTAAAGGAGTTAAATCTCATGGCTAACAACCTCTGTCAGATAAACCTTTTTGCCGTCTTGAAGGAAAAGGCATTTTGGGTTGGAAGTGGCTTTATTTTAAACACATTTCCAAGGTACTGGATTCTTTATTTCCTAGTACTCTAGTAAGCACATCTGCCACTGGAATACATATACTATCTATTTCTGAGCATTCCATCTAGCAGGATCATTCAATTTCCAAAGGGTTCTAACATTTATCACTTCAGTCTGATACTATCCTAGAACTCAAACCAGTTTCTACAGACTTTCTTCAGTCTTTTTTCTGTCAAGGAGAGTTAGAAAAAGATCAGTCTCCAATCAATGCAAGAAAGAGCTTCATTCTCAGTCCCCACTGACTCCCTCACCACAACAGGTCAATACAGGCCTTCAGAGAAGATAAAGAACCTCCCTCCCCACTTTTCCTTCCCTATGTCACCTCCAGAAAGACTAGCAAGGACTTTAAAATGAATTCTTTCTCTGATCCAGTTTACAGAAGGGTTCCTGGGATAGCTGCCTCAGCAAAGCCGCTGGAGCAGTGAAATTCAGCATACTGACAGAGAATAGGCCAGAGGCATGTTACAGATTCCAAGCCATGCTTCAGCATCAGGGAAAGGTTCCCCCACAACTCCAGAGCACAGTCTCCCAGGGAGCAGCACCACAACTCAAATCCAGCTCTTTAAAAATTTCTTTCCTTTTGGGGGTGGTGCAGGGAAGCATTCCAGTGAAATTATTTTAATCACAACTCACTGGAAGCTATTCTAGACTCACAGAATTATTTAGATTAGAGATCACTGAGTCCAACTCTTAACTCGGCACTGCCAAACTCACCATTAACCCACATCCCTAGGTCCCACATCTGCACAGCTTTTGAATCCCTCCAGGGATGTGACTTCACCACTGCCCTAGGCAGACTGTGCCAGTGCCTGACCACCCCTTCCATAAAGAAATTTTGTCTAATATCCAACTTAAACGTCCACTGGCACAACTTGAGGCTGTTTCCTCTCATCCTTTCACTTGTTACGGGGGAGGAGATACTGACCCTGACCTGGCTACAACCTCTTTTCCGGGAGTTGTAGAGAGCAAGGAGGTCTCCCCTGAGCTTCCTTTTCTCCAGGCTGAACCCTCCCAGCTCCCTCAGCTGCTCCTCACCAGACTCGTGCTCCAGCCCATTCACAAGCAGAACCAGGTCATTAGAAATAACCTGCCCTTCCTCACTTCCATTTCTGAATGTCTTTTCTTTTCCTCCTTCCCCCAGCTGGTTGAATTAATTCATCTAGTGGTCTGTGCTCTCACTCAAATGGCTGAAAAAATTCTAGTTGAGAAGTCCACACCAAACCAGGTCTCTTGCTAATTGTGGACGGGCACTGCCTTCCAAAGTTGTTCTGATGAACACTGTAAAGAGAGGTCAGAGAGCTCTGCCTCTGAGAAAGGACAGCCTCAGCCTGTCATTAAAGCAAAATTAAATCCAGACCTGGCCATTTTGTAATCCACCCTGACTCGCTCAGATAAAGCAATGCCTCTGTTCTCTAACCTCTCCCCAGCACTTCCAGCTTTCTGTGGTTTGTACTTTTATTCCATAACTGAAGGGAGAAGGCTCCAGCTGGCTGCACATACAGGTGCAGGGTGCTCCTAAGGCACAGGAATGGACAGCAGAGCAAGCGCTGCTGAAGAAGCTGCAGCTGTAACAATGTCACAGCTGATGCTAACATTAGGTCCAGGATGATGAACAAGCTGCTCCAGCCCTACCATTGCCTTTGGGAGGCCCATCAGAGGCTGTGGCTCTGGAGATCACCCAGAACAAGTCTGGCCCCCGGAGCAGTGACACTGAAACCACCCCAGACACAACCAGTTCCCAGGGAATCTGATCAAGTTGTCCAAGGGAGAAGTTAACCCAACCCCCAGTTTCTCATCCTGGAATAGCAGCTCCCATTCTTGAGGATTATTTTGGGTGACAAAATGGGGAGAGGGTGGTGCACCACAAGCCCAGGGGAGGAGCTGCTCTAGTGGAAAAAAGCAGTCAATGAAGCAAGACAGTGAGATGTGTGTGAGTTCCAACCTCCAAGACCTACAAACAGCAGCTTGTTTTCATTCCTTTGTACCAAGCATGACTACAAGGCTAACTTATGGGTCAGTATCTCATCTTAATCTACTTAGAGAACACTAAAAAGTCCACACAGTATTTCAAGCCTATTTGCCAATAGACAGGACAATCTGCAATTGATTTCACCTGAACACTGGTTTGGGATAATACATTAAAGACTCATCAAATCTTCAGAAATATAGCCCAGAGGTATTTTTTTGCTGAGGCTACTTCTTCCCAACAACATACAGACATCAGTTTTGCTCACTCTGACTTGAAGCTTAATTTAATATTTACACATTTCTTCCTAGAAAACATCAGCATTTATTAAAAAGAGGAGAAAAAGAAAAAAAAAAAAAGCCAGTGTTCAGATAGGTACACAGAAGCAAGAAAATTGTCTTCTAAAGGAGCCTAAACATTTTAATTTACTATAAAAGACATTTACTGTATCTTACCTTGTTCAGGTCCCTCTTCATCACTGCAGCTGTTGATTGACCAGCTTGTTGAGACATGACCAGTCCACCCAGGGTGCTTCCCGACGTCAACAGACCAGCCAAGAGACAGCAAGAACTCCAGGAAGTGGGGCTGAACAATTCTGGAAGACTCCATGTTCTTCAGGATCTGAAACCACCAGCAGCACCATGTTGGTACAGAAGCAGGAAACAAGCCTCTTCCTCCCCAGCTTTTTAATTAACATTTTTGTCACCAACACGGTTTTGCCCAAATATAGCTACAGAACCAGGCTGGAACCCCAGACTTTCTACATGGACATCATTCCCTGCTCCTCAGCATCCTCCCATCCTGCTTCACCTTGTCCTATTCAATCAACTTGACTTTCTGCCAGCATTTTCAAAGCCTGTAAATCAGGGAATTAAATGGCTGGAAATGGCAATTTTGAGACTCAACCATGCATCAGAAAAAAACACGGAGTGCTCAGTGCAGAACCTGCATTAGCACCAAAGGAAAGATAAGGGTTTTCTGGACAGTTTTCACTATTAGACTGAGCTAAAACTTGAAGAGAAAGCTATTTTTTGTCACTACTCACCTGTACACGACAGAGTGATTTACAGGGCAGGTCTCACAGCACATTAAATTATGAAACAGATTTTTGAAAACAATTTTTAGCAGGATTGAGTGTGCACTTTAATCAAACATCACAGTGTACTATTCACATTAAACTTTAATGCTACTTCTGACAGAGATCTGGGATATTTCCACATGTGAAGGCAATTTTTAGCTCATTATGACCAAGTGAGAGTTGAGCCCTTCACCAAACAGCACACAGGGACATGTGTGATTTGGGTAACAGAACCATTGGGGTTGCTGGAACAAACAATGCATTTATCCTTTCCAGGCTATGCAGAAATTTTTTTGTAGCAGAGGCATCAATGATTTTGGCTTGTGCAGGGGCAGAACACTGGGAAACAGGCCCCAACAAAGCAGAAACTGCAGGGATGGGTGCTGGAAGGAAAGCTTCCAGGCTGGAGGCTTTGTGTAGCCACAAAGTCCTGACACTCCATCCTAATGCCTCGTACAGTGGTCAGCAGAGACTAGACACAATGCATTGAAATATCATTATTCATCCTCATTACCAAACACACTGAAGCCAGAGCTGTGCTTCAGAACAAGTCAGGATAAGCATGGGATGGAAGATGTAAGAGTTCCATAAGAGCATATAAACATTCTGCTAGCTCAGCATGAGCACATCTCAACTCGAAGGCACACCTAGCTTATCTTGTTTCACAGCAGACTTTCCAGATTAAAAGACTCTGTACTGGCTACTCTGAACTGCAACTTGAACACTCACAAACAGATGATCCTGCTTTCAAGAATGATTGTGTCTTACACCAAAGTAGAAGGTGCTGCAGTGTTCTGTCAACTGTGCATTCACAGTACATGAGGAGTTGGCACAGTGATTTACGACGTAAGCTACACTTCTACTCTTTACTACAAGAATTATGAATGGAATGAGAAGGTACTAGAGAAACTTCCTTTCTTAATGAGCCCATAAACCCTCTTAGCGAGTTTCTAGGTCACAAAAAAGTCACAATTTAGATTTGCATAAATTAACCTGATTAACCTAATCGCCTTTGAATCTAAATATTATAGCATAAAAACTTACAATGCAATAATACTTTCCTACTTGCAGAAAGTTTTTCATTCCTTTAACACTTGTTTAACTTTAGAATGAAACCAAACTACCTTGACATTGCACATTGCTGGAACAAACTGCAACCTTCCCTGCAAGCTAAGCCAACAAAGCTGAAATGCCTTTCTGATCTGAATCTTTGAACTCTACAAATAAGGACAATAAGGACAAAACAGATAATAAAAATACTATTCATATTTTAATACATACCTTATCTATATTTTAAAATATATTAAATTTATTACAATAATTTTAAGTGTGAGCAATGTACTTCAACCAGTACAGATGAAGAAAATATGCAGTGCCTTGCAGCTCGGACTGGCTCTGACACTTCACTCTAATTACCAGCAGTGATGCTTTACTCACTTGGAAATTACTAGAAACAAGACAATATAGACTAGCTGCCGCTCTACAAGTGCTTTCACTTACCTCCTGGCTCGTTTTCTGGCCTGCTTTCATGTAGAAAATGAAAACAGTATCAAAAGGACGACAAGGTAGCAAATCCAAGTAGCCAAGGTCATCAAAAAACCCAGGAAGAGCAGAGTCAAGTGCAATCAGGTGAGGAGGTAGACGACTGTTAGCAGGTTCCTGTCCAATAGACAGAGTTCAACAGCTTAAAAACACAGCTTTCCTAACTGAAAGGTTTTTATGGCTTCAATGGCCATCCATTAAAATATAAAATGACAACTTCCCTTCTTTAAGAGCAAAATCATACAGGGATTTGTGATTGTATAATCTTGTTACTGTAAATGAGTAATAGCAAGCATAACAGGTTGACAATTTGTTGCATTCTACTCTCATTAAATAAAAGTGGTACTTTGCAGTGAGACAGACATAATATTTTGCTCAAGAAGAGCAAACAACAAAAGCAGCAGATGTTTTCAAAATATCACAGCTATGCACACAGTCACATGTGCAGTTTCAGATTAACTTAAATACCAGTAATATGTAAAATATTGAGCACTTTCAGACACCATTTTTGCAAATGCTCTATAATCTACTTCTCTTGACAGCCTTCTGGAAGGAAAGGCAACAAATAAAAGGGAGAATCCACAGGTAAGAGGCAGAATTTCAAATTAAGAATATGGATCACCTCTATAAATTGTTATTTAAATTCTAAAAAGAAACCCTTATGTCTACCGTGTACTCCCAAGTGTTTATGTATGATTAAACCACTTCAGCACAACCACCTCTGAAGCAAAACTTCCATGGCAGTCATATTTCAGAGCCTCCAAGCACCACCCCAAAACCTAACTGAAGGTGTGGAATGATTTCAAATGTGAACATGTGTGATGGCTTATGCACCCACTGCAAACAAAGATACAGCCACCTATTCAGAGCACGTTCAACTTGAGGCCCAGCCTTTCATGAGCCTGCTCTTTCACAACTCTGCTCTTCCTGGAAGACTGGAATCTATCACTTAATTTGATTAGACTGCAGCTAAATAGTAGTCAGAATTACACAGATGATCTTCTGCTAACAAAACTTATTTTTCCCCTCTTGCCAAGCCAGACCACACGGGAACTGGAGGAACTGAACAGCAAGAAGTAAGAGATTACCTTCAGTGCCTCTAAGGAGAGGAAGCCGAAGTGAGAGAGGAACAGACGTGCTGTCTGGAACTCCTGTGCTGGTGGTGGGGGCTTACACTCCGTGATGGGATCAGGAAAGCTCTTCTTCCGCCACTCCTCCTCACTCCTCTGATCTATGGAAGTCTCAAAGACAATTTGTTGGGCCATGCCATTCCTCAGCTTCTCATGGCGCTCTTCGAGCTGGAAAACATTGTGTGAACTGCTGATGTCACCAAAATCAAAGATCCACCAAGAAAACATTCCACCATTTAGGAAAGCTCTACAGCAGCAGCTGCAATACACCACCAGAATGGTTACTAAAACACTTTCAAAAGGACTTTGCAACATTACAAAGCAAGCACTTAAACACCCTGTTTGAATAGGAGAGCTCTGTGAATATGCAGTATCACCTATGGTTTCTCCTATTCAAGGGAACAGAAACTAAAACACATTAGATTCTGTGAAACTTTAAAATATTTGAGTCATCCACTTTCTTCTTCCCCCAGGAAAGGCTCAAAAAAGACCCTTCCATTTCCCAAAAGAAGCAAAATCAACAGAATGTAAGTCATTGCTTCCTACAATACCAGGATATTAGGATCAGTAATAAAACATGTTGAGCAGGGTCTCCGAAATAACACATCCAAAGCATTGCCATCTTCCTAGAAAAGTGTACAGATTTAACTAATTTGCAGAGGCTATTATTCCACTGAGATGAAATTGGACAAGCTAAAGAGTAAAACTATTTACAGTAAGATGTTAGTGTATACCTCACAAACAGACAAAAACTCCAAGAACAAAATCAAGTCAGAGACAGTTACTTACTTCCTCATTCACAATTTCATGTAAATCAGGAATGCTCAAATCAGCTTTCACAAATGGAATCTTGTCTACTTCTTCAGGAAAAGGGCGGTGTTTCACACTGTATTTCAATCCAACATCATTTTTAGGAGATGGTCGAGGTTCTGGTACAAATGTCTGACAAAAAAAGGAGGTTGTTTTTACATTCAAGGTATTGTATCACTAGTCAATACTTTATTAGATTAAAAACATTTCCTTGCCCCTCCCCACCAGAACTACACTAATCCATTAGTGAGCAGGATCATTAAAAAACATTAAATACTTTAAACTAATAGACTTGTATTAAAAATGTGACTGTAAATTTTAAAAAGACAAAACTCTGCCATTTTGGAACCTATGAACCCTGCTTACCATCTAGTCTCTAAACAGTTGCAAACCCCAATGAAAATGGCAAGCTTACATGGCAACATCTTATTTTCAGCCCATTTTAACTGTATTGAGCCAAAGCTGGCAAGTGTTTGAGAAGCTGCATTTCAACCCTCCTGACTGTGATGATCACAACAAGCCAAGGCCTCAAAGAGAGCAGCAATGCCTGTGGTCAGGAGGGAGATGCACTGCCACAATACCCAAAGGACTTGCATCACGGATCATGATGCAATTCTGACACTGCTACTACATCATGTTATATACTGTCATGTAATTCCAAACTTCAAGTTGCCAAGGAGAGAAACAAATTATCAAAGTGCGTGTTTAGAGGTGCAGCAGGTCCAAGCAAGCAAGATCTTTCATTGCATCTTCAGTGCTGTTTTCTAAGTTTATTCACTACTGATTACATTTCAAAAGCGCAAAACCATTAAGTTACAGAATGCCTTCAAGTTGGAAAAGTTCCCTTAAAACTGGTGAGGAGGTCAGGAGTCAGGTCATGGCTTGTCCTTTAGCAGAGGAGACAGCACACCTGACACTATTTAGCCAAGGGTCTCCTCTCCAGAGACACCAGAGCTCCGAACACACCCTGCAGGGTCTTCCCAAAGGCTGCTTCACAGACACCACAGTCATCAAAATGTGAATATGCCCGCTGAGACTGACAAGCCCTCATTTCAGCTACATTACTGCTTTTCTTTTACTGAGGGTCATGGGAAGAGTTTAAAGATTTGGAGAAGTTCAGAGACAGAAATTTTCATAATGGGAGTACATGCTCCACTAGACAACCGCAGTAAGAAATGTTACTGTAAAATAAGACCAGGGTATTTCTCCTCCACCATTTCTCTCTACAGCTGTTCCAGAGCTGATCTAGATAATTTTTTTCACAGCAGGTTTGCAGTTGTCTTTGCAACGTCCAGCTTTGGAGCTTGAAGAGTTGTTCTCTGCAGCACCACAGTCTACACCTCCAGACTTCACTCCCTCTGCTACAAGGGCTTGCCCTAAGCAAGTCTGAAAATCTAGAAAGCAACAGCACTTTTAGCAGTTCACATTAACCACAAGTGGCAAAGAGTTACCAGAGATGTGGCACATTACCTACAGCTAAAGGCCCCATGGCTCAGCCTTAATGTATAATCACCAGCACTGGGGGGCTATCTCACATTAGTGGAATTTCTGCTGAACATCTCTAAATTAAAGATTTCTTTACAGGCTTTGATAGAGACCTTTTGATTTGCTTTAGCTCCTCTTGGTAAAAGACAGAGTTGCTGGGCCCACGCAAATCTTCCAGATGTCCCACGGATCAAAACCGTGACAGAGGGGAAAGAGTCATCTGCAAAGCACATGGGTTAAGAGAAAAATATGTCATCATATATTGCAAACAGTTCACTGTGTAATCATTTAACAAGAAGTAAATGCAGGCATGACTGCAGACATTTTGCTTTCAAGGTTAACTCCTCTCCGACCATGAAGAAAACTCCTGGTGAGAAGCAAGCAAACCTCTCTGCAGCAGCAAAGTACCAGTCTACTCCGTCAGTTCAGTAGCTGTCAGCTCAGTTTCATCATTAAAAGCAAAATTCATGCACATCACCATTTCTCTCCAAAATGCCTCCAGGAAATCAAAGATTGTCCAGCCACTGCCTTTTTAGGTGAGACAATGACTACATGGAGACACAGATTCCATGATGCTTCCATGACCTACTGCAAAAGCTCCTCACAAACAGCAGCAATAAGAACAGTGGAAGGACAAGAGATAATGGTGAAACAAAGGCTCAGGAAGATTCTGACTCCACATCAAGGAAGATTTTTCCCCACAAGGAATAGAAACACAGAGAAGTTGTCCTCTCAGGCATGCAAGGCCTACTTGGGCAACACCAGGTTGTATTTTGTCCTGGTTCAAATTCAGTGCTGGCCTTGCCTACAACAAGAGGTCAGACTACAGAGTCCTGAGGTGCCTTTCTACTGGTACAATGATGGTTTTAGCACTGCAGGCATTTCAGCTGTCTTTCAAGATTCAAAAGGCCATTGATACTAGTCACCTTAGATGAGGTCATCATACTTCTACAGCTTTTCTTCTCAAAGGTATTGCATTTATCTTTCGTGCACATAAACCACACACAGGCACCATCAGGTAACTAGCAGAACTCTTCCCCAGTATTCCCTGGGAAGGACAGGATGCACCACAGCCAATGCACACCCTGTCCATAAGCACACACAGAGAGCACCCAAACCAGCTCCCCAGTCACCCACTTCTGTGATCTGCCTCAGACATGGCCTGACGCACTTGTGCATTATTGCAATTAATCTTGTAATTCAAAGGGGATTTGTAAGCAAGTTATGCACAGCAATAACCAATAATCCAATTTGTGATTCCAACAGCCTTGCAGGATTCCACAGTAATACATGCAGCAGAGGCAGAGTGAGGATGAGGATTGCTTAGCCATTATAAAGCACTCTAATCCATTCCAGTCAGGAACACACTTGTTCCAGCACAGACTGGGGGTGGACATGTGGCAATGGCTCTCAGCAGTGTCACTTCCTTCACAATCTATTCAGTGATTCTCAACACGGTCAGAGCACTCTGGACCACAACTCCAAATAACTTCCCAGCACCAATTCATGCAGTTCTGTGCAATCTCTGCTTTCAAGACTAGTTTTTAGGCTCCATCCTATCCACAGATGAGGAAAATGTATTGGGGACAGAACTTCAGATCTAACAAAAGTTAGTCTTTAAGTGAGGTGACATGTTAGAGAATTTTCATCGGTTCTATTAGGTAACACCATGACGCTAAAAGATTTATGGGGAATCAGTTGTTCTGTTCAAAGCATCTTTTAATACCAGATTTTTGTAATATAAATTCTTAATGGTCAAAGTCTATGAGGCTGAAATGAGTTAGACTAAGCTGTGAAAGCCAACACCCTTGTGACAAATCTCCTTTACAGGAGGCGTCATTGACAGAACAGGATCAGACATGGGAAAGTTATAACAGCTCCTAAGCAACTAAAACCACCTGAGCTGACAGCACCCACAGAAATATGCAGTAATAGCAGGCTTAAAAGTCAGAAGCAATGGTGCAAGCATAAAGGAGACCTACTAACCATATGTTGAGCACTTACCCCTATCAAGTCTCCTATACTTTTTACATTTTCATTCTTGTACGTACAAGGATGTTTCAAAATGTAATGCTATTGCTTTTGTCCATCACCCATTATTTCAATGGCAGTCAGCAGCAAGTATCTGATCTAAATGGTTGAAAGACTTGGACAATTTGGGTGAACAATTTGCATGAACAATTTGGGTAGGCTTGTGTATGTTTGATAATCAGTGGCATTAAAGATATTCCCACCACTTCATCCCAGAGCAACACCTGACTCTGTGTGTAAACCCAGAGACAGGAAAGCCCCTGAAATGTGAGAGACACACTTGATGAAGTACCTTTGTTTTGCAGCTCCACACAGAAAGTTTTAACCCAAGAAAGAAGGAAATGGGAAATCTGAACTTACTCTGTTCATTCCCTAGAGGCTGCTCCAACATGGCCAGGATGACACTGTTATCCAGAACAAAGTAACGGAAGCTGTGCTTGTTTATGGTGGGGAGACGGGAATATTTAATTAAAGTGGTTTCATTCACCAAGCTGCAGGGAGAAGCAGGACCACTGGGAGAAGGAAATGCTCCAAGTAACTGCATAATGCTGCAAATGAGAAAAAAGTTGAGTGTTACAGCAGATTAAGTGAACTGTTACACCCAAGCACAAACTTTCACTCATATTCTTCATCTGTATCTTGACCTACCAGTTACCCTAAGAAGGCACATCTGCCATCACCCACCAGGTTGTTTTAAAATAACCAGTACCTTCAGGAAAACATACATGAAAACTTACAAAGAAGGGTACTCTGCCTATAGGATGAGCTTCTTTATAACCTGGGTTATAAAGATATTGACACATGCTTTAAAGCATGAAAATCTGTACCCTTCCAAAGCTTTGTTTCTGTTCATTCTTGGTTATTCCTCCAATCATCCATACTGTAGCCCACTCACATCAACAAGCAGGACAGACATGGCAGCGCATTAGTTACAATTGCCTTTGCTTTCTTCAAGTACAGATGACAGCAACTTAAAAGCCTGTAAGGGTTAGGACCCTAAAAGGCCCAGGATCACCCAGGCATGACTACCACAGATGGTAACCTCCCCTGGAAGGGGGAAGCCTCCAGGTGGGGTCCAACAGTGTCCACCTCCTTGGAGCCACAGCCTTAGGAGGCCCCTAGAAGCATCATTTTAAATCATCTGGAGCTGACCAGGATCTAACTAACACTATTAGAAATTAGCCATTTCTATGGCAGGAACCAGCAATGAGAGCTGTCCAGTGCCAGACTGAAGTTCATATGATCGAATTCAGGATTCTACACTTAACACCAGCACCCAGACCAAAATGAATTCTATTGATTGCCCTCCCCACACACTTTACCACTTTACTGTGAAAACAGTTTCATCTCTCTACATGAAAAGAAACACTTTCAGGCAACAATAAGGATTTGTCCACAAGTTCCAATGGGTAGTTGCTTTTTCTTGGAAATTACACAGCTGTTTTTACTAACAGTAACATTTATAACAGTTGGATTTCAAAGCAGAGCAAAAAATAAAGCAGTTATCGCCTTTTGCAAAACATATTTATCCTCCCTATCCTCAATCTGTCCTGTCTGCCATCATGCTGTTCAGCCCATAACACAGTGTTTTCCAACTTCTCTGGAGCAAATCCCAATTTTCCTCTCTGTGCTTCCCCTCGCCAACCCACACATTATCTGTTACTGCACTTTCAGCACAACCTCTCAAATATATTAAGCAAGCCCAATGCTGTGGGCAGGAAGCCATCCCATCCTGCTCCAGCAGACGTGTGCTGCATGTGCCATTCCCTGCTGTCACACAGCGTCTATCAGCTTCCTAATCAGGGTGGGGACAGCATATGCTGTCAGGCTGAGGAGAAGAGGGAATGGAAAGACAGGATCACTAGGTTCAGTGGAAGACAGAGGGAACTGCTGTCTGCAGAGCGGCCTGGCCGAGGACAGAACATCAGGGCTGGACGAGGGTCTGGGTTTTGCTACACAAGGAAGAGAGCAGGCAGGAGGGAAAAGCAGTGATCAGAGGGATCTGTTTTCTGTTAACACCTGCAAAGGGACATGGGGAGAGCTATGGCAGAGCACAGCCCTGCCAAAGGACAATGAGAAGGAGCTTCTACATAACCTCTTAAAAAACGCTCCTGTTACGTCAGAGATCATCAGCTGGGAACTCCTAATTAAACACTCTCAGACAAGACAACACTGAACATTAAAGGGCTCTGACAAATTACATACCACGTTAGCGTAGCTTCAGCAGCATCCTTCACTCGCATGGATGCAGGGTTTGGCTCCTTATCTCCTTTGTACTTGACCTCCTGTTCACTGTTCTTGGATTTACTCCCTGAAATGCCCAACTCCACAATCTCCAGGACCTCTTTTAAGCAATCCTAAAACACAAAAGGAACCATCTTGAAGCAGAAGTACTCAGATAAACATCTCTAAAACCTCAGGAAAACTGTAATGTATCATTAGGCTAAAAAAAAAAAAAAGCTGTTGGTAATATAATCTCTTTATTTAAAGGCAGAAGATTATTCCAACACTACTAAAATAAGATCACATTTGTTATAGAACTGGTTTTTTTTTAAATAGATCTGTACCTGTATTGTGTACTTATACTTGGATTCTAATGGTAAAAAATGCCTGAATGAATACATACACACAATGTATTTCATTGCATATGCACCAAATTACTGAAAATGTAAACATATTAAAAGAGATAATAAATCCATTTCTGGGACTCTTTGCAGAAGTTTTAAGTTCTAAGCACATTCAAAAGTAATTCACCTGGAAAAATGCAAGAAATCCTTTTCTGAATTTTTCAACTGCCATCATCTTTCATTAGTAAAACACATCATGGTATGTAATTCACCAAGAGAAGAGTAAGAACATTCTAAAAGTACACTGTAGAAGCTTCAACAGATGTATTACGGGAGAGGCCAACACTCAGTAGAACCCCAGATACAACTCACAAGTGCTGTGCAAAACAAAATCACCTGCTGAAAGTGCTCTGATTGCTACAGCAAAGGTTCAGATCTCATCGCCTGAGTTACAGAATAACAAAGGCTTCTGTTGAACAAATAAGTGATTAAAACTGAACATGAGTGATCAGATTGTACCAACAGAAACCAGACAGGGTTCTATGGACTGGCCTTTGTCTTTCCTTATATTCATTGTTGACATAGGATAAAAGGTGAAGAGAAAAATCGACGTTTTCTAACAGAGCAAAATTAACCAGCATTGAGCTGCAAAGACTGGCCATGAAGAATTGCAGCAGGAGTTTACAGAGTTGGCTGGCAATACAGCAGGTGAAATTCAGAGCAAACGTAAGGGGAGGCACCTGCAAAGCTACATTTATAATACTTGCAAATGCAGGGAAAGGTTCTCACCTGACTGTCGTGACTCAGGAATGAGCTACTCAGTGTCCAGTACATAACACACACAGTATGTAACACTACCTCCTTATAGCGGCAATTCAAATTAAAAAGACCATAATGAAATGGAATAAAGCATAACAAAATGGAATAAAGCATTATGCAACTGATTAAACACAGCCTGTGCCACATCCAGGGAATCTGTCTTATCCTGGTCACCTACTGCCATGCCAATACTCCAAAGCACATGCAGAAAGCATCTTTAAATAAAGTTCTGCTTGTGGGGTTTCAATCTTCATTTTTAAAGAAATATACATATTTTTATATGTCACAGAATAAACAATATAAAGATATGTAATGTTCTAAAAAGGTAACATGTTACATAATACATAAATATCTTTTATCTATAAAAACACAGAAAGATCACTAAGTTGGCTCTGAAAGGAGATGAACAATGAAAATGTGCATTAAAATTTTTTCATTTTTTCTTAAGCAGCAGGGCAGAAGGCAATTGAAAAGATGCCTCTCATTTCCTGCTCTTCTCAAACTTCCCAAGTAAATTCCACCTTATATTGAGCTATGCTTTGCTCAGTTTCTAGAAAATCGGTTTCTTGGTGAAACAAACTCTGATTATCAAAATATTAGCATCAAAGGAATTCTGTTAAGTGTAGAAGATGATTCAGTCAGGTAAGGGCTGAGAAATGAGGAGAGTCATGGCTACCTGCAGCAGGTAGTAATGGGTTGCCCCATTCATTCTATATTTCTCTTTCGGTTTTTTCCAGGTTTCTTTTCTTGTCTTTTTCCAGCTTCACAAAGCAAGAAGGCTGAGACATTCCTGTGACTATAAAGGTAATTTTTAAAGCCAAAAACTGTATTGCTAAATAAAGATCAGGAATTAAAGTTTGAAGTATGTGGCAGTGGATTCTACCAACACTGCAGGACCTCGCTGGTGGAAAACCTCCTAATCTAAGCACCCCCTGGAAAACACAATGGTCTCTCCCCAAAACTGTGTAATCCCCTATGGTTGTAACCTATCCCTAAATCCTACCCTTCCCTACTCCCCGTTGGTTAAGGGGACTTCTCCCCGCCTCCTGTTATCTGGCCCCAGATTGTCCCTAGAACTGGGGGCTCTCGGGGCCATCTTGCTCTCTTTCTGCCTTGGACCCCTTCAGAAATAAACGTCTGGAACTTCCAGGAGAGAGGAACTCTGGATTCTTTGTCTCTGGGAATGCCAGGGCTGTCCGGCTCACTGGGTGAGTGAGAACTGTGCCTGACACCGGCACGGGTGTGAGAAAAGCCTTTCTGTACAGCACCAGTGCAGTGCTGGCTGCAGTGATCTCTCAAAGCCATAGAGACACTTTTGGTAAATGCAGACGCTTGTTCCACCCCTCCTCACCCATGGCATTAGAAGTATTTTGCACAGAAACTAGTTTTGAAATTCTCAAGAAAGCTAAGCAAACCACACTATTTTAAAGTATTGAGAACAGACATGTTGGGCACAAATGACATTACAGCTGCAGCACTCAAAGTCTATCCACCAGAGACTCTGACCTTCTCATCCAGCATGTCAGGGTGCTCTGTGAGCCAGACACAGAGGCACTGGAAAGCTGCCACGATCATGGAGTGCAGGTCCCGGGAGTGCAGCGGGGCCGGGCGGCTGCACTGGTACACGATGTAGCTGCACACGGAGCTGATCGCGCGCTTCCGGTCTGAGGGATCCACCACCACCTTCACCTGCAGCACACAAGGGTGGCGAGGTCAGAATTCCTCCACAAAAATCTTTCTGAGACAAAACAGTTTTTGAAAGCATTTCTGAATGCAGTTTTAAGAAACAGAAATAAACAGTTTTTGATTACAGCTTAAAATTGTGGGTAGAATTATTTAACAGTGATGGATGTTGAAGAATTGCTGCACTGAGGTGTGACCACATTGCATGGCTTGGTTTCCAAGAGCAGGAGTGGTACCAGTGTGGTTTGGTAAGAAACCAAATGTAAGCTGAACTTGCAGTGTTGAAATTTATTTTCCACAAATGCATCTTCTTCAGCTCTAGGAACCCATTTTTTATCTCCAAGAACCCACCCACTGACAAGTCTCCTTCCACAGGGCTTTATTCTGCTCAAGTAACTTTCCCCTAGACATATTCTCAGCACAGTAACTTTCACCACTAGAAAATGGAACAAAAAAAAAAAGGGACAAGCAGACTGACAAAAACCCCATAACCTCACCCCCAAAACTCTCTGCAAACACCCCTATCTGCTTCTCTCCCAGCTCAGGGCTGCAGGGAGCAAGGCTCCAGACCAGAGGGTCAGGAAACAGCACAATGAGCCATGAGCATCTGAACTGTAAGGTTAAAGAAATGAATTTCTATTCTCTCTTATTTACAGCCTGTAACCCAGCACAGGAACAGATGGATTTTTCTACTCTGTAGCATCTGACCATGCTCTGTAAAGCTTCAGCCATTCAGGTGCACCCTTGTCCAAGCAGGAAGGTGGATGGGCTGGTTGGTGCCAGCACTGGCCTGTGGAGCCAGGCAGCTGCTCTCCACAAGCAGGAGTGACAGCTCGGGAGCCCGGGGTTCAGGCAGCACATCCTGCAGAGGCCAAGATCTACAGCAGAGTCCCCTCAAGGTGCACTTATGAAAGGCAGGTTTGTGAACCAGCGCTCTCGCAGGAAACAAAATTTTTGACTTTCCAGGTCCCTCTAATAACCTGGTGCTGAACAGACACAAGACAGGACAGCCCCCTACCTGAGAAAGGCTTTGGGACTTGTCACCTCCAAAGACACAAGCAGAACAGGTCCCCACTGTAGTTCTGCAGGAAGAGGTGATCTTTCTACCCACTTTGTTATAAAGGGGAAAAATATTCCAGGGGGAAGAATTACTTCAGTTGCATGAGAACTATACAAAGACTACAATATTTATTATTAACCCAGGGGCACATTTGAAAGGTGTTGGAGGTTGAGAGGTGTGGAATTTTTTCCCCTTCCCTGTTGCTAGGTTACTAATGACTGGATACTTAAAGACCATTAACTTTTTTTGTGAAGGACAAAAGGGCTAGCTGGGCGTGGTAAGGGAGGGCAGAGGTGGTCATCAGAGGGGGCACTCTGACCACGGGCAGCTGAGGAGGCAGAAGTGGGAACGGAGCTCCTTAGTTATCAGCGGCAGAAAAGTTCCTTCGGATCTGCGCTTCTTTGCTTCGCGTTTGGTGAGTGAACCTTTGTCTGGGAA
>VZTX01019261.1:0-32567 GCA_013400915.1 Pardalotus punctatus | reverse complement strand
CCTTCTCACTCACTTGTTTATGCTTCTCCCCTATGCACAAATAGATTAGCTCTTGCTAGCCCAAAGACTAGGAATCACACACGTTCACTGCCAGGGGAGTACATTTATTTAAGCTAGACCAGCCCTCTGGACCCTGATGACTGTTGCCATCTCCTGTCTCTTTCCAGCCGAGGTTGAAGAACCTCTGAATGCTCCAAACAGCAGTTTCCAAGCTGTAATGTATGGCTGATAGCCTCAGTAAGTGCTCTGTAGCTAATCCAACAAAACCAGATCATACGCCAGAATTGTAAATGTCTAAATTTCACAAAGTTATAGCAG
This sequence comes from Pardalotus punctatus, assembly GCA_013400915.1. Lineage (NCBI taxonomy): Eukaryota > Metazoa > Chordata > Aves > Passeriformes > Pardalotidae > Pardalotus > Pardalotus punctatus. The sequence continues at coordinate 32,249 of VZTX01019261.1, read as the reverse complement.
TAGCCAGTGAGAAAAATTTAGCATGGGTTTTTTACCCCTTTAAGCCAAGTCACCATCAATTCACTATGAAACCGATAGGAAGGAATGGCTTCTCTATCACAATCCCCCCAAATGTGAAATGGTTTTAATACTTACCTCCAGTGACAGTTACAACACAGAAACAGAAAATTATTATATATTAATCCCACGAATTTCTGAGTCACAAAAGAACATGCAGCATTTAAATACAAGTTTCAAATGAGGGAAATCTACACAATTAACTAAAAGCACTATGCATATGTATTTATATATATATATACACACATGTATATAACAGTCAGGTTATCATGACTGCTCTAAGTACACTGGATTTTTGCTTAACAAAGGCCATAAAGTCTAGCCTGGGCACAACAGCTCTCAGGAAGAAAAGGGCATTTTGCTTCTCAACAACTCTTCTCCCCCACCTAGTAGCTTTGGTTGTTATTTGTGTGGAATGAAGGAACTGTATGCAGATAAAGCTCTGAAGAAGGCAACACTTCACATTAGCAATACACTATATTTTGTCAAGTTCTAAAAACTATTTCCAAGATGAAAAGGAAGGGGAAAAGTGGTATAACGCAAGTTTCAGCCAAGAGGCATTCCTAGGACAGGTGTCCTGTGAGCCACAGTGCGTTAACAAGTGGCAGAAAATTATCTACAACAGCAGCACTGTTTCTTTTTCATTTCCAAACAGAATATTTGCTGACAAGCACGGCCACAGAAATCTGTTTGGTAGCATGACTTTCACCCAGGCAGAACTACCCTGAACAACACAGAACAACCCTGTGAAAAGGGGCCAGACCACACCAAACTGCAGGTCTCACCTTTGCCAGTCCAGAGAGCAGCTCCAGGGCAGCCAGAGAGATACTCATGTCCTGCCTCCACTGGGAGTTGAGCCTTTGGGTTACCAGATGGATGCTGCGGATCAGCAATCCAGCAGCTGTATCTGTATGAAGAGCTAGGATATAACCCCAAAACCACACACCATAGGGAGGGAAAATAACTAAGCATTAGTGACAATAAGCAAAGCACAGGCACAAGGCAAAGCAGCCACAATACAGACATAAAATAAACCCTAACCAACCCAGAATGTCAAAACTGGGTTGATGACCTCTGCACAGGCTAACTCCCTCATGTACACTCCAGGCATTATACAAACCCATTCAGAGCAGCTAGCTCAATTTAATTTTTTTTAAGACATTTTGAATAATCCCAGAGGTCTGCTGCATTTCAGAAGCAGAACAGCCAGCTTCAGGTTTTGCTATTGTACTTAAATTGCTGTCATGTATTTTAGTCTCCGAAAAATATAGGCATTGGTAATATATATTAAACATTAGCAGTTGTACTGATGAACTAATGGAGCACATGTAATTTCAGATATCTATGTCAGAAGTTAACCATTCTTTCCATACGTAATGATTACCAAAAGCTGCACTAGTTCAATAGATGTAGATAACAAAATAATCAGTGCTAGAAAGAAACAATTATTTTTAGCCTTTCCTTTCCTTGAACCTTTAACTTCTATCAATAAATATCAGTTGTTCTCACTTCAAAATACTAGTAAACATAAATACTGTCTGTATTTGCTAAAACTGAAGTATGCAAACTAATGTCAGAAATAAAAAACTGCTCAATGGCTAGTTATAAAGAGATATGAGAACTATGATAGACAAGGCATATCCTTCCCAAAATTTTAATTACCATGTTTAGCACTCAAGAGCCATGTCCAATGTTATACCAGGTGCAGATTCAAGGGTCTACTATGGCTAAACAGTAACAGTAGACCCCCTTGTTTTCAATTTTCTCTTGTTTGAAGCATCCAGTAGAAACATAAATTCTTTTCATATGCTACTTAAAACCTTACCTTCTGTGCAGAGGAAATTTAAAAAGTCCAGTAAAATTAATATACTACAAAAATATATTTCAAGTTATGTCATGGTATAAAGACTCAGTAATTCAAAGATTCAGAAGATTTTTTTTAAACCCTACAAATGAATATTTTTACAAGCACTTGTCAATGAAAACCCACACAAATTAAACACACAATTCAAATGGTGCACTGAAAACTAGCACTTTGATAATTTCGAACAAGCAAATCCTGTAGGGAAAGCACCAACATGTTGATATGAATCCCTAGAACATACTGAAGCTTTTCATGACAATCTCCCTCCTCTTGCTATTTACAGAACTAGACAAAAAACCACCAACAAACATTTTCGGTTCTGGTGAGAACAGAATTGTCAGTCTAGGCCACAATATAATAAAGGTGATTTGTTCTCACATTTAATTGGTCAACATCAGTTAAACTGCAGACCAAAGGAGGAAACAAAATTGCAGGATCTTGAGTCAGCCAGCCTACCACACACAGATTTAAAACATGGATTTTACTACAGAGAATCAAAAATGGACAGTACAAGACATAGCAAACTAAAGTTAATTACTAAATGCTATTGTTATAACATAAAACATATTACAAGCATTCTGCTTACTTGCTCCATAAAAGCCAGAGTCCCTGAAATGTTCTTTAAATGCAGTTTAAGAAAAGGTGCTGCAGAGGTCAGGTGTGTGTTTGGAATGGTACCAAACAAATGAAGTGATTAATTTACACTTGGTGTACATATATCCCATTCTTGTTGACAGAAACTAAGTGTCTTGAAAACATAAGTTAACGTAAAGTTTGCAAACACCTTTTTCATAAGGTTTTACATTCTGATTTTGAAAACGTTAAGAGTCCTTTAAAAGGGTTAAAGCAACCACTGGAAGGGAACACGTGAGCTCAGACTGGCAGCACACAGCTGGGCTATCCCCCAGCTTCAAACACCCAGCACATTAACGCTTTAGCCAGAACTTGAACAGAAAAACCCAGAAAACATCAACCTGGCACACTGTGACAGGGTTTTCCAAAGAGCTATCCTCACCATAGTCCCTAAGGAGGGCCTGTGCTGGCCGCTCACTGTCAGGTGTCGTGGGCTCTGTGCTGCCACCGCTTGCAGTGCTAATGCCACTGTTGGTCCGGCTGTGGCTTTTGAAGAGGCTGTTTTCACCACCATTCTGCAAAGTGAAAGGCAGTTTTGAGAGACGAGAAAATTTCTGAGTTCCCCACGCTCTCAGATACAAAAGATCAAACCCCAAGATGTTACCTGAGCCGCTTTCAGTAGCAGGTTAAGTGAGCAATGCATTATTTCTGAAGAAGTAGCTTCATAAACAAAAAATACTCACCGTTTCCATCTGACACCCAATGGTTTCTAACAGTGCTGAATCTTGAACAATATTTAACATTGCACCTGCAGAATCCGATAAAAGAAGGTAACTATGGATTGCAGTAGAATTCACTACTAAAAATTACCAAGCAGCACAGAGGGACTAACATACAGGTTTGCCATCCTGTTTTATAAGATCTCTTATTAAAACATAGGATTTGCTTCAGGCTTAGCCATTTGAAGCAGACGAAAGTTGAGACAGAGAATGCTTTCAGCTATTTTAAAAATGCTTTGAACACAGTCTAGGAAAGACTGAGAGGAGATCTCATCATTACATATTAATATGTCAAGGGTGGGTGTCCAGAGGATGGTGCCAGACTCTGTTTAGTGGTGTCCAGCAACAGGACAAGGAGTAATGCGCAAACTAAAACACAAGGAGAACCACCTCAACATAAGGAAAAACTTCCTTCCATGGAAGGTGGCAGAGCACTACAACAGGCTGCCCAGGGAGGTGATGGAGTCTCCCTCTCTTGAGGACATGCAAAACCCATCTGCACAGGTTCCTGTGTCACCCACTCCTGGCGACCCTGCCTTGGCAGGGAGTTGGACTGGATCATCTCCAGAGGTCTCTTCCAGCCCCAACTATTCTGTGATAGGTCCTGTCAAATTCCTCAGTTTGGAAGGATTTTGGCTTCACTGAAAGGCTGGAGTGGTTCCTTGTTTCACGCCACATTGCGCTTATTTTAAAACTCAGGTTATATTTAAGGGTATCTGTCAGAAGGACAGTTCATAATCTGAGGTGGGACACACTGAAACTCCCTCCACCTGAAAGTCCTCCCCAGCCTCTCACTTTCCATGCTCTCCATCAGTGCCCAAAACACCACATTAAAAAAGCTGAAGCTCTTAACTGGGAGTCACCAACCCTATTGCATCCAAACCAGCCAGGACAGTGTTCTGTCTTCAACCTTGGGAAAGATTTAAGTCCAACTCACCTAAATCAAAACTGCTGATGTGTCTTAGTAAAACAGGGTGAACAGCCTGTACCTGCTTGGCAGCATCACCTCCAGATGATGAGGGAAGAAGCAATATGGACATGGACCTGAAACTGGCTGACACTGACATTTGGTGGCATAATTTTTAATTTTCTGCTTCCCTCCCCTGCCTCATCCATCAACAAACATTTAGGAAAACAACTTGCTCTATGAAGGGAAACTACAGGACAAGGGGGAATGTTTTCACACTGAGAGAGGGCGAGGTGAGGTGGGATGTTGGGAAGAAATTCTTCCCTGTGAGGGTGGTGAGGCCCTGGCACAGGGTGCCCAGAGAAGCTGTGGCTGTGCCTGGATCCCTGGAAGGGTCCAAGGCCAGGCTGGATGGGGCTTGGAGCAGCCGGGTATAGTGAAAAGTGTCCCTGCCCAGGATAGGGAGGTGGAATGACATAAGCTTTAAGGTCCCTTCCAACCCAAACCATTCTGTGATTCTATGAAATGCACCACTTGCTGCCAAACATTTATTAGCAGATGCAAACAAACCCTAGTTTTGTTGAGATGGTGGCACATGTGAGAATTTCTGGCTAAACTGGAGATTCATGAATCCCCTCCAGCTAAAGCCAGCAGGAAATAACTTCACATATGGAAATAGGAGTTTAAGAGGAGGAATACAGGGCAGGTGAACTGGCAGGGACTAGCATGGGAATAATAATTCCCAATAGAAAAGCCATTCAAGGCAGAGCATCTACCCAGCTGGCTGCAGACCAGCTCACTGGGGAGGGGCACAAAACACTGGGGGGGATTTAAGAGAGCATCATCCTACGGTACCAGACCTAGTGCTGGAGGTGGGACAGCCCACTGTGCACCAATGCTCTGAGGGTCTCACCTGGAAACCACAGATATCCCCACCCCTTCACCAACATTGGGTGGAAGTAATTCTTTCAAATTATTCCCCTCTAGACTTCTGCCAGAAAAGGAACTGTTTCAACTACTGCAAGGTAACCTTCCAAAAGTCTTTGCAGATTTGGATTTGTTTCCCTTTCCTTAACTACTCACATAATTTCCTTGCCCTCCCCGGTTAACCAGGTAGACTCTGTCTCCTAGAACAAGGCAGATACCTCTCACACAGCACAAAATTCCAGCCTTTTTAAACAGACAAAGGGAAGTGGTAAGGGCAAGAACACCATCATGTTACAAAAAGCACTTCCAAAGAGAGAATGAGAGAGGTCAAGGGAGAGTAAACAGGCAAGTACATTTTTACTTATCTGAAAACTTGTTTACCTTGACAGATCCAAGTTTTCATCTTTTACTTCCTTTCTGAATATTCTACTCAATGTTAATCTACTCAGAAAACAGTCTGTTGCCAAACTGTGCACAGTGCAGCTCCATACCCTATTCCAAAACTTTTGGGTTTTGTCTGAGGATTTACACACTGCTAAACAAATGTCATGTGTATTTTGTCAGTGCTGGAGGACCACCAGTCACTAGTATTCAATATGTTTCTTAGGCTTAACTGTGCCAACACCTAAGGTTTTCTCTGAAATTCATTACTCAAGAATCCTTCCCAGAACTATGACATTTTTACTTATTTCCATTTCTAGTTATGACTGATTTCTCATGCTAGAATGTGCTTTACTTTTGCCTCTACTTTTCAAATACTACTCCACATAAAAAGAGAGAGATCAACAAAAATGTGAGGCTTTTTAAGAAGTTTTCATAGTATGAGGGAGTTTACACATACGACAACCTGCCAGGAATTCAAACCTTCTTGCAAAGCAACACATTACTGATAACCCATATTATCCCAGGACAGATTAAGACAGACACTTCTATAATACAGTTAATAAACAAAAAAGCTGAAACAACCTAGTATCATCTGAGTGTTGTTGGGATCAGTTTCCGTTTGCAAAGCTCCTATAAGGATATTCACAAGCCTCAGCTTCAAGGACAGGAATGTTACTGGCTTATCATACGTTGAGCTGTCATCATTGCTGAATTTCCCTTCCAGAACAACCTGAAGAAAAAATACACTTACTTCAGTATAAATTAAAGATCACATCAGCAGGGTTTCAAAAGTCCACATTCACAGCACATGTTTCTAGTGATACCTTGTAACATGGTCTTACTGTTCCAGGTTTGCTGGAAGTGTTCCAGCGCTAAAGAAAACACTCAATACAACCCACAACCCACCCAAATCCCACTCCCTGGGAAAGAAAAACGGAAATGCAAAACATAGTGATAAATGGACTACCTCAGACTTTATTGTTCCAAAATGATGAGGGAGAGGCAACAGAGATAGCAAGATGTTAATGGAAGCTCTTCTTAGCTCTGTGGGGTTTACATAGATTTTAAACTTTGAGAGTTCTCTGCAAATCAAAGCATCAGACAGTTAATCAACTTATCACAAGAACCTGGAGCCAAATGTAAGTTACCCACCCAATTGTCGTATGTAATTTGCACTATGCAATGTAGCTGTTTCTTTCTAAGACCTATCCAAAAGAAGCAGTGGCTCAGATTTAACCCCAGGAGATAATATTAGGCATTTAGACATAAAGCATTAATTGAAACAAAACACAGGAGCAAGATGTAACACGTACGCTGAAGAAAGCGCACAGAGAGTACAACTAAGTGCCTTACTTAGCAAAACAACCAGAAATCTATAAAGCTCTGGTAGGAACCTACTCCAATTTCATTGGTCTAAATAATAATTTTTCCCATTTAATTATGTACAAGATTACTTACTTATTGAATTCACTGCAACCACAGCCACTAATGAGTATCTTGTGAAAATTTACTTTAAAATCAGGAGGCTTTCAATATATTTTCAATATATTTCAGTGTTTTCCTATTCTTAAAGGCACAGCTTTGCATCAATGAATATGCAGCTAACAACTCACACGTTACATTTAAAATAAGGACAATTATTGGTTCAAAGAAAATTGCACTAAATAAAACTGAAAATTTGAGCTTACTCAGTGCTGCTATTATCACCATCAAATACACACACACTGGGGGCCCCACATTGCAGAATTCCTTTGCTGAAACTACTCAGGAATGACAGAAGACAAACACCTCCCAACATCTCTGATGATGTTTATATGGAAATAGCAATTTACCTGTCAGGTAAAATGGTTTCCAGAGCCGAAATGAAGTAGGGAACCACAACATCAATGCCTTTCAGATCACAGCAGAACAGAGGAGGGGAGTTTAGAATAACACTGGCAAGAACCGGGTGGCAAACGAAATCTGCTATCTGCAAACCCTGAATTAAAAGCATGTAAAATCTGACAAAGAAAGATAAGATTAAATTATTTGCACATAAAAAGCATCAGAATCCCACATGAAAAAGAATGTGCAGCCTCTATTTGATCTTGTCTATATAAAATAGAATAAGTTTCAAAATCAGAGCTAGGAAACGTTGATATGAGCCTTCCCCACATTACTTGAGCACAAGCAAGTACACCTGACCAGCTTAACAAACCTTCACAAATCACAGGTATTTCATATGCCAGTGCAGCTCAGTTTTACTGAAATCTGACTTGTTGCAACATCCAGAGTAGGAACTGTGCACGCACAGCCAGCTCCTTACTAACAGTGCTGGGATCCCCTGCTCTCCCTTCCCACGTAAGGGTGGGAGCAGGACCTTGGTTTTAACTCCCCAATATGACAAAAATACTGTGAAATCTTGGGGGAGGCAGTGGACAGGACAACGGACAGGATGTCAGGACAGGACACACTCATCAGCAATTTGGAAAACGAGACCAAACATAACCATCATAACCAGCTCAAATGAAAAAGCAAGGGCAGAAACCCAGCCACCCTAGAGCAGTTAGCTCCTTTTGCAGCTTCTTATGCTGCAACGTATGCCCTCTGAGTTGTTTCAAAAGACTTGCACAGACAGAAGAATACCACTGACTGGGCAAGAGAAATATGAACTATCAATACACAAAATACTACAACATTCAAGAAATAAAATTGTTCTGTCTTCTGGGAAGTTTTGATGCCATCTGGGACAAATGTACCTGAACGGTTCAAGAGAATCATGATTTAAAACTGGTTCTCTGCCTCTAGCCTTTGCTATTTTATGTAACAAAAATTTGTGGAAAAGGTACACTACAACAGACAAAACTGCCTCATTTTATCAGAAACAAAACTGAACACAGATGTAGCTCAAACATAACGGTTTCAAATATTACTGATACTTGATATTACCAAGATATTACTGCATTTCAATACTCAGAGGGTGAAAAAAAAAGCAACCACAAAAAACCAACCCCAATTATGTGGTGTTTGTCAACACAAGTACTTTTGTGGTCTAATAAAGCATACAAAGTCTTATGCATGCACTTATTCTTCTCATCTGAACAATATTCAGCGACAAACTAAACAAAAATAAAAATACAGGAGGCAAGAAAGTGCCAAAGAAAATGTTCCTTCCAGCTGGAGGCACTTTAAGGGTCTCACCCCTCAACTGGAACTTGAAGAAAATCTAGTGAAAAGCAGCATCATGAGAACGTGAGAGGAAAACAGTGCTGGGCTTAGCCAGGAATCCCACCTCCAGCCTCTCACAGCCAGCTAGGTGTTTCTAAACTGGCAATGCAGGAATCAGACAGCAACTGAACGCTATTCACTGGGAATTAGTCTGCATCATAAAGTTACACCAATAAAGCAACTGGAAGATAGGTTAGTACCGGGATAGGTAAGCTGGTAATATTTCCTCCCCAGTCTTCTTGCTACAAAATATCCTACACAGTGTCCCGCATGCCTCTGCCCTTCCCGCTTCATAGTTGTCTGGGAATTCACTTGCATCAAACATGGGGTTGGAAGCCATAGTGTCTGTGGACATTTGGGATCCTTTCCGGCGGAACTCCACGCTAGCCTGGGTCGCTATAGCTGGGAAGAGAAAAAACAACGTTTTACTGTGCGTGCTAGTGTACAGAATAGGCTCATGGGATCCTGGACACAAAGATCAAGTCCAATTTAGTAGTTAACATGAAGCTACTAGTTCACTGTATTTGAGCCAGTGCCTCTGTTTAGGACATATTTGTGGGTATACCCAACTTGTTTTCTTCATAAGGGTAACAACAACTGACCTTCTAATCCTAGAGACTGTGCCAACTTTTTGCTGGGAAGAGTGCACTTATATCCAATACTAGCTTCCTACCCTCTCGGAAGGACCTCACCTCACCTAGCTCTTGTCCCCACAAAAATGAAATGCCACCTTGCCTTGCTCCCTTAAAAAGCCTAAAAAGTTTCAATGGTGCCATTCCAATGACCTCCAAGGAAGTGCTTAACTTTCAGCTGGCCAGCTACTCTGATGCTGCCCTGAACACCGAGCAGCTTTGATCCAGTTTTGTTGTATGAACACATTTATTAAAAAAAAATAATCAAAAAATTCTAAGGCCCCATATGAGAAAGGGAAGGTTATGGAATCCCCTTCTCCTAATTTGGCCACTCTCTCTAGACAGCAGCTACCAGGAGCTGGCTGTCTCCTGCTCCCTACGCCACAACAGCTCCATGGCCCTCTCAGAGCCCACGGACCTAACCTGGCTCTGCCCAGCTCTGAGCTCCCCCCCTGCAGGCCAATTCTGCCAGTCCACACCACTCCAATCCATGTCTTTCTAGAGAGATTTCTGGTCTCCCTTTCACACATCAGCATTGTGTGCATACGAGACCACTCACTCTGTTGGCTACATCCTTTCTTCCAGGATGGCTACCAAAACAAAAGATATACTGCATTCAATGTGAGTTTTTTTAATTTTTTTTTTCTTTTTCCTTGGACAGTTTCACTCTAGGATTACTAACATCATAAAGAGGGTGTTCTTGTTTTTAGCTAAGAGTAGATGGATTTCCAAAACTTTTATAAACTACAAAAGCAAACAGCAGACAAGGTGCGGTTCTAACAGAATCACACCTGTGTTTCTATCAGCAAAAGACCTTCTTCTGTCTCAGCTCTGGGACACTGGGAAACAGCAGGTTCACAGTCAGTCTTAAAAACAAAGGCATGTTAACACTTTAGCAGTTGGAATACCTGATAATTTACAGATAAGATGCTTTTTTGTTTTGTTTTAAAGGAAATGTCTTAATGGCAAGTGTCTACTCCTAATTTTTTGTCCACAAATTCATTATTTAACCTACATTTACCTTACAAATTTTCATGACATTAAGTAGCAAATAAGCACAAATCTTTATGCATCTTCCCATGAGCCATTTTTTTGTCCTAAATAAGCTATCCAGCAATATACTGTAGTTGGAAAAAAACACTACATGCACAATGCATACAAATCAAACACTAGGTCTGTAAAATAAGCTTTAAGTAAAAAAAACATGGTTAGTGCAAAGTCCTGAAATTCATGACATGATCACACACTAAAGTACAGAAAAGATGGGACTGATTCAGGCAGATTAATTTGCTTTTGCCAACAATCTTCCCCATTCAAAAACACACACAAAAAAAAAATTACTTGTCTTTTTCAAGTAAAAGTGCAAAAGCTACAAGAGACAATGAGAATGAGTTTACAAATAAAATATGGGATTATGGAAAAAGAAAAGCATGACCGCAATTAAGGAAAAGCTACTGGTTCCTACTTACAAGATTTATAAGAAAGAAGAATTTGGATAAAAGATGCTGCAAGATAATAGAAATAAAATGGAAACAAATCAAAGGACAGCAGTAGTTATAAAATACTTTTAAGATGGTGAAATCGTAATATAAGTTAAGAAGCTTTTAGCTTTTTAAAAAATAGATTAAAAGCTTTATGATACAGCAAGCTCGTTAAACACATAGGAAATTGGCATACAGGTCAAAAATTATGGTTTTGAAAGTACCATGCAAAACAATGAACAAAAAGTTACAAAATACTAAGATTTAGAGCTGTTCATATCAACATACATCAGTTCTTTAACAGGATGTATTAACCCTTCTCAGCTCACAGACCTGTCCCACATCACACCGCACATGGAGCACGCAGCAGGCTCTCCTCAGGCTCCTGGGAGCTGGGGTATGCCCTGCAGGGGGAAGTTACTTACCGGCAGTCTCCTCAGAGCCGCACTCCTGCTTCCAAAGCAGGAGCTCCTGACAGTCTGACTGCTCCCATCTCCCTAAGCCCAGCTGCTAACCCAGACACCTGAGCATGCTTCCCCTGACCACCAGCCCCATTAGCAATTTTCCAAAGCAGAAACAACAGGTAGAACACTCCCAGAAACATCAACATCTCAAACAATATCCCGAGAAAGAGGAGCGCAAGGACTCCAGCAGCCAGGTGCTACCCCCCACCTGGAAGAACAACTCCTTTGAACAGGCAGGGTCAGACCTGTAACCAAGCCCCTCAGCAGCAGCCAGTTGGGGCTGCTTAAAACTTGCTCCTAGAGGCCCCAGAAACATTCTATGGGACATGAATGGCAGTAGGGCCAGAAGAGGTGAGGGTAATGCTATACCCAAAGGCTTCCCCACTGCTGACAGCCCCTGGGCGATACCAGTAAGGCCTGGAGGTGTCTCCTTCGGCTGCTATAAACTGCACAGCTGGCACCCTTCAGGCACAAGGATTGAGAATGAGCCCATCAGACTGCAAGATCCAGCTGCTGAAATGCGGGCACAAGGTGCTTGTGAGCCTCTCCCCATTGTCAAAGGCTGAGGACAGCAGGTAGCAGTAGCATGCACTGTATGGCCAAGCTTGTCTGAAGCATCGTGCCACTGACACTGCCCTGGCACAGATACACACAGCCTCGAGCTGTCATTCTTGGGTTAACCTCATACAGGCTCCATAGCCCATTTCTTATGAAGGTGTTATCTATCCCACACTACATAAATACCACACACCCATCTAATTCTAATGACTACACCAGCAGGATCCAGCTGCTTTCAAACCACCTATGCATCTTCCAACAGGCCATTTTTACTCTCTCACCACAACACAGTGATGTTTATGATGCCCATCATGAAGTTTCACCATCAAGGTCTGGGTGCAGAAACTAAAACTCAATAAAGACACTCAAGGCCAAATAGCATCACAACCACAATGGCAAGATCATTGCTCTGGTTCAGAATCCAAACAATGACACAGGACTACCTTGAAGGAGAGGGCTCAAAAGAAGAACTGCTTTCCAGGTGACAACCTCCACCAGCAGTCAACTGTATACAGATGACTTCCAGCTAATCTTGAAAGAGAACAATTCTCTCTTCCCAAAGACAGACAAAACCAGAACAACCACAAATATGGAACACCTACAGTTATCCAATCAAGGGTTGGTACAAGAAGTTCACCCATGAAGATGACAGAAGTTGAAAAACCATGAGGCAGTAGTTAACCTGACAGAACCAGGAGAGCTGAGGCTGAAGGGGCCTCTGGAGATAGTCAACCCTCCCCAGCAAAGCAGAGTCAAGCAGAACAAGTTCAATTATCCTTCTACCCATTTACATAGTTTTTCACTTTAAGACCTACAAAAAGCTGGACATTTTTTCCACCCAACACTTTTCATTACTTCCTTTCTGGAGGCTGAAGAGTTCCAGAGGCAAAACATGAGATCCCAGGACAAGGAAAAAAGGAAGGGTGGAGATGTACTCATTCACATCAGCCTTGATCAAGTGCTCTTTACTTCCTAGAGCTCATAAAAAAGGTGTGCCATAAGATGGGAGAAGTACAATGTGCTTGGCCATGTGAGTCAGCAGGATTTGTTTAAAAGAACCAGACTAAATTCTGAACTAGAGTTTGAGACCGTGGCTCATCCACAAGGTCACCTGGTAGGCACTGCACTGAGCTCATGAACCTCTCTTTGGTAATCACATCATAGGGATTCTCACGGAGACTGTGCCACGTGACAGAAGGGGAGCGAGAAACACACACTAGAAAATGCAGCATTCCAGAGGTGTCCCAGGGCACGAGGCTTTCTACAGGACCAAGGGACTGCAAGTTTTAACATTCACAAAGTGGTCCTCAGTCCTCCACCCAGCAGCAAAAGAAAGAAGCCGTATCAGACAGCCAAAAGAGAAGGAATACTTAACTCTGTGGCATTGAAACAAAGCACACAATAGAAGGGTTTAAAGCTGCTGAGATCTTACACAGCTGCAGTTCCAGACCTAAAAGAAAAATGGTGTGTGTGGGCCAGTGGAAGACCAGACCACATGGCAAAGCTGATTTTAAGCGCAGACACTTCCCAATCAAAACACTTAAAGCACCCATAAAAATAATAGTGCTTCTTGAAGCTAATCCTGAGATTATCAACAGCAGTGTCAGACATGGTAAGAATATTCCAGCTAGTGGCTTAAGTGTCACGGCTACAAACGACTGCAGATGGACCATGACATAGAAGAACAGCCAAACTGCAGCTGTAAAGCAGTTATTTTGTGCATCTTTCCTAAGGGTAGGGACTGTGGCAGCTAACTGTCCCTTCTCTGCTGGCTCTTCTCCTTCAAGCCACATCTACACTGGGCAGCGGGAGCAGGTGGATGGACACAATATGTAGATCTTACTGTTACTGATGGGCCCCACTTCTGTGGTGGCAGGCCCCAATACAGAACCCTCCTGGTCCAGCTCAGCCAGCACAATACCTCCTGCCTTATGCTGTTCAAGGAGGAAAAGACTTCACTTGGAGGCATCAAGCGTCACAGATCAGATTCCAACAACAAAAACTTTTGATTTGGATTTAAAGCTCATTCAAAAGACATTGATGCTTCAAGCCAGCAGAAACTCCAGGGGCCTGGCCTTTTACACATCTTGCTTATTTTCCCACCTTAAGCAGAGGCTGATCAAAAGGATAAATCAGGCAATCAGAGTTGGAGGCCTCTCTACAGAGTTTCAGCAGTACGGATCCATCCTCAGTTCTCTCTCCTTCAGCCAGCCCACCTTGGCACTGCTGTGACCAGTGACCTTACACAGCAGTAACAACACCCTGCAAGGGTAGCAGACACTTGACTAAACTTCCATAAGTTAATTCAGTCTTTCAAATTGCTAAAGAAGCAGGACATGACACAGCCAGGTTCCTGGGACTCCACCAACATCACTGTCTCAGAAGCACTGCTGCTCGTACACAGCAAATCGTGTGATGTGCAAAGCCTGGACTCACTGTGGACAGCTCAGAAGAGCACAGAGGAGGAACAGAATTAACCCAATTAGAAACAGCAGTCTTTAGGTTTCAGAAAGTCAATAAATCTCTCTGTAAGGCTAACAACACAACAATTTCCTAATTGCTCCTAGGTGATTTAAGACAATGCATGTATCAATAGAAGGAACCCCTTCAAGGAAGTTAATACTTTTGATTTTGAATACTGTGTACTTCTGCCAGCATCACAACACCTCTGTTTACAGCTGACACTATTGCATAAGCAGCATCTCAGGTGACATCCTTTACAGATTAAGCACTTCATTAAAATTGCTCAAGAAACACTTTATGTAAAAATTAAAATAATTTAATCAATCTGAAAAGCACTAAATGCAGAAATATATTAAAAGAATATGCAACCAAACACAGTCTCAAAGGATGCCTTGCTCCTTCCTAACCTCAGCTGTTTCCCTAGTCATGAGTCACAGGCCTTTTACCAAGAAACCCTAAATTCCTACCAGAGAAATCCACAATGAACATTTTCAAAAAGCATGTACTACATACCTAAAAATACATTTAGAAGATCCCAAATCCTAAGGATTCACACAGGAATTTGACACAATAAACAAAGAAGATCATCAATTTTACTGCTGTTGTCAAGTCCCACTACGCATCCAACTTACTACAACAAATGTCTTTCCCCTATTTTTCTTAGGCCAGTGAGCTACTGACAGATTGATTGATCAACAGACCTCTTGGAAAAGTTAGCAGACATTCAAAATACACAAGGAACATGAAAAATGCAAGGAGTAAGAAAGCTTATTTTCTGAATATCACCAAAAGTAAGATGAGAGCTAAAAAGCCTGTCTGAGCAGAGCACAAGTTCTGCTATGATATCTCAAAACATCTAACCTCTGCAGCTGAGCAAAGTGCAGGAAACAAAATAAGTTTGGCAGTTAAGGGATGAAGACAACAAAGATATCAGGTCATTTGGGGAAATGCACAGCAACCATCACTGGTAGGCAGCAACTTCACTAGCTATTTTAAGGACTGTTTTCATAACACTTTCCAAAAACGAAGAGAAGTATCACTTTGTGCATTATCTGGAGCGAGGTAGGACAATTTTTCAAATATTAAAGAGTCAATATAAATAGTTGCTATTAATAGTAGACGCTCAAGCAGATTTCAAATTAAGAAGTAGACTCCTACTATGTGATTTCCTTCACTCAACATTTTCCCTAGTAGCATAACTGGAATTGCCATGCTGGTTAGAGCAAAGCAGTATTTAATAGTAAAAAGTGGGATTTTTTAAAAACTTTGAAATCCCCAAACACCTGCTCAGCTAATAGCAGATACTGGCTCAGCTGGAGGGATTAACCACAACAGAACACTCCAGATTTTATTTTTTTCGGATTATGCATGTGTTAATCTTGCAGGTAGGAAATGTCAATAAAACAAGGGGAAAAGTGTACATATATTTTTTTGCAATATTTACCAGTCATGCTGCTGTCTCTGTTTATTCCATTATGAAGTTTACAGTGAACAAATGCTGCATCAAATAACCATGATCCAAAGAGGTTCAAGATGCTGTTAACCTTTGGCCTGCGAGGAGCTGGAAGTGGCCGAGGCTCAGAGCTTGTCTGGTTGGGGCTAGAGAGTGGAGAAGTAGAGGAGGGCTGGTGCTGAACTTTTGAAGCATGTGCAGTAGTTACCTGTTTGAACAGAAGAACAAGTCAGCTCCTAGAATCAAGGAAATTACTTCCTCTAACAGGAAACAATCCAAAGGGCCAGCTACTCAAATACAGAGTATGAAATCTTACAGTGCTGGTTTTCATCGTTGCTTTGTTCACAGTCACTGCCCGATGCCTTCGGTTGTGGGGAGGCGTGGTGTTGGTAGCAGTGTTCTGGGGCATGCTCAGCCTGTTCACTGGCGTGGGTGGTGCGCTGTCTGACCGGGGTCGGGAAATGCCTGTAGGGCCAGAAAATAAGCAGGCTTTCAGTAAGAATCCCATGGGCTCACACAGAGCAGGCCATTAGTAAGCACTGGAGCCTTTGGTCAACAGCTGTTCTTCCCCCTGTTCCCCAAAGCAGCAGTAACAAGAAAAACACCTCTCCCTTTTTTACTATTAGCAGAAATAAATGCATAAGCAAATGCAAACAGTGATTGCATCAGATCAGCAACTGATTAAAAAACAACAAAGGACCCCACACCTTAAGGCTGTGGGAAATGACAGGTGGAAGGAACCAGTCTAGAAGCAGGCAGAAAGAAAGGAGCAAGGTTCACTGGCCAAAGAATTTCACAGCTCACTCCTGCCAAAATTTAGATGCCTCTCACCTTTGCCTTTCTTTCCCAATCGTAACTCCCACACCTTTTCCTGAGACACCTCTCAGATACCTGGCCCTTAAAGCCACCTTAGCTCACTAAATTAAGATGAAAACCATCCACCACACAGCTTTCTGCTGGGTTTGAGCTGAATCACCTGCTGAACAGACAAATGTACTAAGGCAGTACACAAGAGAATAAGAAAACAGAGCAAGCTGTAATTCTTTTGGCAGCAGCAGGACATTAGACCAGTTTTTATCCATCTTCAGGGAAACTCATGGTGTACAGAGCTCTTCCCAGTCAGAATCAGAAGCAACTCAACATCTGCAAAATTTGAAGTGACAAACACCACTTCTGCCCATTTTAATGAATACCAGTACCCTTGCAGCCCGTTTGAAAAATGAAGGGGGGAACTGCAGTGTGGTTGAGAATTTGACACAGTCTTTTCTTGTCCATGTTAATTAAAGCACTGAAGTACTTTTCATAACACATTATAGAACAACTCGCTCCTGCTAAACCATCAGTGCTACACCCCAGGTAGAGGATGCACTATGAAACCTATTGTTTTGGTACACTTGGCTGGAAAGGAGGATGCACTATTTCACCAAACACATCGTGTAGGTACCAGGGAGAGCAAGATAAAACCCAGTGCTTTAGCACTTGGGACAGAAGGCAATGAGTTCTCCCATCAGCTGAAGGAGTTTCTGCAGCTCTCAAGTCTGCCTGAGCACACTCTCCTAATCCATACTTACAGCCTGTATTTAATTTCATTGAGAGCTCTCCTGTGCCCAAATGCATCACAGTCTCCATCTCTGCACTCCAGGTGGGCTATCACAACCCTGGGTGATTCACCTTGCTACAAGATCTTCAGAAGTCTGAAGTGTGTGATTCATAAAACCACAGAATGGTCTGGGCTCAAAAGGATCTTGAAGACCTTCCATTCCACCCCCTGTCATGGGCAGACACCTTCCACTGGACCACATTCTTCCCAGTCCCATCTAGCCTGGTGTTGGACACTGCCAGGGATGGGGCAGCCACAGCTTCTCTGGGCAGCCTGTGCCAGAGCGTCACCATCCTCACCGGGAAGAATTCCTTCCCAATATCCCATCTAACCCTGCCCCCTGCGTCCCTAGAGCCTGCTCTTCTCCAGGCTGACGGTCTCATTCCACAGGCAGGCTTTTTCCTAATATTGTTTATGTGTCTGCTCGAGTCTCCTGCAGTCTCACATCAGCTCACACTTATGGGCAGATGACATTTGTCTGCACACATTTAAACAGAAAAGCAGCCGGAGATAGGCAGGTTTTCTGAGTTTACAATAGAATGATTTCCCTGAAGAATTTTCACTAAGTCTGAAGCATACTAAGTATAATGCTTTAAATTTCAGGTACTCCATCCTATTACTTAAAACTGACCAGCCAATGCTTACATCTGCTTTACTTTTCAGTCCAATCTGAGCTACTTAGCTACCAGCAGACACAAAGAAACACAACTTTTCTACTCAGCAGTAGTAATCACCCACTAACCATAAACTGAGACTCTCACAAAGATCTGAAGATGACAATCCAAATTCTTATAAAACCTTATAAAACAGGCACACAGCAGTTGCCACAAAGATTAGAAACACAGTGGTGAGTGCTCACAACATTCTGAACTATAGCACTTGCATCGGTGATTAGATTGAAACAGAAAAGAAGCCTTGCTTGGGAAAGAGATCCCTGGTTTTATTTTAGATTTCCGATTTATTTGTTTTGCATTTGAAACGAAGGCCACCTACAACTTCATGCATTCAAACGTTACTGTGTGTATACAGGTTTTTTAGAAGTTACATGAGATCCCCTCCTTATCAATTCCAGGATATACCTGCAAAGGATAAGTTGTTATTGCTGTATTTATGGAGAACATAAAGGGAATAAAATACTGATTAAGTTAATATTCCTAGATATCTACGGGCAAGACAAAGCATTACCTAGGAATGCATCCACTAAACAGCTGATTCCACGCATGGCACGAAAGAATATTTGAGGCAGATGTTTAAGGCAGGGATACTGATTCAGTTCTTGAGTCATCCCACTCACATTCAGAAACTGCTCCTGAAATTTGGGGGTAGAGCTAATAATGGCTGGGTTACTCAAATCCACAGGATTACTGCACACAAAAAGAGCAAAATATACATTAGTCAGTTTAAGAACAGCTGTTAAGATTTTAAAAAACACCTGAAGATGCAACAGTTTAAGGCATTTAAATATCACCATCTGACATCAACACATTTTAGCTGTTACTCCATCACAAGGAGGCAATTTTCACTTCCTTGGTTGGCAGTATTTAACTGCCTTCATTTCAAACATTACCCAAACACATGGAACAATTTTAGTAAAATAAAACAAACCAGAGCATACATTCACTAGACTAATTATTGCAATAATATTAATTATTTATGAGATCTTTTGAACCCAGTTAAGAGTTCCTTACATTGTTAAAGTTATTCTAGAAAGGCAAGCAATGAATTAAATATTGTCAAACAGTGACAAGAAGGAGAGTGGATTGAAAAAGCTTGAGTAATTCTTCCTGACTGACTCAAGCCCTGAACCAGCAAATCTGAAAATCCAAATTTGAAGAGTACAGTACTTGAAATACTAGTACTACAAATGAAGAAAAAGAGGGCTTTTTAGTTACTTTAGAAGTAGATTTTAAATAGTCTAATGTTTATCTAGCTTTAACTATTAAATAGCTTTTAATAAGAATTGTTTCATATTCTGGCCATTGAGAACATTAATGTAATGCCATGTCCAAAAATCTTTAAAACAAAACATAGCACTTGGTTCAGTTGTGCATTTAAGAAAGATTAACATGAATGTTAAATTTAACTGTACAGATTTCTTCACAAAACTAAAGAGAAACACCCATTTAAAAAATAAACTCTTGTAGGCTAAATTTAACACCCTGGAGAATAAATGGAAGTCATATGCATCTGCCATGATATTGTTCTGCTTTTCCTGTTTGCTATCTCAGAGAAACAAAATTCTATTGAACTCTTGTTTTTCAGATCCTCCAAAATGCCAGATAGCTAAAATAGCTTTTAATTAACTGATACCCCCCAGTTTACATTTTGAAAGAGTCAGAGTTCAAAGCTGAACAACATCACTCACAGGGTGCCCCGAGCTGCTGCAGGACACTGGCACAACAACTCTCTCGTTTTATTCTATTTAGGTGCTTAATCTTGGCAATCTCCAGAGAAATGTTTCATTTGTCATGCAAATGTATAGAGCTGATGCAAGAACAGGAACAATGGATGACTGGAATTACAATACCTCAGCATATGTAAAAAGCGAAACCACGTTTGTGCAACGCATTCATTATCCATTTCTAGAGGAATCAGACCAGCATCTTCATCGGGAATTTTAAACGGAGGAAATGAAGGTCCATATGTAAAACGCAGCAACCTAGAAAGCAAGTCAGATAGACCTGTCCTTCAGCTCATACTTGTCAAGATTTAACAGTGCATTTGAGCCCCAAAGGTATCAACAGCCCATAGGTGAGCACACAGGCAACAAGGCAACATCCCAAGTTTTCCTAGAGATCCCCATTTTATACAATCACTCAGGCCTCTTACAGCTTTGGACGGTGGACACCCAGAGCGTTCCTAAGGCTCCAGCCAAACCCAAGAGCTGTTACAGCCCAAGACCCCTCAGCACCTCTCCCATCGCTCAGCCAGAGGGGTCACCAATTATCACAGCCACATGCACATCTGACAGGATGTTACATGAGAAGGAAGAGGGAAAAAAAATTTAAAATAAAAATAAAAAAGAAGGAATTTAAACCCTTACTCTCAGAGCTCTTTAGCTCAAGTGTTTAATGACACTAGCAAGTCACATCAGGTTACAGTTCTAAATTGCAGCTCATGTCTGATGACCTACACTGTACCCCAGCACCCTGAGTAGCACTCACAGTTGACCTACAAGCAGCACAGGACTTGCAACCCACAGTTCAGTGAGTTCTTCAAAACAGGTGCACCACATCTGCTAGAGGCTGGGAGCTACAGCCCAGCAAAGAGCAAATCCGCAGAGGGGTTCACAGTGATCCAGCGCTAAGAGGACAATGCTTGGACAAATGGAGACCTTTCTCTAGAAGAGCTGTAACTACCTGAAGAGTCACCAGTGACCTTCACTGAGCTCCTGCTGTCTCATCTCACCCCTACTTCATATACCGCTTCACCAAATTACAGTTCAATTTCCCTGATTAACATAATCTTGGTGGTCTCTAAAGAAATGGAAGAGATCTGCATTGCGCCTTCTCAATATCCCAGCATTCCCAAAAATCAGTTTGTCTCTCCCTAAGCTAACTTCCTTCTAATGGTCAAGAAATGTCCCATTCATCCTTGCTCACTTATAAAGTCATTCTAACTAGGAGAAGAGGAGGAGATAAGCTGTCTATGGCTGACGAGTCAGAGGCTCAGTTTCTATCTTCCACTTCTTCCAGCACTGGACACTACAGTAACCTGCAGCCAATTAACACAAGTGTCTGAAATCACAGCCTGTTAACGCTATCTAGCCTGGACAGAACAGCAAAAGACCTAAGGCTCTCTCCAGCTGCAAGGATGATGAGGAACCCATGGAGTGCAGGAGCTGGTGGTGCAGCTGCAGTGGCAGTTGCAGATTGAGCTCCCTGAAGGGAGCCTGGGGCGAGAGGCTGGGAACTGCCAAGCCTGTGCATACCAAGGAGCACTGGACCTGCGGCCCAGCCAGGTGCTCAGAGACACTGCAGGAGCTGAGGACGAGGGTGGAAGAGCCGAGACTTGCACGGGCTTGGACTGTGAGGGGAAAAAAGCTCACGAGTCTTCTGTTGGGGCTGCTCCTTGGAGACACCAGCTCAAGCTGTTTCTGTGTTACTGTGCCAGGAAGAAATGGCTTGATGGAACAAGACACCTGAGACTCCCGTGGGAAACCCTGGGCTGAACCAGTGAGGAAACCTGCTCTGACTGTGAGAGTGGGGAGTGCAGGGAGTCGAGCCGGGCACTCCTCGGCTCCCTGCAGCTGCTGCTGCAAAGGGGCTTCAATCCCAGCAACTGAAGTCACTGGTGGTGGGAGAGTGACTGCCCAAGAGTCTCGGGAATGGTCAGACTGGGAAGTTTCCTTAACACCAATAATACACACACCTGTACCAGGTAGTAAATGCTCTCCAGCCCTGCTCCCATCTACATTTAGTGCCCAGAGGCACGACCCCATGGTAGGTTTTTACTGAAGAATTACCTGGCTCTGAAAGACCCAAAAAAGCCTGGCCCAGCCCCATGCACAGTCATGCCCCACACCACTGCCTGACAGCACAGCACGCTGCTTCACTTCTCCCTATAATTGCAAGAAACCAGTTTTTCAAAGAGCATGGCCAAATCTTTAATGAAATATGGGACATTTGCAAGAATGATTGAAGACAGAAATAAATTTCAAGCCACACATCCAAGACAGATAAAAGATACTCAAAGCAACCTAGATGGGGTAAAAGTAGTATCTATTGGTGTGACAACACAATTAAGACTCCAGTTTCATCCTGCTATGAAATCACAGCCAAGGACACAAATTAACACTGCATGTATACAGATTTCCAAATATAATTTTCCATATGGTTTTAATTTCAAACATTTACTCTCAGCTCATTGCTAATAACTCAATTCACAGAACTGCTTACTAAAACATTTTAACTATTTGAAGCTGGAGCTTCATTGAAATATTAAAAAGGCTGCCTAAAATACCACCGAACTTAAAGCCAGCCTCAGAGAAGCCTAACTTTCCATGTATCAGGCACAAACCAACATTACTGAACACAAACTAAAACATTCCAGAAACCCTGCAGATTCCTGTGCAGCAACAGAACCAAGACTGTTAGTCAACAGTGGGAGAGAAAGTGTAGGCACAGTGCATGGTGCAGAACACGAACACATGTTTTGAGACAGAGCTGTTCTTTTCAGATCAGTGAATCATAAAGTATTTTCCATTATGTAACACTACATCTAACAAGCTAAAAATAGCTAAAGAAATAGCGTGGGAAATACACAGGACTTGTATTGCAGCTTTATTTCCCACAGGTTTAACAAGTAGCTGCATAACCTGGAAAAATCTATCCACACTTCACATTTTGACAGGTAATTCAAAACAAAAGTTTTCAGAGTTAAAATAAACCCTTGCAGAAAAATACACTACTGAATATTTCACAATGCAGCAATTTTAACATATCTTTGAACTTTCACAGAAATAAGTTACTGGTATTTCAGGCGAGCTGGGAGGAGGAGACTCAGATCCTCTTATCAGCAATTAATTCAGTTCTTTCCTCCAAGAGGCTGAGATTTGTCCCACAAAGATTTCATACCAAAGACACCCCAATATTAAGGGTACTGAGACTCCCTTCACTGTTCAGAGCCTTCTACTACAGCTGAAACTCTCCTGCCATCCCCAGATGTGAGCGTTGCCTCAGTCAATTCGCAGCTGACACTGATGTGGGCAGGAGTTGACCTGCTGGAGGGCAGGAAGGATCTCTAGAGGGATTTGGACAGGCTGGATCAAGGGGCTGAAGCCACTCTATGAGGCTCAACAAGGCAAACTGATGCGCCTGCCCTTGGGTCACAACAACCACCACACAGAGCTACACGTTTGGGGCAGTGGCTGGAAAGCTGCCTGGTGGGAAAGGCCCTGGGAGTGTTGGTGACAGCAGCTGAACAAGAGCCTGGTGTGCCCAGGTGGGCAAGAGGCCAAGGGCACCTGGCCTGTACCAGCCATGGTGTGGCAGCAGAACCAGGGCAGGGACTGTCCTGGTGAGGCACCTCCAATCCTCATGGCAAGAAAGACATTGAGGGGCTGGAGTGTATCCAGAGAAGGGAACAGAGCTGGGGAAGGGGCTGGAGCACCAGGAGTAGCTGAGCGAGCCTGGGGGGGCTCAGCCTGGAGAAAAGGAGACTCGGGGGGACCTTCTAATTCCCTACAACTATGTGAAAGGAGGTTGGAGCCACCAGGGGGTTGGCCTCTTCTCCCAGGTAACAAGGGGCAGGACATCAGGAAATGGCCCCAAGTTGCGCTAAGGACACTTAGACTGGATGGAAAAGGTTGTCAGGCACTGGCACAGGTTACCCAGGGCAGTGGTGGAGTCAAAGTATATTAAAAGACATGGGGATGTGGCACGTGGGGACACAGGTTAGTGGTGGGCTTGTCAGTGCTGGGGGAATGGTTGGACTTGATCTTAGGGGTTTTTTCCAACCTAAATGGTCCTGTCATTTAATGATCCTCACTATTCTCATACCCAGCAAGGCTGGGTACAGCTCTTCTCCCCTACTCTCTAGGGCAGAGGAGAGCCTGTGGCCTGCCTCCAGCCCACCACATCCTGACTGCCAGGGAATGACTGCCAGGCAGCTGGAACGCAGTTTCAGCTCCACAGGGTCCAAGCAGAGTCCAAGAGTCACCTCAAACCCAGCAGCATGAGCACTAACAAGCACCGAAGAATTTTGATAGTGACTGCCATAAAATACACATACATAATGCTACACTAATATTCTTGAGTCCTTCCTCGGGGCACAGGATGAAGAGCCACCATGATGGAGAATAATACACACACACACACACCACAAAGTGCTAAATATCAGAGGTTCTGAGCTTACACAAAAACAGGGACGATCCAACTCAGATCTTCTAATGCAGAACAAAGGAATACACACACAATCCAAGGATACAGCAAAATCTCTCGCTATGCATTGCTAATTCACTTTTGGATTGTTGTGCATTCCACAAATAAGCAACTCCAAAACACGTCATCCCCGTAAATCCACAATCATCCCCATACTTACATTAATTTCCATGGGATTTCTCCTACCTGGAGGTAAGGGCACAGATGACCTTGCTCCACTGCTCAACTACTGCAGGATGATGTCGCCAGTTAGCCACCATCTCTTTGGCAGTTTTCCAGTAAGGAGGTGTTGGAAAGCACCGCGTACAAGCAAGCAGCCACACCTCAAACAGCACGCCAATTAATTTCTCAGCCAGATTCTCAGCAATGCCACCTTACAACAGAAATAAAGCACACCTTCAGTTAGTGCTCCATGTAAATAACTTCAAATATCTTCACAAGGAGGTTTTGGTTTAAGTGCATAAAGATTAAGCTGACATTTTCACAACTTTTAGGAGTAATTCTTGATTGCTTCCTGCAGCCAATCAGCCTTTTTGCAAGACCAAATACAATACATAAAGCCCAGCCACATGTGTGTAATAAGGGACAGCAGGAATTCACCAATCTTAGGCAGTCTTCTATTGCACTGTGTCTTTACTGATACATTTTTTTAAAATAGGTAAAACTGACACTACTATTCTGCACTAGGCAGGCTGAACAGCAAGACAAAGGGTTTTCAATGAAACAAACAAGGAACAACATTGTCTGAAACTGCTCCTTTACAAAGTCACTGTCCTGCAAAAATACTTTTAGGCAAACTCAGCTCCAAATCATTCAGTTTTTTCTGGCAATGCTTTATTTTGGAGCAATAGGGCAGAATTAGGAGTGAGTTATTGGGCTTTGGCAGCTCCTAAGAGCTTTTAACAGGTTCCTCCATCCTGCTGGCAGCTGAATGTCAAGAAGAGCCAAAAGTTTTTCCACTAATTGAACCAAATGGAAGATGAACATGAACCTTGTACAGTTGGAGCTGCTAGAAGAGTGTCATTGATCTGAAGAAGAAATAATAACAAAACTTCCCAGGTTTCTCTTGCCATAATTGTTGATTCATGAGCCAGCTTCTGGACAGCTTTCAAAACCTGCAAGCACAGTCTGATCTGACTGGATCCTGGGTCTGGCCTGCAAGAGAAGAAAACAATGCCTGAGAAACAGAACTATAAAGTAATGGATCCAATAACATGAACTTTCAGCAGCTACAAAAGAAAACAAGTATTATCGAGCAAGACCCAAGAACACGAGCCAATATGCTTCTGTGCACATCAACTCTGTGTCTAGGCACCCTAACTCTGCCTTAATGAGCACAAGATGCACCGTAACACTCTCCTCTATGTGACAGAGACTCAGTGCCACAGAGTGAGCACTCACCAGAGCAAGCACAATCCATAATCTCAAAGAGATTTATCTTGGGCCAAACAATGACAGTCCCATTGAGACATCATGAATTATTACATACATACCTCAGAAGTGGCAAAATTAGGAGAACATATTGTTAGCAAACTAGTTGAAATTCTTCCTAGTTCTCCTCTTGTTTCCAAATCAATTCTTACCCTTCCTCCTTCAGTCTGATGTTCTATTTAAAGACCCCCTTCTAGAACTTCTTCTGTAAATCCAAGCAATTGGGAGTAAGAAAGAAAGAAAGGAAAGAATTTCATCTTTTTAAGGTTTTCCCTGTACTAATAATCAGATCCACACTGGCACTGCTGAGTCACTCAACATGAAGTTATGCAGAAGCAGCACAAAGCAGTATCACCTCTTCCCATCATGTGGGCACAGTGAACATGGCAGAACAGGTACAAAACAGTACCGTGACACATTCTAGACGTATCTGAGGACACTGGTAAAAAATCTGACAAAGCCTAAATTTTAAAGAGTGAAAGAGATTACAAATTAGAGTGTGCAATATATGTAAGGCATATTTCAACCTGTGCTTCGTTTCATCATCCCTGCTACCACTCACCGAGGAGATGAGAAAAAAAATCCTAAAAGTATTACCTTCCACTGGACTACTAAGCAGTACTGAGATTGTGACCAAACATTTTCAGTGTGCTGTAACCCACAAGTCATGCTGCATGGCAAGCACCTCAAGAATGTGCTGGTCCACTAAATATTATCAGCTTTTATCTCAATAGCATAAATGTTGTATTACAGTACTGGAAACAAGATTACAAGACACAAGATAATGTCTAATGCAAAACCGCAGACTACTAGTCACAGTTCAGGACCTCAGTGGGTTGCCTGATGCTAGTGCTAGACCATAACCCAGAGTCTCTACGTAGAACAACAAATTCTGGGACAAGTGAGCCCTGCCTTGCTTATAGCCCTACATTTTGCCTGAGCAACAAGAGAGCAGACTGTTTAAATCAAAAGATATCATTAATCTATATAGGCTTGAAGCTTCCAAGGCTGCTTCAAGACTTGCTTCCTTAATTACTAAGAGAAACGGTAAAAAAAAAAATAAAAGGGCTTATATGCAAGCTGACTAACGGGATGCTTCTGAGCTAATCTTGTAAAGGCAACTCAAAGACTCCTGTCCATCTATAACTTCCTCTTGTCTGCAAAGTCCAGTGGCAAGCTTTGCCTGCACTATTTCTAGACTTCTAGATGTCCAGATTTCTAGAGAACTTGGCCTTTTGGCCACATTCCTTTGCAAGAAGTACTGTTACTGTGATTTCGTATGAGAAGCATATGAAGTTATTCCAAAAAAAGTACTTGGGCAGTCACATGCTCCACGGCCTCTCAAGCAACTCCAGACATTTTTGTTGCAGAGGACCCAGATATCTGTACCTCACTCTCCTGGGGAGGCAAGACAGGGGGAAAGAGTTCTCATATTTCCTTCCAACAGTGTTTGTGGCACTGAAACTCTATCTGACAGCAGTAACAACCACTACTGATTAAGTTATCTTCAAGATCTCTTGGATATTCTAGGGTTGCCAGAAATGGAAAGCCTGGGGGTTGCCAGGAGACTGCTCAAATATGACAACGAAGTGTTTGTTTCTTCAGGGTGGACAGAAGGCCAGTCCTGGAGGGAAGGACACAAACACCCTCTCTCTTGTAACTCCAGCAGATAGAGGAAAGACAACTTGATTCATCCCGCTTTCACAGCTTTGTTCTTCAGCACCATGCCATTTCAAGGACTGTGCATGTAAACATTTGATTCAGCTGAGCACTCAGACTAGAATAATCTATACACACCTACTCTGTATGGCTGTACATAAGCTCCTGAGATGCCATTTACACTGAAGTGCCTGCTTCAGGCTGCTGCATTTCACACCTCACCTATACATCCCCCTCTGGATCTGAAACGTTCACAACTCTGGGCTACCACTTTTAAGGCAGCCAAACCAACAGCTACATTGTATCCAGGAAATCAGGATGAAAAAGGAAGTTATTTTAATCACAACCTTCCATAGGACACAGGCCTACAATAAAAGTTTAGTATTTTCAACACAAGAACAGACTTCTCCAGGAGACAGTTCAATGTAGGTTGCTATAACAGCTCCTGGGTAAGTATTCTACATGAGCCCATCAGCATTGGCAACCAGCATCAACTGGGTAAACCCAAATTATTCTCCTCTTCCCCATCACAGACACATAAGACTAAGTCTGTTTTTATTCAAGGCAGGTATGCACAACTCAGTTCTGCATTTCATTTGCAGCATAGAAATTTTTCCTGTTGCTGGAGTGAATTCTGAACACAGCTCCCTGGAAGGCAAAACTTAAAAACGAAGTAGGAACTTGAACATCAAGTGTTGACAGCAGCAGCCGTGAAAAATCAGTGTTTCAGATACATCTCAGAGGTTCTTGAAAGAAAACTACAGAATAGCTCTACTATGAGGACAGTGTTTAAAATAATGATCTTTCAGCCCTCCCTGTCTCTAGGTGTTAATTATTTTATTCAACAGCTACCACGTGTAGTCTACCAGCCTACATCAAATTCCAGCAATGATTTTGGGAGAGAAGGGTGAAGCGGGAGTTTGTGCCAACAGCATGCTGTACTACTGAGGTGCCTGCTAGTAGGGCCCCCAGTATGAGATCACAGAAACAACTATTTAATGGACTAGTGAAGAATTCCTTCTCTGCTGTGCAAAGGGCATAAAGGATCCCAGACAGCAGACTGTATCCTGCACTTATTAAAGCTTAGAGACAACCTCCTGCAGCAGTCTAACCTGGAAGCTTGCTTTCCTCAGACTTGTGTCCTTGCCTTGACCATCCTTTAATGGGAATTAAAATGCATTTTCATGACAAGTTAGGAGCAACAGCAACTAAGGGTAGGTGGTAGACTTTGAAGCAATCAATAAATAGCAAAGAACTCCTCTGAGTTTGCACAAGTTATTATTCAAAGTTCTTTATTAACAAAACCTTCAGTAAAGTGCAGCAAAGCACTTTGAAGGCCACCTGCAGTGATACATTATTAACACTGATAAAAGCAGATGATCTGATACTTACAGACATATACTAAACATTGATCTGAAGTAAAGTACTTTTTCAGGGGGCACTATTATTTAATCTTACTTATTCAGCACATATGTCCAACAGCAACAGCTGAACTCGTAATAAACTACAGATGAGGTAACGATGTTTGAGCACTCTGACAACATAGCTGTGTCCAAGACTTAGAAACGTGTCTATCTCAACACCATCATCCAAGGATGTCAGGCAGCAAGCACCCTGCCACGGGGTTCTTTCAAAACTGCCAGGGAAGGACAGTCAGCATTGCTGCTATAGTGCAGCCCATGTTCAGGGTAACTACTCCCTGCCTGTCCATCCCACTACCTCAGACCCTGTGGCAGGCCTGTGTGGTTAGAAATTCCCTCCAGCTGTATTGTTATTAGCCAGTTTGATTTTGTACCTCACCGGAGATGTTCCTATTGGTTTCATGTCATGTGTCATCAATTCCTGATTGGATAATTACATTGTACCAGCCCCTAAGTTGTAACCCCTTAAAAGCAACAACCAGAGAGCAGCAAAGGGTCTCTCTGTTCAGCTTCCCTTCAAGAGAAAATCTCCCTGCTCCTCCGGGCAGAGGAATAAATCTTGGAATGCAGCTACATAGAGTCCACTCTTTCCTCCTTATCTTCGTCTCTGTGTAAAAAACTGCCTGATGCTAACGGCCCTCGGATCAGACAAGGAAACTGAGGCACAGAACCTCAGTTCCCGCAAACACCGTTGCTGGTTTGTGTGAGCACCGAACCCCCACGACAGCAGATCGGGCCAAAGCCAGGCAGGGCAGGACAGCAGCAGTGAGAGAGCTCCACGCTTTCCCTGAGCCACAAGCAGAAGCAGCAGCTGCCTGAAACACAGCATAACCATGCCCGTTTAACAGGTAGCAAGATGCAGGCACAGAGCAGTCACTTACTGCAAGATCCTTCAGTACATCACAAATGTGGTCAAGTTGTGAATAACAAGGGGTGGGACTGACATGATGTGTTCTCAGTTTTACACAATGAAAAGCACGGTCACACAGTGATGCTCTTCTGCCTTTCCCCTCACCCTCCAGTCATCCAACAGAGATAAATCTTGAAGCTCTTAGGACAGTAAACATTCAAGTCTATGAACCATTAGTGATTCTAATTACCTAACCACAGCAGCAAGAACTCGATTTGCTACTGAAAAATTACAAAAGATGTTTGGAGAAACACCTTCCTCCCAAGCTTGCAGCAATAGCAGTCTTATTTTACTCAAGAGCCCCCATGCCTCATAAGTCCTCTGACACGTTACCTGCTGACTATAGCTTGGAATCCCTCAGCCTCCTGAGCATCCCAGCTGTAACACTCACCTTGGTACAAAGAGATTTTGGAGATGTTTGAGAATGCTTTGAACATAAAGGTTTGGTTCCTTAATAACGGGTAAAGGAATGGAGTCCTTAGGTAACACGAGAGCCATAATCCAATCTGTATACACATCCACACAGTATTTCACAGTATCGCCATCCAAAGGGAGGGTCAGTCCATAACAAACCACCTCCATAGTCCATTTTACCTACCAAACACAAAGCAAAAGTTATTAAAAATAAATATTTGTAAGTACTGGTCAGAGCACCTGAGTTCTAACTCAAAAAGAAACAACCAAAACAACCCAAAAAAACCCCAGCAGTTATGTTGTATGGGCAATTCTGTTTAATATATCCTGCAAGAAAACACCAAACCATTAACTCATATATCATGATATTATGAAGAATATGAATAAATGACAAATCATTCTCTAAATCTTGAATCTCTTAAGTCTGAACTGCAGAGAGAACTCTTCAGAACACACAAAAGCTGTTGGTGATTTTCAAATAGTAGTAAATTTTTGTACTATACAAAGACTTTTTTTTTTTTGAAGTCACAAAAGGCTTTGTGTTAAATGCTAAATTCCTTGGGTTTGTTTTGAGGTTTTTTGGTTGGTTTTCTTTAGCCTGAATTTCCTGGTACAGTAGCTCAAATAAACATTTACTATTAAGAAATGAAGTACACTGTTGCTATGATCTAGTTGGTAACAAAAGCCCTATGGAGATTACTCAACTAAACACACTTCATAAAACTTGGGACAATAGAGAAAAATAAAAGAGGTTATAGAAAACCATTAAACTGTCACTCTGGCATGAAGAAAACTATGATCTCCAAGGAAAGGCACTTACTTCTTTGTCTGTTTTTAGTAAACTCTCACTTCCAACAGATGATGTAATTAAAGCTTGTCCAAGAGGACGCACCACTGCATTTGCCACTTCTCTCCCCACATTCTCAGGATAGCTGTGAAGTACACTGGTATTCCCCTGATCATTTTGAATGACAAGATGCAAGGATCTCCACTCTGAGTACATAGTGCCTCTATGCTACAATCCAAACAACACCTGGGGGGCAAGGAAAAAAAAGACAATTAGTCAAAATGTCTATGATATGAGCTAGTAAAACTGAGGCTGTGTATCACAATCCAGACCCTTGTAAATTCAAGATGCATATCCATTTCATACATTTGACAACCCAGAGCAGATTCCAACAGTTGTTCTGCAACCTTAGTACGTTTTAACAGAGACAAGCTTTAACACAGCCTGATTACAGAAATTACAGCAAGTTTCAATTCAGGACTATCAGCCAATTTCAGATACTGAAATTTGAGAAGTGATTTCATCTCACACTTCTCCTTGCACCATCTTTGCAGGAAAGATGCTCTCATTTACATGACATCTTCAGATGAGTAGAAAATAGTTCTACAGGTATTCTGCTCATAGAAGCAATGGCTGCAAATCATCCCTTGTTCCCTTTTTCACCTCAACAGCAGTTAAAAACAGATACCAGGAAACTTCCAGGAAAATGTTAGTCATCTCAGAAGACAAAAATTCAGCCTCTTTTACATTCATAAGGTATTTCTACAGCAGGCATTACTCAAAACTGGTAGCTGAAAAATACCATTGAGTGATAATGAAGAATGGCCTTTATTTACAGTGAGTTCAGGACTGGCTGAGCCTTAGTGCATCACTAGCTTAAATCCAGCATCACTTTACAGTTTCATGACATCACATACAATTTACAAATCTATGGCATTGGGGTGCATTTCAAACCCATGTAAAGTCAATACACACACAGAGTCACTCCCTAAAAATCTACATTTGTCCCAGATTCCAGACAGAAGAGCCACTTGGAAATTTCCCAGGCAGCACTCTCAGAACTACACACAGTTCCCCGTTCAGTAACAATCCCAGCACAGCTGCAGTTGTGCATTTCCCCTCACTGCAGTTTGAGATCAGGAAGCCAAGCTGACCATGAACTAAGCAGGTTTTAGCAGCGATGGGGCTTGGGTTGGGTATTTTGGCATCGTTGTGAAACCACAACGAGAGAGGTGATTAGAAGCAGCACAAGTTAAGCCGTCTCCCACAGTCCCTCCCAGGCAGCAGCACCTTTGCATCCCGAGCAGTGGCCCATGCTGCACAAGCAGCACACACAGCACCTGAGCGCTGGGCATGGCAGGGCAGGGCTGGGAGCCCAGCCCCAGCACAGCCCCAGC
>VZTX01019259.1:156713-283649 GCA_013400915.1 Pardalotus punctatus | reverse complement strand
TCGGGGGCCGATACGGACGGCAACCTCAGAGGCGAGCTCCAGCCGCCGCCCGGCCGGGCCCAACAGCACCGAGGCAGGCGGAAGCACCCAGGGCACCGCCCCGTTGTCTCGCCCCTCTGTCCCGCCCCCCGCCTTCCGGGGCCGGCCGAGTCCCGCGTGCAGCCGCCGGGATGCTGCTGCCCCGGGCTGGTGGTGCCGCGGGCCGGGCTGCGCCGCCGCTGGCCGCCCTGTCCCAGGTTCTGCGGCTGGAGCGGAGCCGCCGCACCGGGATCGTGTTCCCGCTGCAGAAGCTGGAGCGGTACCTGGCGCCCGGCACCGACACGGCGCGGTTCCGCCTCTTCCAGCCCGGGCTGGCCGCCCTGCAGCGCGCCGAAGCGCTCTTCAGGTCCGACCGCGGGCACTCCATCGACTACGTGAGCTCCGCCGTGCGCATGGACCATGCCCCGCCGCCGACCCTGCCCGAGGTCAGGCGAGCGCTGCCCCCGCGCCCCTCGGCCGGGACCGTGCCGGGACAGCGGTTTCCCCCCGCTCACGCCACCCCGGGCTGGGCTGAGCTACGCTGCGGTGGTAGAGGGGTGGTGGAGTGGTTGTGTAGCTCTGGGGCGGCAGCGTCAGAGCGCTGCGCAACGTGTGGGGAGCAACTACTGCTTTTTAAAAAATCGTTTATTTGTTGCTCCCCGTTGTGCAGTTCGGCGGCCTGATATGGCCGAGGCACAGGACACCGCTGTCCCCGGCCACTGGCAGCAAGGGCTGGGGAATGACCAAGGCTGGCTGCAGTGGGAGGTGGGCAGGTACAGATGTGCCCTCTCTGCCTCTCCCCCTGCAGGTGTGCTTCATCGGCCGAAGCAACGTGGGGAAATCATCTTTAATCCGGGCCTTGTTTTCGCTGGCTCCAGAAGTGGAAGTTAGAGTGTCAAAAACTCCGGTGAGTGATGTTTTTAACTTCCCTCCCTTTGGCTTAGAAGCTGGGAGCAGTCCAGAGGACAGGGCTGAGAAGAGTG
The DNA here is from genome assembly GCA_013400915.1 of Pardalotus punctatus. Classification (NCBI taxonomy): domain Eukaryota; kingdom Metazoa; phylum Chordata; class Aves; order Passeriformes; family Pardalotidae; genus Pardalotus; species Pardalotus punctatus. Next base: position 282,648 of record VZTX01019259.1, on the reverse strand, counting down.
AGAAGAACAAGCTCTTGAATAGCCTGAAATGACAGAAAGTGCCAGCTCTGGTGGCTATCAGCTCATGGCTGGCAGTGGCCGTGCTCTAGCCCAGGAAGAGGCAGAATGAGCCTGGCTTAGCTCTTCAGCCAGCCAAAGGAGCTGCACAACCTGAGCAGGTATGTTGTAAAGCCCTTTGAGAACAATCAAACTCAGAGACCCATTAAGGTATTTGTAGTCTGTTTTATGGATAGAGCCATGTAGGATTGCTACAAGGGCAGGAGAGAGGGCAGTTTAAAGCATTCTGGGGGGGGCAGGGGCCTGGTATAGAGATGTTTTGCAGAGCATCTCCTAGTAACTGCTTGAAGCAGCTTTTTTTAAAACCATCCCCATGCTTCATCTTGCCTAAATCCTCTTTTCAGGGCCACACCAAGAAGATGAATTTCTTCAAAGTAGGGAAGTACTTTACTCTGGTGGACATGCCAGGATACGGCTACCGTGCCCCACAGGACTTCGTGGAGATGGTGGAGGCCTATCTGCAGGAAAGGCACAAGTAAGGGACCTACCTGTACCTCACAGCACAGGGAAAGCCAGGCACCCCCACACAGTGTCATGCAATTAGGGGAGAAAATGCGGAGGGGTAGCTGCTTCAATTCAGTAGTTCTGACATCATTTCCCTGGAAGCTGTGTCGCTCTGTTCATGCTCAGACAGATCAAAAGAGCAGGAAAGATTGAGGTGCTGCTCCATGCTGACCCACAGTTTCCATGTATGGCTTTTCTTGGCTCTTCCTATCCCCAGATCCCACGTTACTTGTTTTTGCTTATGAATTTGGAAGTAGCAGAGCAGACATAAAATAATGGTGGCAATGACTGTCGCTTGTATTTCTGGTAGCCTGAAGAGGACTTTCCTATTAGTTGATGGTGTAGTTGGACTCCAGAAAACAGATCACATTGCAGTAGACATGCTGGAAGAGTTTGGGATGCCTTATGTGGTAGGTAATGCTTCATTCTTGGGTTGGTTATAAGGTAGAGGTAATCTATAAAGGTATGTACCCTCTACCTGAGCTTATGCAAGTTGACCTACCTAAGCAGTAATCCCTCGCCCTTTATTGTTAATAAAATAGGTCTAAAATGTGTTGAGGGAGACAAGTGGGATTTAAGAGGGTTTTTGCATGGTTTATTAAATAGTTAATTTTTTTTCTTAGTGCTCAGCTTGAGGAGCTTGAAAAGGCACGCTCCTTATGCAGGCCATAGAAGTGTTTTGGTGAACTGTATTAGACCACTTTTCCCCATAGATATGACCCAGAACTTTCAGTCTGCCATGTAAGATGGTCCATGACTCTTACAGATGTTCCAGGTTAACAGCAAAATAATCTTACTTTCTTCTTTTAATCTTCCCTTTCTGGATCCATGCAGATGGTGTTAACAAAAATTGACCGAGCTTCCAGGGGAGTGTTGTTAAAGAATGTACTGGAGATCCAGGAGTTTGTAAAGGAGAACACTCAGGGATGCTTTCCTCAGCTGTTCCTGGTCAGGTAAAGCTCCTCTCCACTGCTGCTGTTTCCTTTCTGGTGTTAAGTTCAGTAGGGTAAGATACCTGAAGTGGGACTGTCTGCTCTAGAGGCAGCATCTTGCTGTGCCCCAAGGATGGAGGGTGGGCTGCTGATGGGGAAATGTCCCTTTCTTTCTTCCTCCTCTGCAAATGAGTGGAGTTTTGTTTTCAAGGGTGCTTCTTCCTTTAGCCTTTCTCCAAGGGGGACAGCAGTCCCTGTGCTGCATGCTAGAGGGCTTTGCCATTTTATTTGGAGTTTTGGTAACAGTAGCAGCTGTAATTGTTGGATTACATAGCCAAAATGCAGGCTCATCCCAAGGTGTACTGTGGGACATGTAATTGAACACAGCCAGTGGCTGTTTGCCTGTATTACTCCAAGACCCAACAATGTTTGCCTGTATTACTCCAGGACACAGCAATATCTGGCACTGAACATCCATACCTCTGTTTCCACAGTTCTGTGGAGTTCTCGGGAGTTCACTTGCTCAGGTGTTTTGTAGCCCATGTTACTGGAAACCTGCCTACTGTAGAGGCCAGCTGAAAAGACCAACTGCTGATCTGCTTGGCTCATCCAGAGCAAAAGGTACCAAAACCAGAGGTAGGGGAATTTTGTTGTAAATAACTCAAGTTACTGTAAGGTATTTTTTAGTAAACTAATATTTATAAAATGAAGCTTTTTCTTTATTAAGTTCATCCATTCAGGAAGTTTGCAGTGTGAAGGTTATTATAAAACTGTTTCATAAAAGCTACATGATTGTGCTAAGGAAAAAAAAAGCAGAGAACTTCCAAAGATAAGGGAAATTTTAATACATTTTCTCTTCCTTCATTGAAATGTTCGAAAAGCTACCACTGCATGCCTAAGCTCTGCTATATTTAGGATATTAGAGATAGTCCAGTAATATGATTAATAACAAAGCATTTCATTTGGGAAAGAAAAACTATAGCCCTGACATTAAGCAAACTGCATTTGCCCAGCTGAACTGAATGATACACAGAGGTTTGCTTCTCTCAGCTGGGGTTAGGATAGCAGGGACCAAAACCTACCACCTGTGCAACCCACCTGCTCTAAGGCCATATGGAATGGAAACAGCCAACATGTTGTCTGTGAAGGCATGCGTGACTTTGTGTATATTTTACTTTTGTAACTCTTCTGTGTCCTGTGTTCAGTAGGTGCAGCAGGACAGTATGCCTTGCTTGCAGACATCAAGTTGTCCTTGTTCCACAAGGATGAAGGAAAGGATACATCTTTAATGGGATCTACTTTTCCATCACTGTTGGCTTGAAACAGAGTGGAATAAAAGATGGACATTTAGAGGAGCCTTCTCCTGCCCACTGTCGTCAGTGCTGCATCTGCCTTCTGTTTGAGATCCAGCATGAAGTTCTGCAACTGCATTCAGATGAATTGCCAGATCTGAGGTACACCATCCATGATCCGTATTGGCTCTACCCTGGCAGCTGAAGCATGACACTGATGTGTCCCATACTCTTTAGGGGAACTGCATCCCACAGCAGCTCTGTCTGGCTATGAGCACCTGAAACTGTCCAGTTAAAAGGCACAGAATTGGACAAAAGGACAGCCATCAATAGCAGCAGTTGTACAGGAGAACTTCAACTGAAGCTGTGAAGTGCCTGTGTCAAACCCTGGCACTCAGTCTTGTCATGTCTTAAAATGCCCAAATGTGGTTATGGAGTTGTCGAAGTTATAATAAGTGTTTAAACCTCAAGCAAGGGCAGTTCTTTTCTAAACCACTCTTGAGTGTGCAAAAGGACTAGAAATATCACTTACTTTCACTATGCAATTTCTTGTAACACAGTAGACATGAGACAAGATCTGTTTTCAGCATACATATAAGAATTGGAGAATGTGAGAAATGCAGTAGATGTGCCTCTCTAGCTTCTGCATCTTAGAAGTGATCAAACCTGTAATTGTGTTGGTATTTTATCTGTAATCCCAAAATGCTACAGCACAAAGCAGCCCAGGGGATGCATGATCCTAGAAGTGCAGTAGTAAGCTATACAGATGGAACAGGTAAAAGTGAACACTTCAGGAAGGATTTTTTCTTAGTATCTTAAAACTAGGATCTTCCAAAAGCATCAATCTTGTCAAGGCTGTAATTTTCAAGGCCTCAGCCTTGACTGAAATGCCTCTGAAAGTAACCCTGAATATGTAAAAATGTGCAGTTCTGGTTTTAGTCCCTATTCAGAACAATATCCCTAAATTACATTACATTACAACCCCTTACAGTGCTAGAACATCATTTACTAACCACTTAAATACATTAAATAGGTCCAGTTAATCCATTGGTGTAAACAAACTGGGCATGTGTGCATGGAACATTAGGTGCCATCTTTTCCAGGAGAACCAGCTTTACCTTTGGACATGTCCTGGTTTTCTGCTGTGTTGGTCAAAAGATTTTTATTCACAAGTGCTTCAAATACTGGAATAACTCCTGCATTTTGCTCAACCGTTTGCAGGAGATAACACCACAGTTTGAGTCGTAAATGTGACAGCGCCCCTGTGCTAAAACAGTAAATAAAATCAAGTCCTCAAACAGTAAAACTTACATTTAAGTACCTTCATGGGAACATACTTTGGGTAAGCAGGTGTGTTGACACACTACTGGACTTTTTTTGCCAAGTTCTTGAGGAACCTGCTGAGTTGTAGAGTGAGGAGCTGCACTTTCTCAGGCCAGTGACACAACAGCTCTCTATTTCTGTGCCCCTCATTGAGGAGTCATGGGCAGGCTTGGCAGAATACTGAAGCAGTAGAGCTCATTTCTGTTTTAAATTCAAATGTCTTCAGTTGCTAGCAGTGCATAAGCTTCACTTCACCCAGCATTACCTTGTAAAGCTTTGCCTCCTCAGCACCTGGTATTTACAGAAGTGATGTTGATTACTAGCATCTATGGAAAAGGATTTCACCTTGTGCATCCTCCCTGGTATTTCAGCAGTACTTTCTCTATTTTCTTTCTCTGCTGTGTCTGTGCCTGGTCTGGTCTGTCACCATAACCTGGGCACTACACAAGCAGTCTTTTTGCAACAGTGTGCAAAATTAGAACATTGCAGTCTGGACAGGTGCACTACTAAATCAGTAAAAACTGAATAATTTGGCTCAGAGTCAGTGGGTCATACTCTAGTTGCGGGGCAGTTACAAATGAACAGTGCAAGGATCCATTCCGGAATGTGTCCAGTTTAACATCTTTATATGTAATCTGGAGGAGGTGTATTGCTATCAAATGTGCCTGGGGCACCAAACTGCGGGAAGCAGTTGCCATGCTCAAGGGCAGGGCTGACATTTAGGGGGACTTGGGAGAGCTGGAGGAAAGGGCTGGCAGAAACGATGACATTCAGCAGGACTGAAGTGCCTTCCCTATGAAAACAGGCTGGAAAAGCTGGGGCTGTCCAGAAGGTGGAAACCTCATAGCAACTGTCTGGTATCTGAAAAGGCCTACAGGGAAGCCAGAGGAGGTCAGAAATTGGAGTGATAGGATAAGGGAGAAAGGGTACAAGTTGAAAAGAGGGGACTTGCCTTGGGCAGCCTGTCTAGTGGGAAGTGTCCATGTCCATGGCGCAGGGGTTGGGATTAGGTGGTCCATTCAAACCCCTTGACATGCTGTGGTTTTGTGAACAGGGCCAAGCGTGTCTTGCTGAAGGGAAGGAAAAGTCCCTGACAACTACACAGACTGACTGTGAAAAGACCACCTTTCAGACCTCGTGGCTGACCGACCCTCTTTCGAGCAGGGGGATGGACCAGACACCTCCCGGCTTCACTCTCAAACCACGCTATCCTGATGTGACAATCCAATAACAAGTGTCATCCACAGATTTGGGGAGGATCACCCTGTCTGCCACAGCAATTGCCCGGTGCCCTGAGCACAGGTAGGCCCGGCAGCGCTCCCCTCCCCGAGCCGGCGCAGCTGGGCGGGGCCGCGGGGCGGGGCCGGGCCGCGGAAGCTGTTCCGGGCAGCCATGGCGGACGAGGAGGAGGACGCGCCGGTGAGTGGCGGAGGGGCTGCTCTCGCCGGGGATCCACAGCCCAGCCATGGGCGGGGAGCGCGGCGGGAAGGGGCTGGGGCCGGGGCCGGGGCCAGCCGGGCGCTGACCGCGGCCTCTCCTCCGCTGTGCCCCTGTAGTTCGAAGAGGACTCGGAGGACGCCGGCGGAGGCCTGGACGGCGGGCAGGGCAGGAGGAAGAGGCTGTTCTCCAAAGAGCGTGAGTCGGGCCGGGCCAGAGAGCCCAGCGCGGACGGGTCACTCAGCTGAAACTCCGAGCGGACAGCTATGGGGTCCCGAAATTGACTTCTTAGCAAAACAGCGGCTTTCATTCCGTGCCTTGGCTGTAAGTGCATAAAGCTGCCATGTAGACCCCGCCAAAAATACTGCTAGTACATTCTCTGAACCTAGCTGTGCCCAAAGTCAGCTGTACCGTCAGTGTGCAGTGCTTTGCAGGCTAAATGAATATTCGAAGAGCCTGTCATCAGTCATGCCTTTGTGTATGTACAGCACTTGGGTTTTGTTTCTCATTTCCTCTATCTTTGCTCAAGAATTGTCCTGCAAAACAGATGAGAGTGCCGTTCTGCTGCAGGAATGTGCAGGCTGGTGAGCTCTAATAGCTGTGTGCAGCAGTGAATGGATGAAAGAAGCCTCAGACTGAGTATTTCTTTTTGCAGTAAGGTGCATGATGTATGGATTCGGGGATGACCAGAACCCTTACACAGAATCAGTGGACATTCTTGAGGACCTGGTAATAGAGTTTATCACGGAAATGGTAAGTCAGCTCTAGCCAGCGTGGTCAAAACATCCTCACTAGAACTCTAGCCGTCTGAAGTTTAGTATCTCTGACTCAAATACTTGCATTATCCCAGGCCCCAAACTCATGGCATTAGTAGGAGATAAACTTGGATTTTGTTTTTCCAAGATTAAAGCAAAACTTATTCATCTTGCTCCACATAGATTAAGAAGAGTTTGATGTCCTTAGGTAGCAGTTAGATTAGTATTGTAGGAGGGGAAATACCCATCTGGCTTTGGGGTTCACTGTGGCATCATTGTATGTGCAGCTGACAGAAGACAAGGCTCAGCTGCAAAAGTCTGCCAACTTTCTGTTTGCCCAGTGTCTGTACATGGATGGGAACTTAGCTGTGCCATACAAAAGAAATGCATTCTTGGGCCTGATGCCATTACTCTTGCAGATCTGGATACCGTTTCAAAGTATCCAAACATTCCACTTTCTTTTGAAAGGTTGGTCTTGCCTATCCTTATCAAAATGCCATACACTGTCCTCTGACATAGTTACCTGACATTGCTTCCAAGTTGTGCCTTATGTTCAGGCATTCTGCAGGCTGGATGTCCTACATGTAATTTGGCCTTAGTTTTGATACCATTACGTGACGTATATATTGTGGTATGTTCTGGGTGTAAATGACAGGCAGCTGGGGACAGCAGAGGAAGTCCATGGTTTACTGGGAAGTTCTCTTGTGCCCAGCATGATGGTGCCCAGATTCTGCAGCTGCTTACTTTTTTATTATAAAGTGACAGGAAATAAAGTGGAATTGAGAGCTTAATAAAAAACACCATGGCAAGGGAATGCTGCTGACTTTTCTTCCCCTTGTAACAGACGCACAAGGCCATGTCCATCGGGCGGCAGGGTCGGGTACAGGTTGAAGACATTGTCTTTCTAATACGCAAGGACCCCCGGAAGTTTGCCAGAGTTAAAGACCTCCTAACGATGAATGAAGAACTGAAACGAGCCAGAAAGGCCTTTGATGAAGCAAACTATGGGTCTTGATTCTGTGCACAAGCTGCAGTGGGGCATTACTTGGGCACCTGCTGCTCAGTTAAGAAGGAAGATCGTGTGTTGTTTGGAAGGGTCATCCAGGATGGAGGTCACTGCTGGGATGTCTGCTCTGACTCCCAGCCTTTTCTGAGAAATATTCAAGCAACTGAAATGTTACCTGATTGTATGTGGTATACTTAGGTGTTTTTATACCGTTTGATGAAATCAGAAAAAGAGCTCTAAAAATTCGTGCAATGGCAGGAGTCTGTTTGAAATAGGCCTGTGTTGAATCAGATGCCTTGAGGGCTGGTGATTCATGATTCTCTAAAATCTTTCAGTTGCCACTGGGTATTCCTGTGACAGGAAACCCAGAAAATGGATCTTGGTTATCTGTACAATGACCTTAAGCCCAAACTCCTATCAAAGTTCTGCTTTTTTCTCTGTATATGCTTTTTGAATAAAACATAAGTTTGTGCCTCCATTTCATAACTAAATGCACATTGATCAGTTCACACAAGGTGGGTAATACAGGGCGTTTAGCACTTCATGGGTTATGAAGGTTATTTTTGTTTCTGTCTCAGTGGGCACAGCTCATTTATTTTCTACCACTGTTAAGCTTAAGAAATTGAACTTAGCCCACTCATGATTTACTTGCGCTTACAGCCTTTCCTTACTGCTGTCATGCAGGTGCTCTGTACTAAACCAGATTCCTATTGTTAATTTTCAAATTTTTTTCCTTATTATTTCCTGGTGATCCTGATTGTGGGAATCAGTTACAAGCAAGAGCGTGGCAGACACCACTAAGCCCATTGCTTGTTCTAACACTATGGGGTACCTGTGCCTTACACTGCCAAACAGGCAGAAATTGCACTTAGATTAAAAAGATTTGGGGACAGTGAGAAACACGTTCATCAGGAGTTTACTGTTGCAGGCCACAGCTGTAGGCTCTTCCCTACTTCTGCAACAGCTCAGGGGAGGTAGGTTCAGTTAACTCCTCATGTCGAACAAGGATAACAAATGCTGAAACAGCAATAATACTGCACATCAAGGCTGTCCCCTGTACAAGCAGCACAGAAGGAAGGGTGTAAGGCTTGGAAAGGTGTTTGCAAGTCTTTTGTCCAAAGCAGCAGTAAGTGATCAGCTGCAGCCTTCTGCCATGGATGGTAACTATCTGCACTGTAGATGTGACAACAGCACTTCATGTGGTCGAGCAATAAAGAAGGACATTGAGTAAGAGTAACAAAAGTTGCTATTCCTGGACAAGGGTAGGTAAAAGGAGGGAGACTATTCAGCTGCTTTGAACACCCTTAAAAATACAAAAAACAGCCATTTAAAAAAGGCTGTTTTACAAAAACATAATAAAATGGTTGTGACTTTCTTAACAGAATTCAGGATGTGAGTTACTGAGACACCATTAGGGTTCAGAGGGTTTTACTTAAAAAACCAAAACAGAAAACTAGAATGACTTTACCCCTTTCCTCCTTCAAGTCCAGGGTCAGACACCTATTGCTGCAAAAATAGAATCGATATCTGTGTTTTCAGCAGCTTCTTTCCACACAAGGCCAGGGCTTCCTTCCAGCAGCAGCTGCTTAGGGGTCCCTCTTGTGCTTAGTTTGATGTGGCCTGTATCAATGTTGGAATGTTCTTCCTGTCTCAGAGAACCATCCTGGTAAGCTGGGAGGATGAGTGATGAAATGGTCTCACAGACCCCAAAAAGCTCAGGAGGCTTTTGCCCACCAGTCTTTAGAGCTGTCTTCAAGTGTGCAGATGATTTGATCTTCCTTTGGCAGAGCCCTGCCCTGAGGTGCCGCTTTGGCCAGCGCGCGTGTTGTAGCCCGTACAGGAGGTATTTACGGACAGATCTTTTGACACAGCACAGCTTTTTCTTCAAGCTTAAGGGAAGGAAGGTGCACAAAACAGAATTTTATCAGCTACTAAATTGTTACTTCATTTGGAGATTGGAGAGATTTAGTTATGGGCACTATCATTTTCCTTATAATAATAAGGAAGTAGAACAGCACCTTGTACAACACTAGCCAGGGCAGTCTGAAGAAAGACAACCCTTGCCTCATACAGTTGTTACCATTAAACATGCAGATGATTTAAGTTGCATTTTTATCCTCCCTCTTAAGTATTTGTGCATTCGTTAGCCTTTTAAATCCTTTCGTAAGTGACTAAAGCTCAACAGAATGCTCATGTCAGAGCACCCAGTAACCTGAACTTGTGCTCCTGTCTGAGTTTTAAAAGAATGGCTTAGACCACTATGTTTCCTATACTGTAGCAAAATACGTAATACTTAAAGCGTTGGACTCAGAAATCCAGCACCCATGCAAAACTACCTGCATCCTTGGGCCTCCACATGGTGCAGCCGGTTGCTTTTCAACAACTTGTTACGCAGAAAATAAGCTTCTGATTTGAATTTGTTGTTTTTGCACCACAAAATAGCTTTTCTGAGTGCCTCTGACAGCTCCCCAAATGATGCAGCTGTTTGAATCATCTGTACAAGATATCCAGTATGCTGTGATTTTGCTATCCGAGAGGAAGGTGGTGCTGACTTTGCTTTAAAAGGTGTTGATGCAATGCTTAGACCCTGAAATAAACAGTAACAGAAATAGTTAAGTCTGTTAAAAAGATGATGTGCCTGATCCTTCTTACTGGAAGGGAGCGGACCACTGGGGTTTTGTGAGAACATTCCTTATTTCCTCAGGAGAAAAGGGAAGAGCAGTCTTGTTTTGTGAAATACAAAAAGAAGAAGCAGATAATTAGAATTTGTATTCCTGTCTACTACTGACTTGCTCTCTGTTCATTTCACTTGACAAACCAACAAATGCACAAATTCCTAAGCAGAAATAAGTCCTGGTTTTCTGTGCAAACTTTCACACTAACTTGGTTGGTAAACAAGCAAAAATAAGGAAGAGAAGGGGGACATTTTCAATCAGGGATTTTTGGTGTTTCAAGTGTTAGGGTCTTTAATATTAAAAAAAACGAATGTGTAAAAAAAAAACCCCAAAACAACCTAATGTGTAAAACACCACCATACAAACCTCTTGTGCTGGATGTCTGGATGGCCTAAGCATGCTCTTCACATCAAACCCTGGGTGCTTCCCTACAGAGAGAGAGAAGAATTCCCATTACAATGATGAGATAGTTTTTTACATCTTTGCAGAGAGACGCCACAGAGCTCTCAGCAGGCTCACGCCTGTACTCAATATTTCCCAGCAAGCTCAAGGGGACTACACTTACTGTGCACTGCAGCTGGCAAGGAATGAAGAGGATGCAGAGATTTACAGATGACTGCAAAGGAGAATTTAATGGGTAAAGGCTTCACAAAAACACCTGGATGGCTGCAGTCACTGACCATAGCCTTGACTGCAGAGGAAGATTTGGGCATAGTCCAGAACCAGCAAGCACAGGATACTCGCATCCTGTACCTACAGCCTTACCTACTCTTGTATGGACTGCAGACAGTGCCCTTAGCTTCTCACTACCCTTATCTATGCAGAAGCAGGAAAGTAAAAATAACTATTTTTGGGACCTGCATACTGCATTTATTACCTGCTTCCCTCCAGGCTGCATCCTACTTAAAAGAAACCCTCTAAAAATCATGATACTGACATTATCCACAGCTTTATAAAGGCAAGGGTACATGCAGCATTCTCTTCTTCCCAGGACACGAAGGGAGTTTGTACTAGAACCACGCTGTGGGTAGTAGAAGTGCTCGGCCCTGTTGGACAGAAGCTGTGGTCAGTCTCTGAAATGTCAGAAACCATTACACTGTGGCACAAGGCTTTACCTCTTCTGGCTGTGGGCACCAGAACTGTCTCTCCAATGTCCATGGGACGTGGGATGCTGTGATATTTCATGGCACTTGTAAAGGTCTCAGGTTTTCTCTTTTTCCCAACCTTTGATACTGCCTCTGACATTGCTGGGAAGAGTTTCTTCACCCAGCTGGTAGATTTTTTTGTTGCAAGCATTTTAGCCTTTTGCTTCTTCGCCTCAGAAGACACATTAACTCCAAGGAAGTCGTTGATATCAGAAGGGAAGGTAAACCCCTTGATATAAGGCATCTCTTGGGTCTCAGATACCAGATGAAGCGTTGTCCACAAGGTACTGTACATGGATGTGAGGGTCTGCAATACACACCTGTATTGAATCCTGAAGAGGGAAGACAAAAGGGTATGGAGTCTCCTCCAGCAAAACACTATGCTCACTGAACAACTACCTTCAGCTCAGGTAAGAGATTCCAAGCTGCCTTTTCCCTATTTCCACTCAGAACAAGCATACCTTTTTACACTCCATCACCCTGCTTTCCTTAAACCTGAGCTTTAAGGAACTGTTCAGGATCAGATTATAAGGGTGATGTAACTGGTAAATTCCTGACCAACAGCCCCTCTGCTTCCACAGAGTTTTGCTGAGTGCCACACTTGGGACTCGTCAGGTTCTTGGGTCACAATCAAATCAGTTGCTATGAGGTCTTCCCCCAAAAGCACCCTGTACCAGCTCAGGCCTCATGCCACACAACTGTCTGCTCTACATTTCCTGGAGACACAAGATTTCTTGTGCCAAAGAACTTTTACACAATGCTGTTACTCCTTCAGCTACAGACAGCAGTTATTTTCCCATACTGAGAGAGACCAGAACACCAATTTCCTTGGAAAACTCAGCAGCATTAGAGAACATGTTTACCCCAGCCTTTCCATTTCAGCATGAGGCAGGACTTACTGCTTGCTGCACAGAGTACCAGGTGTCAGTGCTGGGGCAGACTGGCACTAGCACTGTGATTCTGTTATAGCTACATACAGTTTGCTAAGATCCAAGAACAAAGCCTGCCATAAGAGTGTGTAAGAAGTCTCCCTCCACTTGTACAACTCTTTAGGTGCTAGAATCAAGTCCAAAAGCATGGAGGAACCCTCCCTTCTCCTCCTCCCAACTGAATAAAGCTCCCTTAGCAGCAAGGCCTAATTACAAGCCCTTCTCCCTGACAGGCACATTAAACAGACAGACACAAACAAGACAGACTTTTGAACACACAAACCAGAGCCGGCTCAGGAGCCCCGAAGCCACAGTGTTCAGGAGTATGAATTCCTCCGAGCAGAGATGCTTAACGGACAAGCTGAAGATTACAGCAGTTAAAGTTAAAAAAAAATAAACAGCATGTAATGAGATTTGCTGAACACACCAACTAGAGGCAATTTGCAAGGTGGTATCCTGGAATAATTTGGGAGATGAATATCCAAACTTTGGACTGCTCAAGGCCAGAACAGCTGCCAGCCAATAGCCTGAGGTTCCTACATAATAACTTGAAAATAACATGTTTGGCTATCAAAGAAATTTCAAGTTGCACATATGAATTGCACAGTTGAGCCCATCAGCAATACAGGGTCTACAGCAGACCTAGTTTTGGTCTCATAAGGTCCTACTGGTGAACTCTAAGAATGATTTTATGGTGAAAAAAAGGATACAGAAAAGCTTTACAGCAACAATCCAGCAGACGTAGTATGAGTTTGCAGCCTCCCAATACCTTCAAAGCCACTGTCTCCAGTAGAGGCTGGCTGGGAACCAAGCACTCTCCATGGGCTTCCAGTGCATTTCTCCTGTGTTGATACAGGGATGAGGAGTTGGTTATGATCTAGCATCCTCTTCCTCTAGCTCTGCAGACTGGATGGTCTAAGATACAAATTCATAACACTTACTTGGGAATCAGTTCTAGCAGAGTTTCCAGGCAGCCCACCAGATTCATTTTCCATAGGCGCTTCAAACATTGTTCTACCTAGGAAAAAAGAAAACTCCTTTGACTGTTATTTTGAGAGACTGAGTGCCCTGGTCTAAGTACTGTCACTATTAAATGACACCTTCTCCTTATCAGTTTAACCCAAACTGCAGGTTTGTGTGATGGAATGTTCTGGGACATTTCTGTATCTACACTATGATGAAAAACATCCCTTCATCACTTTACTGAAAATACAGAATAAAGTGGAGGACTGGAATAGGCCATGTTTAATTGGTGCTACATGATTTCCCCTGCAGTATACAATAACCTTTAGTATTGGCTGTCAAGAAGGAAAACACATAAACAAATCAAGAATGTAAGCACTAATCCCTGGTCTATTTCAAAATAATTATTTGAAGATGCTGACAATCCCTTTCCTGGAAAACTGGCAAGGTGTTCACTTTTCATCTTAAAACAGAGAGTACCTAATAAAGTAACCTTTATAGAATTGCCTTTAGGATTATTCTTCCTGCCTCCCATTATCACAATTAGTTGAGAATGAAGTCCCTGTATTACTCATGTATTCAAAGGTATGGAATTGTACCTACTTCAGGTCTCAGCATGAGTATCAGAGACCAGGGCTGGAAAACAGAAATTGCACTGGCTGCACAGAGCCAAGAAACCCACTGGGCTGAACTGTGAGGAGACAAAAATGTATCTGCTCCAAAACACTGCTTGCACGATGCGCCGGGCGCCAAGCGCTACTCCCCAAGCCTTTTCAGGGAGTGGTGACTGAGGGCGGAGAGTACCCAGCTGCCAGATCCCTGCCGCTCAGCCGGGGTTGGTGCTCACCTGCTGCAGGGCCAGGTACGGCCGGTGCCGGAGCAGCCTGCTGTGGTACACGTAGAGCACGGCACGCAGGACGCGTCCCTCGGCGGCCAGGCCCGACCCCGACAAGCGCTTCCCGGCGATGTCGCATCGCCGCCGCAGCATCGACAGCCACCTCACTGCGGGCGGGACACGGGCATTCTACCTAGGCCGGGCACCAGCGCCGGGCACCAGCACCGGGCACCGCCTCAGCGCCCGCCACCGCCCCAGCCGCGCCTCAGGCTCCCACCGACCGATCACCGGCCGCAAACTCCGGGAGCGGCTTCAAACACCCCCATCCTCCCCCGGCACCGCGCTGGGACCTGTGGGGTGTTTGGCCGGCAGCGGCACCGTGGCGCTGCTCGCGGGCCAGGGCACATCCAGCCAGTTCCAGGGCGCGTCCCGCCCGGCCCACGCCGCCCTGAGCGCCGCCATCTTCCCACTGTGCAAGGCGAGCCCCAGCGTGGGCGGCACCATCCGGCCGGGCCGGCGGGGAGAGGCGCGGGCTGGACCAAGTCGCCCCGCGGGGGTGCGTCATGGCTTGGGGCCTGGCGCTGATGCACTCCCTTCCCAAATGCCATAAGTGAGAAGGGAAAGAAGTACAAATTATCAGTGTTACTCACACTTTCTAAGCCTCGCGGTTCTCCAGTGTCTGTCTCGGGAGCTGTGGCCGTTGGGAGCTAGCGCAGCAGCAGCTGAGCTGCGTCGTGAGGTGGTGCAGGGATGTTCTTGTGGGTGACCCCCGTCCCCAGCCCTCAGCTCTGCTCTCCCATGTCACACGCACCCCTTAATGTGCTGAAAAAGCTGCGTGGTTGCCTCCACACCGGGGGCAATTCATATCCGGACTAGAGAACGTAGTCTTAGCATGCACCATGGAAGGTTCAGGTGGGACATCAGGAAGAATTTCTTCTCAGAAAGGGTGATTAGCCATTGGAATGGGCTGTGCAGGGAGGTGGTGGAGTCACCGTCCCTGGAGGTGTTCGATCGTGGCACTCAGTGGCCTGGTGTAGCTGACACTGGTGTTTGGTCACAGGTTGGACTTGATGATCACGGAGGCCTTTTCCCACCCTACTCTCAGGAAAAGTAATCCACAAACGCCAGAGGTGTATGTCCAAAAAGGAGACAGAGGAGTCCTGTAACTTTATTCATGAATAAAGGGAGAGGTCACGGGCATTTCCCGTGGGGTCTCTCTCAGACTGATAGAGGACGAAGCCTCTTTTATCCTAATTCCCAACCGCAGTTTCCCTCTCTCTTTTCCCCATTGGCTGAGGTACTCGAGAGGTACAGATTTTCCGGAACGCCAAATTAATATACATCCCCCCTTAATACAGACATTCTCAATGTACATCCCTCTTTTCTTCTTCTTCTGGTGTCTCTGTTCTTGTAGTTTATTCACACAGTTTCAGGTAAATCTAACTAGGGAAATCCCTATGGAAATCCTACCCATTGTTTCTTCTATCTCTCTATATCAAAGTTACCTTACCAGCAGACTCAGGTCTTATCTTTACCAGCCGTTTGTTTGTAAAGACCCTCCCTTATTCCTTTCACTACAGATCCTGTGATTCTGTGATATCAGCATCCTGAGCAAGGACGAGCCTTGCTGCCCACACACCACGTACCTGTCTGGCCGTCCTGATCACTCCCTGCTCCCAGACCCTGCTCTTACTACAAAGGGCCAAGGCCAGGCCTGTGGTGAATGCAGGTGCACAATGGAGTTGATTGTTGTAATTTATGAGTGTTGGAATAGTTTTGTATCAAAAATATTTTTGTGGTGTTCTGAGTTCTCCTCCCCCAAGTACAATGCATTTTCTGGCTCTTTCTCTTCCTGCCTGAGGTTGAATGTACTCTTTTCCTACTTGAAAACATTGGTATTCCAGTTAATATTTGTTAGAAACGAGGCACTTAAATTGAGCATCGTTTTTGTACAGTCTTGTCTCTTCTTGATTCCACTTTGTTGTACATTTGCTCTTTTCTTTTAAGAAATCTCATACAACTACAGATAAAGTCATGTCCCTTTAAAACAATGAAGTAAAAATTGGCATTAATGGTTGCACCTGTAGGGAAGAGAGATAAGAGCAAACCAAGAGGCAGAATGGATAAAAGGCTGCTGTGAACTCTTGCCTATCCTAGAAAAGGAAGTGTTATGCTCCCTACATTAAGAGTGGAGGTTAGAGGTGAAAGGAAAAATGGAACCTGCAGGGTGTGAGCAGAGGATCACAAAGGTCTCTCTAGCTGAACTTCTGAGGTGTTTTGAACATCCTATAAGCGAGGAGCAAGCCTGGGCTATCTGCTTTCAGTGTTGCAGAAAAATAGAGCAGTTGGCTCAGGGTCTGTGCCCACCACTCTGTTCTGTATTCATAAAAGGTTCTGAGAGCATCTTTATTCATGCTGATGGTACTGCTTCCTTCAAGGTCTGCCATAAGTCTGGTAAGAGCACAGGTAGCTGCAGATACCAAGGGTTTTTCCTATAAGAGTCTGAAATATAGCAACAAAGTGGGGGAAATTTCTTTTGCTCTGCTTTTTTTTTTGTTTTTCTTTTCCCCTTTCTGTTCTCTGTATGCTGTCGTGATGCTATTCTCCTTCCTATGCCTCATTTCAGAGGACTGTAGATGAGTGTTAATACAGATGTATGACCTACTAATTTCTCTAGCAGTGCTTTATTAGTTATTTGGTTCTAGGCAATGGCTGTGATGAAAGCCTTCTACCAGTTACATTATTTGAAATAAATAGTCTGAGGCTTTGTTATATGTGCTGCTCTGTTCATCCTCCCATGTATGGTCCCTTTGTTATGGTAACCCTCACAGCACACTTATGATTGGCACTTTCCCTTTCTTTTGTCACTATGTGTAGCCAGACAGTGGTTACAAGCCTGTGTTATGTAGGGCCTGGTTGAGCTGCTGCAAAGGTCAGTGCTAGACTAACTCTTCAGGGACTAGAGTGGATAATAAAGACAAAGATACTGTGCCTTCCCTGTGGTTGGATATCAACTAGCAAAAAACAAAATGCAGCAGCTGTTACTTTGGGCTAACAGTCACAATGACATGGGTCTCCTATGTTGCTTTCCAGGAGTCCCCAAATATAGCCTACTTTCACCCGGTGGGACTGACTTTAGTCAGAGGAGTTAGTTACCTTATTAAAAAGAATTTTTCCTGTTCCCCTCTCTTGAAGAGGGTTCTAAAAACTGTTTATCAATGCCTATACAGCTGTTTTTCTCCCCCAGCCCTGTTTTTTCCCTTTCAGATGTTGGCAGCATTCAGCAGTCAGAGGACAAGGTAAGCCTGTGTCTTTGCCTTTGTTATGTATGCAGATGTAATCCTGTTGCAGTAGAAGGCCAGCTTAGGAGATGCAGATGTCAATTTGCTATGCCCTGTGAGAGTGACTCTTTCCCCTGCAACCTGGAAAAGGAAACAAAATGCTTTGACTGAACTTGAGTAAGACAATGGGACTGGGAAACAATGTACACAGATACTGTCTACTGTGGAATAGGCCAGTGTTGTTGTCTTAATAACAGATATCTTAGGGGTGCCAGTGAAGGCCATTTAAAAACCTTAAACCATCTTAAATGGGGAGCATCTCTAATCCTGAGAGATGTGCCCAGTCCTCAGGCGCAGAGGAGGGTATATGCATGGCTGGAAAGTGAGAGCTGTGATGTTCAGCACAACTCCTTGTGCTGCATTGCTTCCTCGGTCTCTGTCTGTAGCTGTTGGAGTACTTGGGAGTGGTGATCTATGAAGCCCTGGACTGGGGAATCGACAGCCAAGTGGAGCGAGTACTGAGTGATCCTTTGGAGCAGCTGCTGTGCCTCATGTTGAAACTGGAAAATGAGGCAGTGAAACCACCAGTCACCCTACAGGATGTTATCAAGGTTTCCTTCTTCCCACTCAGTAAATATAGCAGCTTTAGAGGAGTCGATGGAACAGTGCTGTTAACCAAGAGGCAAGATCATTTCTGGGAAAAAGCTTGATGGGTTGTTGGAGGATGTAGAGGGAGCATTGGCTTTCCCATCAGTGGGAAACGACAAAACTATTTTAGGTGTTTGTAAGTGCCCGTGGAAAAGAATTAAGAAGGAAGACTGAGCATGGCTCTCACACAGCTGTGTCTACAAAGTCCTTCTGCACACAGTCTCTAAATTCCATACCTAGAACACTCTAGATATTGAAAAAAGTCACTTTCCATAGTATTCAGCTTCTGCAAAGGCTGGGATTTGAATATCTCAACTCAAACAGATATTTTCCTCTCAGCCATAATTTAAAGGTATGAGAAACTTCCCATCCCTCTGTCTGATCAGGGTGGGGAAAAAGAACAGGGCAAGTCACTCCACCTGCTGGGGGTTGTTGTGCTTTGTCTGAAGGCTTCCCCTTTCAGGTGCTTTTGAAGCACACCTTATCTGGAAAATAAGATACACAAATTACACAGCTACTTACATTATTGTACATACAAGATTGGACATCTGCCTTCTTTTTTCCTCTGTATCTGCAATAGAAAAAGAAATGTAAAGGGGCGGTGAAGGTGATTTTTAACCTTGGATTGAAGAAACTGGTTCTTGCTTTAGTTCATCCTACCAACTTTTTTTTTTAAATTTCAAGATCTTTTTAAAATAGCTGCACTTCCTGCAGGCCTGTGAGGAGCACTTGTCCAGGCCTTCTGAGGCTACCAGCCATTATGAAATTACCTGTAGGGGTCTGTTTACTGAATATATGGAACTTCAGAAGCTTGTGACCACCATCTGGACTTCCAAAGAGGTACATTTAGTATTACCCATTAGCCACTATCCCCTCTACCTTCACCAAGTTCTAAAGTAACTTCCTCATTGCACTAGAAATGGAGCACCTGGATGAAGGGTCTATTTTCACAATGTGAATAGCCACCGTCGCTGTACTTTTTTTTTTTTTTTCCCCCATCATTTGAAAGTTTAGATGTTTAGAGCTTCTAGGTCTTTCAGATAAACATTAGTAATTTATGCTCAAGAGATAGGAAATCACTGAAGAGTGTAAGGTAATGACTTCATGTGCTTGTTTCTCAGAGACTGAGAAAAATGGATGCAGAAGATTGTATGGAAAATCCCATTCAAAAGAAGAAAACCCATGGCGTAAGGAATTTTTTTTCTTCATTTTGGGGATCTGGGTTTTTTGGTCAACCTTGGCTATCTGAGGCTTTCCATTGATTATTCTATGAAAATTAGAGCTTGAACACAAATTAAACTGCTTAGGTTGTTCAGGAGCTTGAGTAGTTAAAGACTTGTCTGCAAAACAAGCTGGGGAGTGAACTTCAAGTTAAACTACTTCATATGTCAGCCTCACGTGGACTTGTATTCTACCCAAAGATTGTCTTTGTGGTCCAACTTAAACCCCTTCTAAAAACGAAGTTGCAGGCAGACTTTGGAGTAAGTGTCCACAAGTAGTTACTCGGGCTGTTTCTTCCCACAAATGAGCCCCAAATTCCAGCTCTTGGCAGGAACTGACAGCTGCCAAAAGCAATCTGTTCCTTTCTCATAGCTGCACTGAAAACTTCCAGAAAACTGTTGTGTTGTTGATGGTGGACTAGTCTTGAGGTGGACTAGTTCACTCTTATTGTGTGGGATCTATGTTGGTCAGGACTGGCAGGGGCTGAAGGCCCCAGTAGCACTGTCTGTCTTTGTGGTTGTGCAGCTCCAGCAGCTCAAACAAAGGGGTGAAGGCGGGTGAGGTTGCAGATGTCACCTCTACCTTTTGTTCACTGCCTTTCTTGTCTTTGCCTTCTGTCCTTCCATAGATCTTGCACTGTGTGTTTGGGGCATGGAAAGCAGCTTACTGTGTTCTTTTCAAGGCCCTACACAGTCAGGGCTCAATCAGAAACAAATAGCTCTTCAGGCTGGAGCTCTGCCCAGCACAAACAAATACTCTGTAGTCTGGAGTCTGTGGAGACAAACAGCAAGCCCTGAGAGACTTGTGGACTCACTCCCTTTGTCTAAATAGCACTTGCTTTGAAGCGTGCTCAAACTATTTGTATGAAAATGTTTGTGAAATGTGTGTTTGGGCATATTCTCAATTTTGTGATCTATTAAAATAAACTGGCAAGCTATCTCAAACCACAAACTCATCAACTGCTATAGCTCCTTTCTGCAGGGAATACATGAATAAATACATGGGCTTTGCTGTGTGGCCTGAAGGCCAGTGTATTTGACCTCTGCTCCTTCAGGAGACATGAATTCCAAAAGCTGGATGTCTGTTGCAAATCCTCTGCTTCTAGTTTCTAAGGCCCTAAGCACCAGTTGATTGCATTGCTCTGACAAACTCTTGAGTTTAAAATAACCAGGATTCCAGCTTCTCTGGGATCCTGCAGATTAGAGCTGATGTCTTGAGTGGTGCTAAGCAGGTAATGTGCTCCATGGACCATGCTTTTTCATGCTGACTGACACAAAACAGGTCTTCTAAAATGCAGACTGGTAGCGTGCAGGGTTGTACAGTTTCAGCAGAGCTTAGCTGTACATGTCCCGAGTCAGTATTCACCTTGAAATCTAAGCAGTGAAACCTGTTAGAAACACAGCTGTCTCAACCACTCATCTGTTGAACTCAAGGCAATGGGTTTAGTGTCATAGTATTTTGTGTTTTACTGCATAGGTTGTGGAAAGTTTAGGTGGCTTTTGACAATACATGGGATGGCACGAGTAGAATAATTGCAGTGAGCCCGTCAGTAGGGAGATAAAAGCATGAGTGATAATGATGTCACCAAGAACTGAAAAATGTTTTGGGTGTGCAAGTTGCTCTCAAATGGCCAGCCGAAGGCAATTCTTGTCGTCAAACTAATGTGGCAGTCAGTATTACAGTACAGAAGTCTCTCTTCAGGTCATGTCTCTCAGTCAAGTTCCCTCACCATGTGAAATGCAACTATAAAGGGCAAATGTCTTGGAATAAGCTCTTTCAAAAGTCTCTAGTAGTGATAAGTTTGCCCAGAGACTTTTGTGAGTTCTCACGCCCAGCATTAGATATAGCCTAGGAGAGATGGGTAGTGTTTGGTCATTCTTTGAGAGTTCTAGTTCGCTGGAGGTGAGTTATGACTGTACCAAAGCCAGGCTAAAACAATCCAACAAAAATATGTCTCTTTAAAGGCAGCCATCAGTCAGAGTTTGCATAAGACTCTTCTGGTATTACCAAGATATCTGAAAGGAGGAGTTGAGAGAAATGCTTCATGCTGTAAGCAGAAAAGGGAGAGAAGCCTAAGTCAGAGGCTTTGTTCTGAGGCAGTTTTCTAAAATGTTTTGCTTCCCTTTCACTGTTTATAATACAATTACTTGTTCTTATTCAATTTGCCACTGGGATACAGGGATCCAGATAAGCTGTTGATTTAGAACTTCCATTACAATGTTGTCTAAACATGCTATGGAGTTGTTTTTTTTGTTTTTTTTTTTTCTTTTCTGTCTTTAACTTTTGCTGGGTTATACTGCATGCCTCAACATCCTCAGATCCTAGTACAGGAATAAGATGAGCAGATGTCAGGGGTTTTAGCTTGTGTCTCCAGGCTGAGACTGCTGACCTGTGCTGCTGTTAAGTATGAGATCCCTTCCCACTCTTTTGTTTCTGGGTACTTTAAGTCTTGGTGTCTGAAAATTTAGAGGATTTTAATGGTATGATTTGGAATTTCATTCCCAGTGTTTCCTAGGATCCAGTAATATGAAAACACTGGCACTTGGAGCACTTGCAGAAAGAAAATGATTTTATTTATTTACCTGGCAGCAAAAGCTGTATTTTGCTGAAGTACATCCATAAAGTTAATGACAAAATTTGGGAGTGAGCCTGGTGAGCCAGCTACCAGTTTCTTTGTTGTAAATTAACTTCTGCAAAGAAAAGCAATTCTCTGCTTTGGTGCTGCACCTTGATCAGGAAGTGAGTAGAAGGGCATGTTAAGGACAAAATTCTGTGTTTCTGAATTACTTTAGCTGCTAAGTGTTACATGGAGGGAGAGGATGCTTCTCTGTGAGTTCTAGCCAGCTACTGACTTGGCCCTTGCTGGTTTCTCCAAGGCATCCCCGTGGCCTGGTATCATCTCTGAGCTGCAGACGGGTGTGAGGCTGCGCAAGGCCACTGAGCGACCACGGCTTTGTGCGTCTCCAAGAGAACTGATTCGCTCTCCCTATGAGTTACTTTTGGATGACATTCAGCACAGGAGGTACACCCTTCGGAAGGTGAGTGACTGGAAGCAACAGACAGCTTTGGAAACATCTGCTCTACTTAATTTCTGAGCAGTGTGTGTTGAGGTCTCTTCTCCAAAGGCTTGTCTTTCTCAAAGGTGCATCCAAGTCTGGAAGTATCTGGGGCTTCCTCACAGCTGCAGCTCAACATTAGATCACCCTGTTTGTCCATCCAAGTGGATGCTTCATTTCCAGTAACTTTTTAAGTCAGGAGTAGCTACAGTTTCATCAAGCTGGATAGTAAACCTCATGGCCCTCCAGGGTCAGTCATTCCCTTTCCTGTGGCAGTTATTTTGCCCTGCACACAGCAGTTTCATGGAACAGACTCTTGCTTGTTTGTGCTTTCCACCTTGGATACTTGTGTCCTTCCAGGCTTCTTGAGCTGAGCTGTGCCTGGCATAATTTACTTGTTGCCTTGCCTTCCCAGATGTTGTGGTGTGTATGCAAGTGCAAAAGCACTTTTGAGACAGTTCTTTACTCAGCCTCAAGCAGAGGCCTCTAAGCAGTGCACTCAGTACTGCAGGAGTTTAGTAAGGGCAAAAAATGTTGAGGCCCTCTCAGAGAGGGGCAGAGACTTCCAACTTCACCACTTGGTTGGTGATGATGAGCAGATACAAAAATGTCTGGGGTGTCTCTAAAGGCTTGTGATGCTCTTTGCTTGCTGCAGCTTGAGCTGGGAATGATGAGCAGATCTAAAACATTGGCATAAGGCCTTGTGGCATTGGCATGCTTTGCAAACAGACATCTTGGCAGAAGATGAGACATAACTCTTGTAATAAAGAGCGGTATTACAAAAAGTGAAAACTTTGCATACTGCAGTAGATACTAGTTGTTTTTTTTTCTCTTTGTTGGTGCTGCTAGAGTGCAGCTTCAGCTTTAAAAGCTTCAGCTAAACCATACACTTCCATAAAATCCCAGCTCTTTCTTGGCTTGACTGTGGCTCCAGCCTCCAGGTAAGGCTATGTCACATGTTTGGAAATGATATCTTGATGGATGTGTAAATTAATAGTATTTGAAAGGAGACAGTGCATCATAACTACTTATATTCCTTGCAATATACTGTGTATCAATGCACTGTGCAGTACAGAACCATAACTCAAGGTGGCAGGATGATCTGGGTCTTGTTTTTCTTTTTTCTCCTTTTTGTTTTTTTGGTAACTTTTTTCTTTGGTTCACAAGAAGCACAAACATGTTTGAAGAGCAGTAGTCAGAAATGCTGAAAGAAAGCAGAGTGCTACTGCTCAGGTCTTTGTGAAGGCTCTTAAACTAGGATTTCCCCATCTGCAAAGCTATTTTAAAGCTTCTCTGGCAAACACTGGTCTAATTTGCAAATGAATGAAAGCACAGCTAGTGTGGGAAGCTGTAGTGTTGTTCTACCTGCACTCCCACGTGTTCTGAAGTTGTACACACAAGTTAAAGTAAATGGCATAGCCTCAAAATAAGAATTAGTGGACAAGGCAGCTAAAGACATGCATGTGCAATTGACTTTTTTGTCAGTTCTCCCCTATGCAGCAAGCACAGGGCTTGATGCTTCACATGAATATCTGCCCTGCAATTCTATCTTGCTATTGTTCCTAGTTTATGTAGGGCTGTAAGCCAGTCTCTAGGACTCTGGCTAATGCATACAGCTGCCTACTGCTACAGTTCTGGCTATGGTCTTGTTAACCCATTCAGTTGCTCTCCTCCCTGGAGCTGAATGTTTACTGATGAATATGATGTGACCATGGTGCTCGTCAGGATCACTCCTGACATTAATATCTGAGTACAGAGTTTCCTAGCAGCTTCTCAGAGCAGTTCTAGCTGGAGCTAGAAGGGTTTGCACTCCTTGTGCAAGCCTCTAAGGGCTGTGTAGTACTTCTGATTGCCTCTGGCTTGCCATGGGCAAATCTTTCCCTACCAGAAACCCACGTAAGGAAACTTCATTATTCTGCACTTCCCAACTCCTTGTTTTGTTTTATGGGGTTTTTGTGTTTGTTTGGTCTTTCTTGGTTTTGGGGTGGGGTGTTTTGGTTGGTTTTTGTGCTTTTTTTTTCTTGTTTTGTTTTTTAATGCCTTCCCCACTGCCCCAATTCCCAAATCCTGACTTGCATCATTCACTGTGCCACTGAATGGCAGGGTGTACAAGGAGTAGAGAAAGAACTATTTCTTAAGTAGCCCTCTGCTCTTTCAGGTGACCATCAAGCAAAAACACCCAAGGGCCCCCAAAGTTGATGTAGCTGCTCCCAAGCCTCATCTCAAGCCGGTAGGTGACCTGGTGCTGCATCTGATGATAGCAAAACAAGGCAATTCTGGAGCTGACAGGGCAATTTCAAGGAATATAAAGCTAATACCTTAGCTACTGGTTTGGATTTGGGAGGGGTTATATTAAGGATACTTAACTTTTGAATAGCCCCTCCTGCCAAACATGGTACTAGGAAAATGGGAGTTGATGTCTTCGTATAAGAAAGTTGATCAATCTTCGTACTTCCTCCACTGTTTCTTTAATTCAGAACATTTTTTTGGTCTTGAAAGAACTCCTGGAATTCTCAATTTCAAATTTGAGAGTTGCTAAAATATTCTACTCTTCATAGTCCTGAATGGTGTCTCATGTGCAGAGCCCAGTGCCCTCTTGGGTGACAAATGCTTGTAAAACAGTGCCATTGCTGATGCAATTGTTCTGTCACCACTGGTCTCCTTGCTCTGTCCAATGGCTTTTTTGGTGCTATGGTTTGCCTGCAGGTGTTGAAGGTGAAGAGGAAACAGTGTGTGCCACAGGACCCCAGCTGGCATGAACAGCTCATGGCAGAAATAAAACAGCCACTGAAACTTTGGTCAGCAGCAGCAGCACAGGAAAAAGGAAGCAGGCCCAAAGGTACCTGCTATAGAGTGACCAAGCAAGCAAATGAAGTCAGCATTGACTAAAAATAACAGATGGCCTTGGAAAGGAAAGGCCACTTATCTTTTCAATAACATTTGTAATGTAAGGAGGGGGAGGGAATACAAATTTTGTATGATAGAGGTAATATGGCATAAGACTAGCTATTTCTAGAAAATCAGTTTGTGGCATATTAAGAACTTGGAAGATATTTCAACTTGCCCTTTTTTTTAATGGATGTTCAAATTTGTCTGTCCACTAAGTGACATTACAGGATTTTGACCATCACCTAGGACTAAAAATTATGTAACTACTAGGACAAAGCCTGGCTAAATCTCAAATTCCAATGTGTGTGTATCAAATTTGTCATTTTCTTGTCCTAGCTCAATATCTCATTTTGTCTTTGAGTATGGGGTTTTTTGTTCTCCCTCTCCACTGCAGAAATGCTTGTGGCATCAAATACTGCCTTGAAGTCTCCAAGTGACAGTTTCTTACCTCTCCAAGATGCCAGTAGTGCATTAAAAATTGCCAATGCTAAAGCGCAGCAGCTAGGACCAGGAGCTCAGGTAAGCCTTTAGGTGAAAGGACTATGGAGAGGCATACGCACTTCAGGAATTAGATCTGCAAACATTTACATATGCTGGAAGGTCAGGAACAAATCCTAGGGCATCTTGTCTCAAAACTGAACAAATGTGGTACTACTGGGTTCACTGAAGTCCTTTCCTCTACAGAAGCTCATAAAATATTTAAACCCTTCTGTTTAAATATTATGGCATGACTGTGTGGCATGACTGCAGCCTATAGATGCTGATCTCTTCTCTTTGACCAGTGACAGGACCCAAGGGAATGGCCTAAAGCTGAGTCAGGGGAGGCTTATGTTAGTTATTAGGAACAGCTTTTCACCTGCAGGGTGGTTGGCCACTGGAACAGGCTTCCCAGGGAGGTGGTCACAGCACCAAGCCTGACAGAGCTCAAGAGGCATTTGGTCAAAGCTGTCAGGCACATGGTGTGACTCTTGGGTTGTCCTGTGCAGGGGCAGGAGCTGGACTTAGTGATCCTTGTGGGTCCCTCCCAACTCAGGATATTCTATGAGTTTACAGAACGGAGGTCTGCTCTGGTCTCTTCAAAGTAGATCCTGTTGAAGTTTTAATAGCATGGGGATCTGGCCAATATGGGCCAGAATATTCCCACCTTTACCTCACAGTAGCCATTTGATGCATTGAAGTATTTTGATTTCACATGGTATGTGAGCTCAGGGAAGGAAAACATAATGACTTATTTTCAGGAAGCAACTTGACAGGTGAATTCCTACCTGTCTTTTCTGTGGAGTTATTTTGGGAGCACTCTTCTTCAGTAAACCATGATACACAGTCTCTGGGTTCTTTAACTCCTGGCTCTGTCATAAAAAGCTTGACTGCTTGGTTCTGGGATTCAGTCTGAGCATATTCTGAAATTCTGTGGAACAGAACTTAAGCCCTAACATATCATATCTTAGCACAGATGCTCTGGTATACAAACAGGAATCTGTTTTCTGTATATATTTCTGTTTGAAATGCAGTTGCTTAACTGAAGAAAACGGATATGAATTAATAAAGCAGAAAATCTTAGCTATATTTGCCCCAGTCTGTGCTAATTGTAGGAATGCTCAGTTTTTGAGAACCCTGTGGTTGATGTATTCCTGCTAAACTAGAAGGACTTTCCTATGGAGACTAATATAATCAAATTTGTTTTCTGCTTTCTAGACAAGGTAAAAACAATGTTGTTGAGAAAAAACCATTGGGTTTGAGTTGAGTTAATGAGTTGGATTAGTCACAGTCTCTTGAACTGTTCATCAGTGTTGCTATATGTGAGCTGGAGCCAAGAAAATGGTTCCAATGTATTCCATGGGTTGTGTGGGGAAGATGTTGCAAAGTTGGTTCTTGAACAGATGAAACTTTGGTACTAGTATCCACACTGGACTTGGGCAAGAGAGAGAATAGATGAATTGGAAACTTCAGTAATTTGGCTGGAGCTTTCTGTGGAGTGCAGGGGGAATTACCTTTATATTCCAAGAGGTAATAGGAAGTTCCTAAATGTACTCCATTGATTTTTTTTTTTTTCTTTTTTTTTTCTTTTTTTTTTTCCCTCTTTTCTCTCTGTTCCACTTTTGGCTGAGCTTTGCACATTTCTGCTCAGTCATGGGTGTCCTGGGTTTTGTTAGGCAGCCGTACTTCTGATGAAGTGGCCTTGGTGTCTCTTATATGCAGTGTATGAGCATCCTGTTCTCTGGTGTACAGGAAACCACTCCCAAGCTGCCTGCCAGTACCGGTCTTCCCTCCATCAGGCCATCAGGAGTATCCTGTATCAGCACAGGTCAGTGCACTTCTGGCTGCACATCTAAAGCAGGTGACAAAGTACAGCCAGTGGCTTGATGGGCTCCCAAAGCCTTGGGTTGGGCTCAGTGTACACTTCTCTGATCACCTGAAGATACTTTGCAGGATAAGTTCCAGGACTAAATAATGAGTCTAGGGAGGTGCCCTTAGAAAATAATTTCTCTGCAGTTGACTGAAGCTTGTGTAGCTCCTGCAGCTTCAGAACAATGACTGCATGTCCCCAAAGGCCTGACTGGAATTTGCAGTAAAAGCTAAATGAGTGTTTTGAATATTCAAGTAGAAAGTGCACCACTTCATTTTATTAAACTAAATGATGCTAATGAAGCCTCATCAGTGCCTACTGACAAGCACAGTTACTGTAACCTCTGCTTTTTGTGATCTGAGCAGATGGGGAGGAGAGGGAGAGATGTAAGCCTTCCTACCTCCAGAAGGCAGTCTAGTGCTCTTGTGTGTCCAGCTTTTGTGGTGAATACTTGGAAATTGACAGTTGGTTTTCTGTGCCCTAAAACTCTCTCTTCCTATCCAGGTCTTGCTGCAAATTCCATGTGTCCTCCCACGAGTGCACCCACACCAGGAGACATTAAACCTACGTGTTTCCTGAGCGCTGGCCCACAGCAGCTGCCTCCTTACAGAGGAAGAGGAAAGTCCAAATCTTTAGAGAGAGGCCTTCAAAGCACGAAACTTGTAAGTCTAACATGTCAGCAAATAACCCTGGTCTGATACATCTGGTAATGACTTGTACCTTGATCCTCATGAGAGCAGTAAACATGCTCTGTGGTTTTTGTCTTGGGACATATTGTACACCCATCTGAAGCT
This sequence comes from Pardalotus punctatus, assembly GCA_013400915.1. Taxonomy (NCBI): domain Eukaryota; kingdom Metazoa; phylum Chordata; class Aves; order Passeriformes; family Pardalotidae; genus Pardalotus; species Pardalotus punctatus. Next base: position 254,559 of record VZTX01019259.1, on the reverse strand, counting down.
GGTATATTATTCTCTCCTTGGAGGCAGATTAAGAGAAGACTGGATGCTGTAGTGTGCTTGCTTCCCACTTTGAATGATATGAAATAAAGTTGTTTCTCATACAAGAACAGAAAAATACCATGGCATTACTTGAAAGTGTCCATCAAGGTTTGCTCAAGCAGACTATAATTGATAGTGGGACTGTCCTGCTTTTTCCATGTCCCCTCATTCTCTCTAGATTCTGATATGCTCAAAGTGTCTTTAAGCTGCAGTAAATGGGAACAATTAGTTAACAAAATGTGGATAGCACAGCATCAGTGACTTTAAAATTATAATGTATGTAGAACTGAAGTTATTAGGCTCTGAATGATGATTGTGGGAGAAATGCTGGAGTTTGTGTGTTCTGTGCAACCCTCTGCATTATGGCCTTACCCTGTTCTGCCCTGACAAGGTGTGCTGTGCCTAGCCTCCTTCTTTCCTTCTGCATTCCCCATTTCCTCACCTTGGCAAGTCTCTGTCTGACATCTGACACCTCTTTGTTCAGCAATGTAGTGGGGGTGCAGGTGTATTGGGGATAAAATCATGGTTGTCCCTCCTGGCTGACCACGACTTCCATTGGGGTGGGGGGCCAGTAGGTCTTGGCAAAGAGAAGGCAGGAGAGTCTTGTGCTGTGGAAGGGAATTTTGTATGCAGGAGGGGCCCGGGTGGCATCTGTTCTGTGGCCTGTTCCAAAGGGCAATATGTCTCAAAGGAATCTACTTGAAAACTGTAGCAACTACTCGCCTCCCTGTAGTAGTTTCTCTACTAGTATTGCCAAAGAGTCACCTGATACTCCCCGTCACAGGCAAAATGGGGTTTTGGAGAAATATGCTCCTGATCGTTTGAGATCTGGTTTTGCAATGACTTCCCCAAATAGCTGCATTCTTCAACTTTATCTGATGTTTAACTTCTGTCTTATAATAGGACTGTCTCTCTCCTACTGAGTGGCCATCACCAACCATTGCTGAGCTGATTGGAACCAGATATGCAGTGATGGTGCTGGAAGGGCAAGGCTTTTTCCAGGGAGGTAGTGATGGTGTCTTTCCAAGAGCAAAGGTATGTTTCTTCTCCTCCTCTTTGTGCTGCCCTTGTGTTTTCAAAGGCTGGCTGGATTCATGGCCCTCAGTGCTGAACTGCTGTGGTGCCCTGTGCCTCTGCTTATCCTGCTCATAACAGCTGACTGGAGTTTGGGCCTAGGCTGGAAAAATTTTTTAGTATTTGTGCGGTGATGACTTCTAATCCATTTTAAGATGTGTAAATTGCCTAGAAAGTAGCCCCACCTTTGCTTGTTGCTTCTTGTCTGATTTCAGTGTGAGGAGAGCTGACTGCCATGACCATTGGTCAGCTCTGAAATCCCAAAGTAAATAGCTGGGATTTGGTACTGCTAAACAGTGAAACAAAGGGTCTTGACTCAGGTTCCCACACCCAAGTTGTGCTGCCTCAAACCACCTTGTGGAGTGGGCATGAAGGCCAGGGAGATGAGGGGGACAGGGAAGGAGCTGTAGCTCAGGACTGTTGGCTGTTTACATTTCTTGTCTTCTGGTTTATCCCCTGAGTCTCCTTTAGCAGGGGTGTTGCAGCCACCCCTCCAGAGCAGATGTCCTGAGTACATGCCCTTTGCAACACAGATGTGAGGACGTCTGTGCTTCTTGGCTTATGTGTCATTTTCTTACCCTCATTCATTTAGCAGCATGGACTGAGTCAAAGGTTCTACTAGCAGAGCTGTGCTACTTCCACAAGCTATCTGATGCTCCTGAGACTGAATCCTTGTTTCCTGCTCACCTTACTGACCCTGCTTTAACTTGTCTACTCTATGACTATTCTAAAATGGCTTTCTTACCCACTGCTGGGTTTTTTTTGTTGTTTTTTTTTTTAGCTTTCTCAAGTTCTACTTCTCAAGATAATATCACTTCTGACTGCCAGCTATGTATGAATGTGCTCTTTTTTATAAAGTTCAAGCGACTCATCAGCTTCCTTATGACTCATTTTTTGCTTCAGGATTGAATTCAAATTTGCCCTGATTTAATCTCTTTGGGATTACTGCAGTCTACCTCAAAGAATGTCTCTTCTCTCTCTCTTAACTAGCTACTGTTACACTCTTGCACAATACAGCTATTGTTTGCTCAAGAGCCTTTTTTAAAACTCCTGTTGTCTGGCAGCTGCCCCAAACCTCTGCATCATAAAAACACTGGCCTACAAGTAAGATTTTTTTTTTTCTTTTTTCTTTTTTAGCTTTTAATTCCTGTGTCTTTGCTATTCTTTATTGGACCTCTCTTATTGTATATGAATCTAAAGCCTTTAGAAGGTTTGTTTACATGCATGCTCTTTGGCAAGCAGTGGATACTGTTGGTACAAAGGTATTTCCCATTTGCATTCACAAATAACTTTCCTTTCCACAGATCTGTTTCAGCTGCCATAAGCAGATGTTTCTTAAGTGGCCTTACAACTGTTACCTATGCAGCAGGTGAGCTGGTACAAAAGGACTGAATGAGGAGGGATAAAAGACTGAAAGAACAGTGCTGAGAATACTCAGTATTCATGGATTGTACTACTGGATAGGAATGGGTTGCTGAGCCCTTCAGCTTTGCCTTACTGCACAAGTCAGGCTGAAGTGTCTACAGCTGGAGAGGATGTGGAAAATCTTGTCTCTGAAGTAGTATCTTAGTTTTAACTCTTAGTATTAAGCCAGCAATAGCCAATTTTCCTGTGCCAGTATTTAGTTTTTCTGAAGTCGCTCTCTGCATTTTGCTCTAAAGGTTGGATCTAACTTCAGGCAAGGGCTTGAAAAGGTTCTGGGAGAGGGTCTGCACCAGTATCTTCTGTTGAGGACTGAAAGAGAGAAGTCCAGACCTTGGGACTGGGAAAAAAGTTGAGCCTACTTGTATCCACTTATTTGTCAGAGGCTTTCTGTTCATGGAAGAGTGAGAGAAGAACTTCAGGCTCATTAAGCCTCACTTAAATCTATTTGAAGCAGTAGTGAAGCACTGAATTGATTATAAACAGCAAGTAAACAACCACTGGAAACTGAGCAACTGTCTGGTGGCAGTGCTAGGGGAAGTGTAATGAGCATTTGCAGATAAAACCTTGAAACTATGGATGCTGACACATTTCAGATGATTTAAACTACCAGAAATAGGAAGGCTGGCAAACTGAATAGAGGAGTTCTAAGCTTGCTCGCTTTGCCATCAAGTGATTCTGCCACAATCATGAATTCAGACTTACTCAGGAATGTCACCTGTAGCTGCAATATTGATATTTGCTGAGCTTTACTCAAATTATAATGCTGGAAACTTTTTTCTTTCAGTGTTGTCTGCTGTGACTGCTGCATCAAGGCAAGTCTAGTCTTTACAACAGCATATGTGATTTTTACATTTTCTGCTTTCCCTCTCCTCACCTAGTCATAAGAAGCTTTCCTTCATCCCACTGATATCTCAAATCTACCCTCTAGCTTGTTTCTAAGAAAACAGAAGAGGGAATAGTCTGAGGTGTAAAAGCAGCCAGGGTGACACAAATATCTCTTGTCATACTCAGCTGAAACAACTCTGGTTCCTCTTTCATCCTTGTGTAAAGTGGTTGGGATTACACTGTGCTCTATTTATACAAGGGTCAGAAAGTTCACTGCATTAATGTCTACCTTTTAAGTGCACCAATAAATCAATTGCATGCCATGCAAATTGTCCTGCTAAGGAGGAGGATGTGTTTCACTGAGAACTCATGTGACTTGTGTTGTGATTCTAGATGTCCATGCCCTTCAGAATATGTGTACATCTCCCACTTCAATTCCTAAAATTTTTGAGGCTCTCCAGAGAGGAGGACCCAGCTACTCAAGAGCAGAAGAGCTCCAAGTTGCTACATGAAATAGAGCACTGGCGGTATTTTGGGTAAGCTGGGACAGGGTTGTTTTGTTTTTACTTTGAAAGATGTCACCACTTATTTATGCAAAGCTACAAACATGCAGACAGCAGTAGGTAGTATTGGGCTGGTCAGCTGAATGTTGTTGAATGACTGGTTTAGCCACTGGTCTAACTAGTCTACAGTTCTCTGGAAGTATTGTGGATTTTAGATGACCAAAAGAGAGGACGTGTAGGTGCTCTGAAATGCATTTTCCTTTCTAACTATCATGTTTGTGACACAGATTTAGAAGTGTCCATATTAGCCCAGACAGAGCAGGTTCCTTGCAATAGCTTCATAGTATGAGAACTTCCAGACCCCATCATATTCTAACCCCCATAGCTGGAGGTCTGTTACTACAATCCAGGAGTAGCCCCTTTATACCTAGACATGAAATACTGTAATTGTCTCAGGTATAACTGACTAAAGAGTGATGGCACAAATGGTTTTTCAGTCCCTTCACACACATACAGACACCCAGGAAATTAATTATTCCAAAATGAGCTTTTCACAGTTCTGGGTGAAAAAGACAGGCCACATGTGTATAAATGCAATATCCAGGAATGAGAACATATATTATCTCTTCTTTGTTCTCTGCTTTCCAAAGCAGTTAAATTTTCTACTGAGGGAACTGGTACCTCTTTTTTTTTTTTTTTTTTTTTTTTTTTTCCCCTCTGAAGCAATTCTTTAATGTAGCCAGAATAAAGTCACAATAGTTTCTAAGGCTTGTACTTCAGTTGCCAAAAAAACAGGAGTAGTGTTCTTTACTGCAGTTAACTGCATGGGGCAAGCAATGGTTTGGTCTGTTGTAATGTAAGTGCTGCAGAAGAGGCCTGAGACATTGCATTACTGTCACTTGAGGATGGCAGAAAAATCCTACTGCATGAGGATGCAGCTACAAGCTTGGATCAGACACAGATATCCATTAGCTCTTTGGCTGACATACTGTCAATAGAGAGGAGGTGTCAGTAAATTAAGCTGTTCTGGTGCTTTTTAGCCTTCCTAAGTGGTGCTGATGGCTCTTTTGAAACTATGCATTTAGCTAAATCACTTATCAGCCTGGGAGAAGGGTGGAAGAGCACCATGCCCTCTAGCAGAAACCTGGGTCACCTTTCCTGCTTTTGTTTTTCCCTCTCCCCCTCCAGTGTACCCGTTATTTTGGAGCCCCGCTGCCTTGCCCAGCCTCTGTGCTGCTACACAGGGACCATGGCAGACTGGCTGACTGCAGATATCTGTACACGATGTGAGCAATATCTATTGAATGTGGCTTCCAGTCAACAGCACAGCATCCCTGTCAGGAGAATTTCCTGGGCTTGAACCAAACTGCAACAACTCTACCATACATTTTTCCTGTCACTTGTTCTGTACCTGAAATAAATGAAACAGCTTTATGCATGTACTGACATAAAGGCCTGAATAAAAGACCTCCCTGCTGGTTACTCTAAGCAGGAAGCCCAGCTACTATTTCTGTATTGTGAAGTATTCTAAAGCTGTGTGGGTTTTAGAACTGTTTTAATTCTTTTTGTGTCTTGGGGAAAATAAACGTTGAAGCACTATCCAGCCTCTAGCATTTCTTTCTTTGCACCTGCAGTTGTCATTGTTCTGTGGTACTGTTTGCATTCACTGCTGAGCGCATTTCATCCAATGTACTGAGCCAGAAGGAAACTTTTAACCAAAAACCTCCATTTTTGAAAGGCTTGGAAAGTGGAGCTCTCAGTTATGTGATCACATCACTGTGCGTTTTGCAAACACTGCTTCCTGATAACTCATAACACTTAAAGCTCACTGCTTGATGCATGGACCACTGTAGTGATGGCTGTTCTGTGGGTGTGTATTAGGAAGTGGAGTTGATTTAGGAAGCTTGTTTTGGTTTTTGTCTGTGCACTATCATGCTTTGGTACCAGTGCTTTGTCTGCATCTCACCATTATATCTTAATGCTGTAATCACCTGAAGGGCAGAGGGTTGTTCTTGAGAGATTCTTAAGCCTTTGCCCTCAAATAACCTGTTCTGTTGCAACATTTAATAGATTTGTCTGTGTACTTAAAATTTAAAAATTATGTAATTGAGAATGTACTTATTTATCCCCAGGAAGTGCCTGTAAGCAAGGGATGTAGGGCCTGATGGAGTTTGCCTGGGTGAGTTGTACAGCACCTGGGGTGACAGTGTTGAAGGATACAATGGACTTGTAGCTGGAATGAGTCATACTGAAGAAAATAATGGCTGGGATGGGCCAGTTTGAGATAGAGGAGAAGAAATGCATGTTTGAGCTGAGCCCAAGGTCTGCATCCAAACTGCCAGGAGGGTCAATATCTCCAGCTGACTTGCAGTGGCCTGACTCTGCTTCCTCTCAACTGCCTGTCTGCAAGCTGGTGCCTACTTGCAGGTTTGGGCAAGCTCTGCAAGTAAATGAATAGGGGGAAGCTGAGGCTTATGCTTCCTTTTGGAGCTATTTCAACTGTTGCTCTTCCTTCAGTCAATTAGGAGGGGTGCAGCCTCCCTGCCCAGTCCTCTCCCGTATGTGCCCATGGCTGGTGCTGCTGGGAGGCACATCCTTATCAGGCAGGTGGGCTCCTCACAGGCTGCAGGGAATGGCAGCCAAGCCACAGGTGTGCTTGCTGGCAGGATGGGCACAGTGTGCAGCCAGGGGCATGAGGCACTCTGGGATGCCTGCTGAGTGAGGTAGTTTAGAGAGAGCCAGAAATGAGCTGAGATCATCCTGCTTTGAGTAATGTGTAAGCCCAAAATGCTGCCCCGAGCCTGGGTGCAGCAGCAGGGAGAGAAGGTGTCCGTATGGCACTGAGGCAGTCTTCAATTCACCTGTAGAGCAAATGGAGTTCTTGGTTCCATCTCTTGTGGGATCACATGGGCTTGGTTCACTGCCTTCCCCTTTCCGTACCCTGTGATCATGAGCGAGGTGATGAAATGCACGTACCTGCAGGACAGGCAAAGGGGCGGTTCGCTAAGAGGCAGCCTGGCCTTCCCTGTCTATCCCTGGTCTAACATGCTCATAGGAAAACCCGTGTTCCCATCATTGCTCTCAGCGACACTGGTTGCAGTGGCCACGGGGCAGTGGCAGTAAAGCCTCTGTCCCCTGTGCCCGGGTGACAGCTGGTCCTTCGTCCTCGCGGCTGAGCTGGGACGAGCCCCGTCCGCCAGGGGGCAGCCGCGGGCCGCGCCTCTCAAAGCCGGGGCGGCAAAACAGGGACGCCTCAAAAATAACAGATTTCCCTCAAACATATTCGTGAATTCCCTCAAAAATAAAAGAGGTTTTACCGTCCTCATTTATTTTTATTTAATCTTGTCTGTCCCGTGGCACTTCTACAAGCTGGGGAAGGTCCCACTAGCAGACAGGGCCTGGGTGATGGCAATGGGAAGGCAAAGATGAGGGGGAAGGTGAGGGTGCGTGGGTTAAAGACAGCTGGGACAGAGACACAGCAACACAAAAAGGAGGTTTGAGGTGGAGGGGAGAGGCAGGAGAGGCCTGACTGCAGTTACGTCGTGTGGCTGGCAGAGTAGTTTGGTGTTTGCTGTTTGAAACCAGCTGGGGAACCATGTTCTGGTAGAATCACAGAATGGCTTGGGTTGGAAAGGACCTTAAAGAGCACCTCTTTCCACCCCTCTGCCATGGGCAGGGACACCTTCCACTAGACGAGGTTGCTCCAAGCCCCATCCAGGCTGGCCTTGAACACTTCCAAAGGAAGGCCACAAGGATGGTGAAGGGTCTGCAGAGGAAGCCTTATGAGGATCAGCTGAGGTCACTTGGTACAAACCTACTTGAATAACCTCACCCAAGGCACTGCTGCCAGCAGCTTCTTGTCCAGGTTAAAGCTGGCTTTGAGTGGGGTTTCACCCTATATCTGATTCAGTTTGGCTTAATTTTTTGTTTGGTTTTGTTATAAAGGACAAACATTTGAAATAAAACCATAGATGTCATGTTGGGCAGGATTAGATTTAAAATATGTGGGCGAATTGGGGAAATGGTCTGGAAGAAACAGGAGGCAGCTGAATAAGAAGTGGAAGGTTGTACACTTGAGCAACAATATGAACTCCCAGAGTACAGAGAAGGGAGTGATGGGTTAAGTAGCAATTCTTCAGAAAAAGGATCAAAAGCTGAATGCAAGTCAGCTATGTCATGGTGTTGAGGTGATGGAAAATAAGTTAAAGGGAGATGTGGCGTAATTGGATCCAGCCCAGCAGAGAGCAGGGAGAACAACGGAAATGGAGAAACCATTACCTACCAGGGAAGCCTGAGGGAACTGAAATTCTCTAACCCAAAGGAGGAGAGAACTGAAGTCTTTAAGCACATAAAAAGGCATAATCATTGCTCCTTGTCTGTGATGGAGGAGAGGAAAAAGAAAAAGAAAAAAGAAGGCTTATGTCACAGCAGGAGAGGCTCAATTTAGATGTTAGGAAAAACTTTCTAATGACAGGGATAATAAAGAATAGACTGCCTAGGGAGTGGAGAGCTTTAAGATCAAGTTAAGCAACATCTGTCAGGGATGTCCGAGGTTTAGGTGATCCTGCTTGGGTTAGTGGAATGGACTGGTCTGACCTTTCAAGGTCCCTTTCAGCCCTAATTTTTCAGTGGTTCTGTGGGCTAACATTAATCTTCTTAATGGTATTTAAACAGTCAGCAGCTTCTCTTAAGTAACTGCTAGCAAGTCTCTTCTCTTGCCTGCGGTTTAAAATTAACTTAATTTCCATGCATCACTTTTGCCCTCCAGCTCCCAAGTCCTGCATAGCGAACCAGCAGCTGAATTCCTTGACTGCCTGTCAGTACCTTTCCTTGTGGCTCTGTAGCTATCCATGATAAAACAGAAAGGATAGAAATGCTGCATATGGGTGGCTATGCCACCAGTGCGAGTGTGCCCTCCTTCTCTGCATTTATACGCAGGAGATATGGTCCTTCTTCTTGAGATAGCCGGGTCTCATATGTGGGTATTTCATTTTGTGCACTCCGGGGAGCTGCCTTCCCATGATGCCTTCAGCCTTCTGAGGGAGCTTGCCTTGCCTCTGGCCAAGGCTGGCCTGTTTCTGAAAGGAATCATCTCAGGCCATGGGCCTTCGCTGTCAGTTTGTCACAGGGGTTTGGAGCACAATTCTTATGAGGAGCAGCTGAGGGAGCTAGGGGTGTTCAGCCTGGAGAAGAGGAGGCTCAGGAGGGACCTTATCCCTCTTTACAACTCCCTGAAAGGAGGGTGTAGACACATGGGGGTCAGTCTCTTCTCCCAGGTAACAATTAATAGGGCAAGAGGAAATCACCAGGAGAGGTTTAGATTGCATATGAGGAAAAGTTTCTTCACTGAAAGGGCTGTCTAGCCCTGGAATAGGGTGCCCAGGGAAGGGGGAGAGTCACCATCCCTGGAAGTGTTCAAAAACCCTGTGGATATGGCACTTGGGGACATGGTTTAGTGGTGAACATGGTGGTGCTGGGTTAATGGTTGGCATCCATGATCTTAGAGGTCTTTTCCAACCTTAACAATTCTGTGGTTCTATGATAAGGTCTGAGTGTCCAAGTCCAGATACTGCCCAAGGTATGTGGCACTTCTGTGTAACAATGTGTACAACAACAGGCACTATAATAAATACACTGTCCACAAGTGATCTCTCTTCAAATGGCTCAGACTCCATAAAGAAGAGGTCTGAAGTTTGCCCTGGGGCTGGGGTCCCCTGAAGTTACTAATGAAGGTGAATTACATTTTTCATCTGCACAGTAAGAGGGAGAGAAAAAGCCAGGCCATGATGAGCAGCATCTGGTCCTTGTCTAGGACAGTTGGAAAACAGAGCTGGCAAGTGTGTCCTGAAGGGAGGGTGTCTGCAATTGCTTAATTTTTTGCTTAAAACAGAAAAGATGGCATTTCCATAGCCAGGAAAAACTGTCCTGAAGGAGAGAGGGAACCACATCCTGGAAGTCCTCATCTTTGGAAAATAACTCCCTACCAGGCACTGAGCTACACATATGGATTGTGAGGGGGTGCCACTGCTCAGTGTGACCATGAACACTGGGTGAATATGGCACCAAGAGTCAGAGCTATGAGATCGGAGATAGACAAGATAGCCATAAACCAAAACAGGTTATTCAAAGTCAGGAAAATATGAGGCTTCCAAACCTTCGTTGCATATTCCTTAGTTATTTACCTAAACCAAAAAAAGGTGACATTTCTATAGCTGAGAAATATAATCCCTAATGAGAGATCTCTAATGAGAGAGGGAAGCACAAATATCTGCCCACAGAGAAGCAGCCACAATTTCTCCCACTAATCTTATCCAGAGGTTTTAACCAGCCAAGATAATTGTGCACCCCATACATAGGCCTTCCCATTTGCTTTTGTTAACAGAGCAAGATCTGTCTTATCTCTGCATGACAAGCATTAAGAACATTATTTCATAGGTGTGAGTAACGTCTAAAGAAATGGAGCGGCCACCACGGCAGCAGGTTGGAACACAGGGCCTTTCACTCTGCTCTGAGCTCCTTCTTGCAGACCATGCTGCCAGGCCCCAGACGTGGCTGGGCTGTTATTTATACGCATAATAAAACGCCACCTGAATGCAGCTGGAGTCCTACCTTCCAGCAACATTAGCACGCCAGGGACTTTATTTACAGCTATTTCACTTTGCCTCTCTTGATGCTGGGAATGAGAGTTTCAGGTGTGCTCCCCTTTAAAAAGAACACGGTGAAATATGCATATGTTGAACTGGGTTGTGCTTTTGTGGAGCCTATATCCCAATAGTATAGTATTATACTAATAGTATAATAATAACTAATAGTAGCTTCTTTGTACACAAATTTTACAATTACACTCTGGTGAAAATGTACTTATCAGAACCACAACAGTATGAATCTGTCTCATTAAATAAGACCTCATGTTTTTAAGGGAATATTAGGAGTAATACAAATAGAGCAAGCTTATAAGGCCCTTGCAAGGTAAGGGTGAAGCAAGCTTACTTTTTAACTGCTGCAATTTGGGAGAGGTGTCTTTGGAAGTGCTATAAAAATCATCATTTTCTTGAGGTATTCTGAACACTGTTGTATCCCACGGGATTTGAGGAAAGGATGAGATTAGCCACCTAAATGTAAATAGCAATTTATGTGAAATGCAGCAGGATTTTTCAAGATAAGGGGAAAATCAGGACCTTTTTGATTTTTTGCCCAGACATCTGGGGAACTTGGGGCCAGCTACAATTGATCATCCTGCATTTCAGGCATTGCAAACTCAAAAGTTTCCCAAGTGAGGGGTACTGCCAGCTGCAGTGAGCTTGATCTGTGCTTAGCTCCAGAGCTGGAGCCAGATGGAATGCTGACACAGTATGGCTGCAGGCCTTTCTGCTGTTTTTACTCTGTGGAGTTTTTATGAGACCATATCTGTCAAATGTATGTGTGAAGATAAATCAAACAAGCATAGCCACGGCTGTTAAATAAATGTGAAATCTGAGTGGCTTCCACCAGCCCCTCGGTCCCTCCCCCTCGGCTGCCGTGTGTACTGAGTGTTTTATAGACACAGCATGGTGAAGGATGGCTGGTTATGAGAAAGGGAAAGCAGCAGGGAGGCAGCTCCAAAGGAAAGGGCTGATCTTGCAGGGGGAAGCAAAGAGCTACAAAATGGGTTTGGGGCTCATGCTGCTGAAATATTTTGGTCTGGAAAGAGCCTGGTTTGAATCTTGATGACTTTTGAAGAAGGAGAGGCTCAACAAATTCCATCAGGGATGTGGTTTGACTGCTGTGATGGCATCCAAAATGCAACGAAGATGGGGATTGAGCAGAGCAGACAAGAAGGTACTCCATGCAAAAGTGAAATGAGATAGCCCACGTTTGGAGCTAATGCTGTGTGAGCACCACAAGGTTCCTGCACCTTGAATACCAAAGCATGAGAAGGACATCAAGCTTCTGCATGCCTCACAGCCTGTGTTCTCCTGGAAAATAAAATAATCTCGACCTGATCACGACTCACATTTTCCTGCTATTCCCCAAACTGTTCTTCCCCCAGGAGAAGGGTGGTCCTTCCAAGGTCAGGGTTGAGGTTACTGACAGCTCAGGGAGGGCAAGGTCAGGCTTGAAGCTGACTGTCTGTACCAAAGCTGTCCCACATCGTGAGAAGGTCTTGCAGTTTCCAAAGCCATCAATCTCCTCCCCACTTTCACCAGCTATACACCTCTCCCAGTTTTAAGTGGAAGAAAATACAGCCAACCGCTTCAAGTCCTTGGGTTGCACCTCTGGGAGCTGCATTCCTGCTCTTGAGTGCTCAGTCACTGAAACAGAATAGCCAATATATCACTCCCATTGTTTTATTTGGGGGTTGAAGCTGGATCAATGTATCTGAAGGCTACTGTAACCAGGAAATTATTCTTCTGATTTCTGACAATGGGGCTGCTTCTGCCACCAATAAACAATTTGTCACTTCTCCCTGGCTGCACCAGGGTTTGGCTGAAGGCGCTTGTTTGCCCTGGCACACAGGGAGAGCATTCTTGCTGAGGGAACGGGAACTCAACAGGAGTCAAGGTTCACGAACCATGTGGGAGCAAAGTGTACAGCGCTGGTGCCAAGGGTGAAGCAGGAGGGGCTATGCTATGTGCTCTGGACATGGCATGAAAGGCAGGCATGTGGGACAAAGATTATTTGATGAGGCTCCTACATCCGTGGTAACACTGTGACTCCCTTTGTTTTTAATGCTGATTGACAATAGGAGAGGACTTGAGCCATCAGAATATAGTGTGCTGCACATAGGAGCTCTTATGGCAGCTCTCGGTCCTTCTGTGGATACCACCAACATTCATCTGAATGAAAATAAATACTCAGAGATGGGTTCTGCCAGTAAAAACACACAAGGAAAGAGAAGGCTAATGTACTAACAGGTGCATTTCTGACAAATTGCTAATGCAATGAAAAATTATTATTAGCAATAATTAGCAATGCAGGTGAAACTGCCATTGAACAAATAATCTGCGAATGCTCAGAAGGCCAGGAAAACACTTAACAACAAATCTTTCTTTGAAAATAAATAATTTAGTTTGGATTTTGTCAGCTTTTAGGGCCAGGTTGCTTTGTTGATGTGCTGGCAATGTTACTTTCAATAAAATCTAAATCAGCCAGTTTACACAAGCTGAAAATCTTATGCCAAGTTTTCTATGGATCATCAGAGTCATTATTAAAACTAAATATTTAAGGGACTAGCTTTTCATTCACTCTTGGAGTTGGGGTTTTTAGGAGTGTGCTGAAGTTCCTAGTGTATAGCATACAGATGCAGTTCCATGTGATTCAGCTGGCACTTACCAGCTGAAATGCTGAGTCTATACCATCCTGTCAGTGGGGAACAATTGTATTCTGGTCCCAAATAACAGAAATACAATTCAAAGGTCCCAAAGTGTCGTCCTCTGTTGACACTGCTGCCCTGTAGCCAGGGTGGGAACCTTGCTGAGATCAGGCTGGACATGCAGGTTGGTTTTGACCTCTGCTGTCCTGGCAGTCATGGGGAAGCCCCTCACAGCGGGGTCTGTAACATGCCCTAAGGCACAGGTAGCACAGGCAGTGCTCAGGTGCCAGACCTGCCATCATTCTCTTTGTCCAGAGGAGACAGGCACCGGTGGTGACAGGGACCATGAAGGCAAACCACTGGTGTTTCACCTCCTGCTGGCATATCCCTCCATTCCTGTCACTACAGGTGAGCTGGCTGCAGGGAGCTTCCTTCTACAGCAGCAAGAGCAGCTTCCTCACCCCATCTCTCCAGTGGCACTGGGAGCAGCAAGCCCTGCCTCCAGGGTGTTCAGTGCTCTCCCATCTAGCCTTGCATCCTTCACCTCCCTAGGACAAGGTTGGTCTGGATGGGCACCTCCTGATCCTCAGGAATTCAGCAGCAGCTGGAGAAGTGCAGGAAGATCAGTGACACCTGCTGCAGATGAGGGACTGCAAGGGGAGCAAATGGAAACAGGCCTTGTGCAGAGGGAAAAGGAAATGTTGGGGGGCAGACTGAGGAAGAAGGAGAAACATCCTAGTATTCCTCCCCTCATGTCCTAGTGAATACTCCTAACAAGGCCTTCCATGTACAATGGACCCTTCCCACCCTTCTCCCTCAGTCAAGCTCTGCCAGAAGAGATGCAGACTAAACCCAAACCTCTGTTCCCTCTCCAGACCCCCCAAGGCAGGACACTGCTGTCGTTTCTGACAGCTACCCAACATGTTCTAGAAGCTCTGCCCTTAGGGAGGCGTCATGCCTGGACACTTTATGAATTGTCTCCATCTATTTGCCCTAACATTTTTGTAACATCAAGCTTGAATCTTTCTTGCTGCAGTTTAAGCCTGCTATTATTTCCGAACCTCTCTGTTTTGGGCAAGTAGAAGCAATTGGTGTCTTTCTCCCCTTGTTACAGTCTTTCAGGAGCTTAAAGACTTGCTGTGCTTAATATTGTTCTCCTTTTCTTAACGCTAAGCTTTACCAAGATATTCAGATTTTCCTCCCAAATCATGTTCTCTAGACTCTTATGATTCTTCTTAGTTGTGTCTGGACTGTATTTAATTAGCCCATTTTTTTTCCTTTTTTCTTTTCTTTTTCCAAGGGTATGGCACTGATGACAAATATTTCAAGTTTTAATCTGCATTAAACCTCAGCTCCAGCAGTTCCATGTCCATATTTGTGCAGTCAGTTATTCCTCAGTTTGGACTCTCACATGGATTCCTACAACATCCTTTCATTTTTTTTCCCCTGATGGTTTCTTGAATTTGTCGGGCAGTTGTTTGCTTTTTTAAAAAATGCTAATCCTGTCTTTGATGTCCCTGCAGATTCTTCCAGCATGGATGTTCTGCAAATTTAATCATCTTTCTTCTAGTCCACAGTCCAAGTCACCAACAGACTGGAGCTGGAGACAGACAGAAACCTGTACATCTCTTTTCAATGGGTTCCTGTCCGTGGAGAGTGAAGTCCTGCTCATAGCCTCCTGAGTACCAGTGCTGTGTCTGCTCTGCAGTAGATAGACCACACATTCTTTCCTGGTTTATGTGAATTTCAGGCAAGACAGTGTCAAAGGATCTACTCGAGTCAAGATACTGACATCTGCTTCTCCTTACTGGCCTGTGAGGTCTGTCTGCTTGTTTTAAAAGGAAATTAGATGGGTTTGTCAAGACCAGACTGTGAAGCTAATATTGGTTGTTACTCATCCCATTACATTCCAGTTTCTTACAAATAGCTTTTGTCATTACTAAATCCAGAATTTTTTCTGTAATTGAAATTGAATTAATTAGCCGATAATTCTACTTTTTTTTTTTCCCTAAAGACTTCTTTACTTTAACTTCCCTGGCTTTTGCTATGCTTTTATATTAATTCTTAGTAAATCAGCCTAGATTTCACTCTCTATACATGTCTTCTTTATGCTCAAGATCAACAGTGCCATTCTAGTCAATCTATTATTTTCTTGTGCTTATATTCCTTTCCTCTGCACTGGTTTAGAGCTTGCTTGGGCACACCCTGTCTTGCTGCCTTCCTAGCTCAGCGTCTAGCTGAGAGCAAAAAGCCCCCTATTACCACCAGAGCCTGGGCTGGGGTTGAAGTCTGCTAGTTGCTTCCTGGCTCAATGGTTTGCAGGACACTTGTCATGAAGATGAGGCCCCCAGCTGGCGACCTGTAGGCCACCCTATGCTGTTGATGCTCCTGTTTTCTCCCTGAGCTCTGTTAGCTACAGAATTCCACCTGGCAGAAGTTCTGGGCCACAAACCTCAGCACTGGAGCCACCTTCTTTCTTTTTTTTTTTTAGGTCTTGTCAGAAATTATTGGCATGAATGAGATGGCCACACCTCCTGCCATGCCCAGCAATTATCCATTCCAGCTACTCTGTAGCTGGAGAGGAAGGAGTACCGAGTACCACTGGCAAACTAAAGCCTCCTCACTCAGTTAGTTTTCTTAGCCTTCGAAGCCAAGGTTAGATCTGCATTACCATACTGGCAGTGAGGTCCTAGTTGAAGCCAGGTTTGGATAATGTTTGCTCAGGTGTAGTATCTTGGAAGTTGCTCCTTTCCCAGAAAATATAGTCATTGTTTGCCACATTTAATTAGGTTTCCCCCTCTGTTCACACAGCCTCCCCCACACAGATCTGAAGTTAGTTTTACAGTTTCCTCTCAGCCTTCTCCTTTGATCCTAAAGTAGCCGTCACCTCAGTACCTACAGCCCTTCCTTTCTCACCTTGGCCAGCATAAAATGTGTTTGTGTGTTAATGGCTTTCTCCTTGGGGCAGCTGACTCTCTTTACCAGTCAGCTGGATGCTGGATGAAATCATTCTCTCTGCTGCTTTAAGTATGTCACATATATATTTCCCTGCCTGGGTTTCATGTTCCATCCTGACTTCATTCATAGGAAATGATTCTGTTTGAGTTCATTTTGTTTCGGAAAGTAAATCCGTTGCCAGGGGAATGTGAGAGATTTCCAGAGACTAGGTCCAAGTTTAGTGCAGGAAGGTGCTACACAGACTTTGCCACCCACAGCCTGCTGCTGCTGTGCTGCAAGAACCTGTTTCCTCCTTAGAACCTCCTCAGCACCAGCCATACTCAAACCAACGGGTCTTGAGTTGTGTGGAGTCTCTGCTCTGGTCAGCTGTGTCTGTGACCTGCTGTCTCCACCTTATCTGGCTTCCATCAGCTAACTTGTCCTAGATCTGAACTAGAACTAACCCTCAAGTCTGCACACCAGGGAAAAACCTGCTTCAGTAAACAGAGATGTACTACAGAACTAAAGCAGGGCAGGAGGAAGCCTTCAGCTTACAGTGAAGAAAGTTTAAAATAGCAAAACACAAAAAACCACCCAAACCCACTTGACATAAATAAATGACAAAATAACCCCATACTCAAGATCTAAGTGCAATTATGAGTAGTACCATTTTTAGACTGGGATAGTGTTCTGCAACAAAAGTTATTAATAAAATGCTTTGCCACGAGTGTGGCTTCAATAGCGTGACTCAGAAACCTCAATCCAACAACAGCGTGTCTGCTGGAGAGCCTAATATGGGTGCTGCATTTGGCCATGCCACAACAGGCCAGATTCAAAGTGCTGGATTAGTCTGATTAACCCGAAATATAAAGCAAACTGCATTTTCTCTGGTGTGTTGTCAAGTTAGTGCTGTTCATCTCTGGTACTGGGGTGGGACAGATCAACAGGATCTGTCTCATGGGCATGATGTATGAAGGGGGCTAATGGAGGAGAGGGCTGATTTGAGGAGGTCTGGAAGAGCAAATCTAGAAGGGAGGAGTGACAGTGTGGAGTGAAGTGCCAGAGCAGAGTTGTGTGCAGTTACACACAGGGACCCAGTGTTCTCCCCCTCTGCTCCCCAGAGGTAAAACCTTAAGCCACTGTAATCAGTGACAGATGCTGGCTGCTGAACCAGAGCTCTGCTTCATCTCAAGAGAGGGAAGAGAGAAGGCGATGTGTGTTAGTGGTGCACAAAGAACTGTTACAGACTGCAGACTCTGAAATGAACAAATGTTGTTCTCTAGTGCTTGCTATAGATTACCTTTCAATAAAAAATAACCCACATATGTAGAGAAGAAGGTCTAGAGAAAGTGTCTGTGATTTTTGTTTTTTTTTTCTTTTTGGTGTATTACTTCTTACTTCTATGGATCATTTTCAAATTCATGCTTACACTATGACCCAAAAGAATGAAGGAAAGAAATACCTCCATCCAAAAAATGGCTGGCAGAGGATGAACAAAATGTCCACTTTGGGAATGAGTGCTGCCTCTCCCTCTCTCATACATATGCACACATACTCTTGCTGGGTAGATCACTGCAAATCAGGATTACTAAGAGGAGCTAAGGCCAAATCTGAAACAAGGGAAAACTGTCAGTAGAAACAGCTCAGCAGATGCACATTTATTACATTCACTGCAGCAGCACAGAAAACAAAACAAAACAAAACAATTTCTTGGTGCCTGTGTCTGATTTGCCTGCAATGACCTCTCTTTCCTTCAAGCCAAGTCCTTTCTGCAGATCTCCATGTATGGTTGGCATTCCACAATTAGGGAAGCATCAATAAATCAGTGACAGACAAGCAAGGACTTCAGCCTTCCCTAGAGCTTGCAGTGCTAAAAGTTCATCTCCAAGTGCTCCCTCTTCATTCCAAGCAGCAGACAGGGTGCTTAAGGTTTGCAAATAGGAACAGCATGGGCTCAGCCCTGGCCAGGCTCTGAAACTGGAGTGGGAGGGGGTGGGGGTTCAGATAATATTGGGTTGAACTGATCACCATTAGATACTGGGCTGCACAGCGAGCCAAGAACTTGGGTGGTAGCTATTGTTGTGAGTCATGGTCAAGGAATATTGTTATTACATAGGGCTTTACATTGGGTTGGGGCCTGATGCAAACTGTGGGGATTCAGCTTTGCAGAACACAAAGGACCAAAGAAAGGCTCACAGGGAAAAGGGGCAGAAATGCCTGTATGAAGAGGGTCCAGTGTGGCAGAGAGGATCCTGTATGAAGCATCAGTGGCAGGGTTCAAGTACATAGGTAGCTTCTGTGGTACAGTACACCTGTCAGAGAACGCCTCAGGTGAGACAGGACCTTGGCAGGCTCCAACCTTGGCCCCCACTCACAGCAAGGCTGCTTTCAACAGGTTGTGCTGTTTAAGTTGTGTTGTCCAGGACTCTGTCCAGTTCAGTTTTGAAAATCTCCAAGGATAAGGATTTCAATCTCTCTACAAAAGCTGTTCTAATGATAAAATATCCTCCTGGACAAGATTTTTTTTCCTTAGCTCCAATGAACATTTGTCTAGTTGCAACCTGTGCCCATTATTTCTTGTCCTCTCATTGGCCTTTTCCAAATCCTGCCTTTAACTTCCTTTAGCTAACTGAATACTGCAAGTAGATTCTTTGCTCCAGGTTAAACAGGTCCCTTTCTCTCCGCTTTTCCTGATAATGCTCCTCTGAAGTCCCCACATCTCTTACTGGGCAGTAATTTTCCTCTGTCCCATCTGTGTAGACAGTAAGGTCTTTGGGATGGGTATTATTATTTGGTACATGAGTGGCAAATTGTATGGGGAGAAAAGGGACGAAAGAGGCATGGATGATCATTTTACAGCTTCCCCTTTTCTTACCAGAGGTCAGAAAGGGGCTGTAATTAAAGCTGCAGGTTCACTTGGGGAGCAAGAAAGGGAAAGAGTGCACCACTGAGTGCTTGGTTATGGTCTTGTAGATGCCCTCATCTTCTGAAGCAAGGTTTGCAATACCTGAACCATCCCTGACAAGTGTATCTCCAGGTCCACTTACATTGCACCCATGAATGAACTGCACCCTGCAGTGTCCCTCATCAGCTCCAAAGTTTCCCTATTATTGCTCTGTCAGCCTAAATCTTTGCTGCAAACCAACCTCAGTTCTCTTCATGCTCCTCCCTTGGACTCTGCAGTCTTTAGGACAATCCGAAGGGCTGTTAATGCTCCCTCTTAGTTTTCTCTGCTCCAGACTAAACAAACCCAATTCTTTCAATCTGCCCTCACAGATATGTTTTCCAAAGCTTTTGTCGAGCTTGCTCCTGCACCTCGGAGGGCTCCCCAGTTTGTTTACCCAGTTTGGAAAGCACTGTGCCTGGCATCCCCAGGGCCAACTGCAGCACAGCCATTTTCTCCCATGCCTGCCCTGTGAATCTTTCATTAATGGGTCCCATCAAGAGACTTGCCTGTTTTGAAACAGCACGACAGTGTTGACTAATTTTTTGTCTGCAATCCCAGGAGCCTTTCCTGCTGCAGTGCTCTTTATCCAATTAGTCCCCATTTTGCATTTGAGCTCCAACACCTCACTGTGGTATTTTGCACTCACTCTTGTGTGATTTCCATCTTGCTGATCTGAGACCAATTCTCCACTTTATCTAGATTGTTTTGAAATCAGCTGCTGCTGCCTTCCCCTCCATGCAGACCCCATGGCTGGAACTCCTCCCAGCTCAGTGGTGCACATAAATGTTATCCTGATTTCTCTGCAATATCCCTGACACTGTGGTCCCTATTATCTCCAGTTGTGTGGTCAGGCAAGCTGTTGAACCGCCTGGGGCTTGGGGCTGAACCCTGTTTGCAGCAAACACAGTTGTTAACCTTTCGGGACAGTGTTACAGTGAGCTATACACCTGCTTGTAGCAGGATTTCACCCATCGCAGTTTCCTGGTGGTTTATGAGGCAGTTTTGCAGCACACCAGAGGGCACTGGGTATTGCTGGGCCATGGTCTCCTGCTGGTCCTCTGGGAGATGCACTGCTAAGTACAAAGGATTGGGGGGAAAAAGCTACCTTCTGGTCCATAGCTGTGAGAAACTGAAGTGAGAAAATTATCCAGAGGGAAGTTTTAGGCAGAAAGATGCACAGAAGGATGAGGCAGACTTCCCTTTCTATAGCTTTCGAAGTGCCCAAAATACCCTGGGCAGCAGGGGAGATGGAGGTTATCCCAGGGTCCAGCCTCAGGACCTGGGGGCTTGCACCAGCCCTCCTTTGACCCCATGAGCTCTTGGGTGACCCTGGGAAGCACCAGCTCATGCCTGGAACCAGGGGCTTCCCCACAGGCTGAGCCTGGATCAGGACCCCTTCCCTGTGCTCCCTTCGGTGCCTGGCTGTCTCCAGGCCCCGGCTGCCAGGCTGGGATGTGGGTTAGCAGATTTTTTCCACGCTGTTTCTCCGGGATCCCTGACAGAGCCCATCAGAGCTGCCTTTTATCAGCACTGCACGCCTTAGTGAGCCTGTCATGACTCACACACAATGTGCTCTGTGCTGGATTAATCTGGCTGGCTTTCATGCTCAGGATGTGGGCGACGGATGGGAGGGAGGGTGTTGGGGGGCACGGGGACAGATGCAGGGCTAGTGGGGGCCCGGGACATGGGCAGACTTGAAGACTCTGAAGTACAGAGGAGGAGGACTTCGTTTTGATATGATCTGAAGAGACAAAGACAGAAAAAGCCTATAGGCACAAAAATGAAAGGAGAGGAACAGGTGGCATGCTGCCTTCCGGCTGCAGGTACTTGTTGCTCTGACTTTTTAGCAGAAGCCATGCCAGAGAGTTGTGCAGAGATGTTCAGCCCCATCAGTGAGTTTGTTTGCACTGTCACACCCTTAACTTTTGTCTCTTAACTTTGACTTTCCAAGAGTATTGGGTTTGGGCCTGAGGGAGCCGAGTGGGGAGGCAGCCCTTGCCACAATCATACAATCATAGAATGTGCTGAGTTGAAAGGGACCCACAAGGATCATCAAGTCCAACTCCTGGCCCTGAGTTGGACACCCCAAGAGTCACACCATGTGCCTGAGAGCATTGTCCAAACACTTCTTGACCTCTGTCAGGCTTGGTGCTGTGACCACCTCCCTGGGGAGCCTGTTCCAGTGCCCAACCACCCTCTGGGTGAAAAACTTTTACCTGATATGCAGCCTAAACCTCCCCTGTCTCAGCTTTATCTTGTTTCCTTAAGTCCTATCACTGGTCACAAGAGTGAAGAGATCAGTGCCTGCCCCTCCTCTTCCCCTCACAAGGAAATTGTAACTGCAGCAAGGTCTCCCCTCAGCCTCCTGTTCTCCAGGATGAACAGACCAAGTGACCTCAGCCGCCCCTCATAAGGCTTCTCCTCCAGAAACTTCACCATCCTCATGGCCTTCATTTGGAGGTGTTCAAGGCCAGGTTGGATGGGGCTTGGAGCAACTTGGTCTAGTGGAAAGTGTCCCTGCTGATGGCAGAGGGATGGAACTGAAGGAGCTTTAAAATCCCTTCCAACACAAACCATTTTGTGATCCTCGAAAGTGTCCCTGCTGATGGCAGAGGGATGGAACTGAAGGAGCTTTAAAATCCCTTCCAACACAAACCATTTTGTGATCCTCTGATTCTGTGAAGTGCAGCAAATATAAGACATTGCATGCAGCTACTATTTATTTACATGGTATTTTATAGGCAGAATGGGTTAAAAGCATAGCTAACCTTTTGTCCCAAAGCCATGAGCATGCTGTCACTGTCTGGCTTTGATTGTCTCCTGCCACCTCTTGAGTCCCTCCAGCTCCTGGTATATCCCATATTACTTCTTTCACCAAATCATCCACTCAGCCAGCTGTAACTCATCCCCAGCTTGTGGGGTCTCATAGTACTAAGCATGTTTTGCAAGATTTCCTGCAGCTCTGCTACTCCAGAGACTCAACGTGATATCGGTCCAGCTGGGATTATGCCGCAGATAATTATGCTGGGTTTATGTTGCTGCAGGTACATGATTATAGTTTTGGTGTTCATCTCTGTTACACAGATCTATTGGACCCTAAGAGAGGGAGAGACAGGTATTTGCTAATTCATGTGCAAAAACTTTCTTTGAGGCTGCTAATACTTTTAATTTAGGTATGACATTTCTTTGATATATGAACACATCTGTTAAAGCAGATCACTCAGGGGGCTTACATGTCTGTGAGACAGGTATGCCTGAAGCTTTGGTCCATGAACT
This sequence comes from Pardalotus punctatus, assembly GCA_013400915.1. Classification (NCBI taxonomy): domain Eukaryota; kingdom Metazoa; phylum Chordata; class Aves; order Passeriformes; family Pardalotidae; genus Pardalotus; species Pardalotus punctatus. The sequence continues at coordinate 232,241 of VZTX01019259.1, read as the reverse complement.
GAAGGAGGACCATGTTTATAGCTCATCTTTCATCTTTTCTGGATTGCATTCCCAAAGTAATTCACATTTCTCAAAAATGTGTTATATATGAAATGGATGTCCTCAGAGAGGGCTGCCATGACAGTTGTCCCTGAAATGTGTGGCAAGCTTGAGGAAAGCTCTTCACTTTCATCCCAGTTACCTGCATGCTATGCAAATTTGGGATCTCTTTCTGCTTATTTCTGAGAATTACTTGCCTTTGAAATAAAGAACTGTGAAGCTGAGCTGACAGTTACTTATCCCAAAGGTTAAAAAACCCCAGTAATTTATGTTCCCTGCATAGTTAATTTCTGTGAGTCCATCATCATGAGCAATTAACATGTCTCCTAAATCACATCCAAATGATGGCAATTCAAGAGGAGTGCAGAAAAGTCATATTTCTGTCTTCTAGACTCTCTTTGGAGCAAGTATTCCCATGATAATAGCCGCAACCTGAATAGTGCCTTTTGGTGACAGTCACAACAGCTCAGCCGGACACAGGGGAGGGAACTTGACCCACCTTCCCAGTGCTGATGCACCTTGTAGGGCAGGTTATAGGCACTGCTTCTGCCTTCTCTGCTGGCACCTTCCTATTGGGAACACTACAGGGGTCTGGGCAATTACACCCCAGTGTAATTTTTGCAGTGCCAAACACAGTCTATTTTGGGAGTTTTCCTACAGTGCGTCACATAAGGGTTTGGGGCTATCAGTCCAGCACTTGCTTAAATGGCCTGGTTGCTTTTTAATTGAAGAGGTGTAAATTTGCTCAGAGGGCAGAGGGCCCTGATCTGCACTGACAGCTTGGTTAATGGTTTCAAGGCATGCAGAATGGAAATCAAACACTACTGTGCCTTTCTGAACAAAGACGTATTCTTCATATCCTAGTCAGTATAAAGAAGAAGCAGGAAGATGCAGGAAAGTGTACATGTTTCTTGCCAGTTAAAGGTTGTGTAATACATCACCACATAGCTCTTTCTCAGTGGTTGATTATTACATCTTCAGTCACCAAGTAAGGAGGATTTTCATTCATCTTCATTAAATGCAGAATGGAGAACCTGAAATGGTTCATTGTTCCAAAAGCTGCTCTTCTGTTCTGCTTTGTCACCTTTTTCCTTTCACCTTCCTCGGGTGCAAAGCCTTGATTTAGCAAGGTGTTTAAACATCTCTTTAAGTTTAAGCATATAATTAAGTTTATTCCTACCCAGCAGAACCTCTAAGCATGTTCTTAACCATGTGCTCCAGTTGCTCCAGTTGCAGTGAAGTAAAGTGAGCAATTAAGCAGGTGCTTTGCTGAAGCAGAGCCTAAATGACTACTTAAGTCCTTTGTAAGGAGGAGTATAAATCCTCCTCCTGACAGGGGTGGGAGTGGGGAGGGACATGTTTTATTATCATCCTCCTCTTTAAAGCTTGACTTGGTCTTGCAGACTGCCCGGGTCCTTCCTTGTGCTGGTGACCAGCTGGTAAGCGGCTGTCACCTCTCTGAGAGCTGCGACCATGTACAAAATTTCAGATTTACAGCAACATTGACAAGATCATCATCCCTTTTATGGAGATGCAAGCTGGTGGCAGGGATGTTGGGAGCTGGCTTGTGTTAACCCAGGCAGGGGGAGGACAGCAGGGCTGCCCCAGTTTACACCTGCTGAGGATGGGGCAGCGAGGGAGGGAAAGGTTTTCCCTGGTTTTGTTTCACACCACCTTCCCACAGTGGTGGCGAAGCCCTTCTGTGGTTACTGTGCTGCTTGGAAAATGAACACTGTCTCTGTTTAACTTTAATGCAGCCCATTAACTAAGCTGCCTCACTGCACTTTGTCCATCTGGGTTGTCCCATGCCTGCTGGAGTTTCCCTTTCATACTATTCCCCATCGATTCAGAAGGCCCTTTTGACTCACCCCCTCCCCTCCTCCTCTCCCCAGCCCATCAACATTGTGTTGCTCAGCCCTGGAGCACAAGCTATGGCCATTCCTAGCGTTCCACTGCCAACACAGAGAGACACCAACCTGTGCGAGGAAAGGCTGCACGTTACCTCTGCCACCAAGAAAACAGCCCTCGCTGCCACAAGAGAGGCAAAAAGCACGATGGAGGGAGGGACCACAGCTAGAACAGTGCACACTTGTTAACCAGGGAAAAAATTGATAAGGAGGAGGAGGAGAAAGAGAAGGAGGATAGATATAGCAACAACAGGGTGGGAAGGGGGCTGACAGCAAGGGAGGCAGCCAAGCAAGCAGGGTCCCTCTGCTGATGCTGTCAACTATAGGGCCCAGGGCCTGTTTGTTGTCATTGTTGGCAGGAGGGAGAATTGGGGTTTGCTTTTTTATGTTCTTCTTTTTTCCTTCTTTCCCTGTTTTTGTTTGTTGGTTTGGATTGGTTTTGATTTCTTTTGTTTGTTTTTTTGTTTTGTATGTGTCTTTTTGGTGTTTTTTATTGGGTTTTGTTGGGTTTTTTTGTGACGTCTGGGCTGCAGCTCGGCCAAGGGGGATTGGGGGCGGGGAAGGAAGGGTGAATATGGGATTTTGCCCAACCCACTGATTCTCAATGGAGGCTCCAGGCAACACTCAAGGCGCTGTGAGGCAGCACTGGCCCGAAGAAAGGAACCTTCACGGGCTGTGGGGGGAAGGCAGGCAATGGCAGGCATCCCTTCTGCCAGGTGAGCAGAAGCCCAGCCACCCTCCCCTTCCCCCAGTCCTATTGCCCAGTCAAATCTCCCAGTGGACATTTTGGCCCCTGAGCTCAGGCCAGGCAGTTGTGCAGCACTTTAAGATTGAAATGGGTAAATAAATAGAGTGTACAGAGCAGACCTTTGGCTGGGGGGATGCTGGTCTACGCCAGCTGGGGCTGTACGTGTGAAGTTTCACATATACATGTGTGTGTATATATATATAGATAGATAGATAGATAGATAGATATATAAAACCCCACAATCCTGCATGGAGCGTGGGCTGTAAGGCCAGTGGCGGTGGCAACAACTGTGACTTTCCAGCCTGGCCTTGCACAGTTCCTTCCCTGAGCCTCCTGTCCCTGACTAGGTGATATCATCTCTTCCAGGAAAACATCTGGTCCTGATTTCAGGCCTGCCTGCGACTGAGCCACCACTGGCCTTCTAGGCAACATGCCCTACAGATTAATTACTTTCACAGTTGAAAACGTGCACCTTGATTTTCAGTCTGAATTTGTCTGGCCTCAGCTGCTGGCAGCTGGTTCTCATAAATGCCCTTTTCTGCCAGATTAAAGAACCCTTTGATATCAGGACTCTCTCTCTCCCTTGAAGTGCTTGTAGATCAAGTCACTCCTTGGAAGAACCAGGGAGATCGTGCCTTTTTAAATTGCACACCGTAGGGTGGGTTGTCCAGACTTCAAACCTTTCCAGATTAAGTCATGTGTCATTAAATATCCTTTGGCATCCACACCTGTGCCTGCATCCCTCACTGGCACTGTGAAGGGCTGCCAGCCAGCCTGGGATACTTGATGCTTTCAAAATGCAGACACAGCCATGCACAGAGTGAAAGAGGAGCAGAGATTTGTGGGAGACCAAACAGATCCATTTGGCTGCTCCTTAGGTGTAAAAGGACCAATGAAATGAAATTTGCTGCTGAGGAAGTCATGACATGCTGAGTGGGTCAGAGCAACTGAGGCTGACCACTAGCGTGAGGGCAGGAGGAAGACTGCAAACTGGCCAGCACATTGCATACCAGCAGCCTTGGAAGAACAGATTCATCTCTTGGATCAAAGGGTGTTTAGCCACAGAAGTCTGTATATGGAGGGGGAAAAAAAATTTAAAAAATTATTGGTTTGCAACATTTATTTTTCAGATATTAGCTTCTTGTGGTAGTATAGCATAAAAGGGGGAAAGGTTTTCAAGGAAGCCTTGAGCTCACAAAATGCAAAAAATATCTTCCTGACCAGTTTTGCAATAAAAATATGTTTGTGTCTGCAATGGGAAGGAAAGCTTTTGTTTGTTTGTAAGCTCTGCAGCCCAGTATTGCTGCCATGTTTATTAAGCCCAGAGCTCATGCAGAATGGCATTTCCAGTGTCCACATGCATCTCCACATGCATCTATGGAGTGCCACAGTCTGTAACACGTGGTCTGAGATGCTGAGACACTGCTGCTCTACCACACTTACAACTGTCTGGGGTTATAAGCAGCTGAGATTACAGCCAGTTGGGTATAACCAGCCCTGGCTACAACAGCTGGGGAATATGAAACACTGTCCTTGGCCAAGCAATTTGAAAAAAAGCACCCAGAGCATCTGTGGCATGGCAGGATCTGAACTCTGCTCTTTTAACTCTGCCTCATCATCACAGAACCCTCTCTCAGGTAGGGCCACTCCTCAAGCGCTTTAGATCAGGCAGAGCCATCTGGGCAACCTTTCCCACTAAACTGCATTTCTAAAAAATAGGATTTATCTCTCTCAGTTGTGTATTTTAATCAGAGCTGCAAATCTTAAACTGAGGGCAAAGCAGGCCCCTACTGCCCATCTGATGAGACTGGGAAGTAAATCCATAGGGTATCACAGGAGACAGCACCACAACAGACCAGTCCAATGCAGACCACAAAACATTTTATCAAAAGATGGATTTAAATTCACCTTTCAGGAAGATGTAACTTCTTTACAGACTTGGTGCAGTCTCCAATTCTGCAAACTAAAGCAAATGGTAGAAGTCTCTTTTACCTTCCCAAGCAAGACCAGTGGAATTCTCCATCCCACCAGGGTGCTGACAGGTAGGATATTTCCTGTAGACTTGTATCTCCTTCAGGAGACCTAGGGAGAGAATGTCAGTGTTGCGATATCAAACCTTTTTCTTCCTGTGTGGTGCTTGGTGCTAATGGGAATGTAAAGGAGAATAAAGATCTTCTTTCTTGCCTCAAATCCTGCTACCCCCCGTCCCAGTCCCAAGGGTCCCGTGTGATATGAGACATGTGTTTTCCTTTCATCCCTGCCTGAGAAACTCATGTTTCAGCATTAGCATGCAAGATGGAACAGAGCCAGCATTTCTGGGAGGATTTCATCCCAGAGATTGCTTTCACCTTTTCCTGACTGTTTCCTCAACGCTGCCTGCAGCAAAAAACCCTGTCAGTTTGTTACCTGCTCACTGCCCAAGGTGGTGAGCTGGATCTCTTGACTCCATCAGTGATGCACTTAGACGTGGTGATGAGCACCCCTCACCAGAGGCTGTATAGGCACGAGGTGCTCTACAGGGTGCATGGCAGAGGAGGTGTGGAGAGGGGAAGTGGCTTCTTGTCTCACCCAGTGAAGAGGTGTTAATTCAAGTGACTACTTTAACTTTTGCATGCCCTGACATTCTTTGTCAGACTGATGAGAACACATGACCCAAGTGGCCTCCCAGGAAGCGCTGTGTGAGATCCACTCTCCTCCTTGGCCACTCTTCACCATCCCCCTTCGTCATCATCTCCCGCCCACCTCCCATCTCAGTGCTGCTAATGCATTTCCATTATTTATGAGATATCCCTTGGTATTTCCAGTTCAGCCTTTGTCATTCTCGCTTTTTGCTTGGTATGTTGAGGTCCATGGCCCAGAAGTGAATATGGCTCAACACTCATCTACCAAACACAAATCCTTTGAATTTTTCCTTTCCAGTAAGGTTTGTTTTAAAGGAGCAATGTGTGATCCTTGTACGTGGTTGTATGAACAAAGTAAAAGTCACAAGTTTTTGATTAATGGCTGTGGAAGCCAGTGCCTTCTCAGGCTGTCTGTAAAATATGTAACGTACCATCAGCAGTACCAAGGACCAGAATCCTGTAAAAAGATGGAAGAGAATTCATCTGTTCCAATGCACTCTGTTTCTTCAGATGCTCTCATGTTTTGATGGTTTATCAATGGGGCAGCCAGCTGGTGCCATCATGATTACAGGTTTCTTCTGCCTTGCTGTGCACAAGGAAACCATGTGAGACATGACCAGTGAATTTCCCATGTGCCATCATCTGACAAATCCTCAGCCATCACCAATCCCCTGCTCCGGATACAGAGCATTTTGTTACTGAGTACTCTCTATGTGAACAACCCTTTCAGCTGCAGCACAAGTAGGTTTGAACTCATTGTAGTGAGTTCACTCATTGCAATACAGCTCTGTGGGGAAATAGGGAATATGTTATTCCTTTTTGCAAGGCCTGCATTTTGCACGCTGACAGAGGAGGCCCAGAGGAATGCTTCCTCACCAGACAGCAGCCAGACCTTAGCTGCATGACCTTATGGCTCGCAGACAGCAGTTTTACCAGCACATCCAAAATAAACCTATCCTTTGTCCTGATGCAGAAACTGAACGGAGGCCGTTTCATTCAGAAGCCATTCCTTGGACAGCTTATTCCTCTGGTGGCCTGGGAAGGCTGTCAGCCTGTCCTGTGAGCTATTTACCACATCTGCCTTTTGTAACACCAAGTTATTTTGCTGCCTTGTTCTCTCTCCAGCCCCCACAGCAGGAAAATAATAGTGCACACCCAATTTAAGCCATGCACAACTCTCCCAACATCTTCTGCTGGCCTTCATGGACGTCCATGGGTTTTTCCACTGCTAGTGAAGGTTTCTCATTCCCACTGTAATAGCCCAGAGCTTGTTGCCTAAATTGGATTTTGAATTAGGCAAGGGTCCATGGTTCCATGTCAATGCCAAGATGTGGGTGGGAGCAGAGGGAAGGATTTTTTCCTAGGGATTTGAAATCTCTTCTTACGCTGTTTCTGAAAGATTTCATCTCTCCAGGAAGCAGAAGTCTCTCGAGATGAGCTGTTTGTGCAAGACTCTGCCGTGTGGGCTTGAGCTTGAGCCTTCAGATGCAGCCAAACCAAAAGACTGCTTTTTTCTGGGCTGGGACCAGTCAGGATCCAAACTTCAGGGGGAGATTTCAGTCCAAGAAATTGAATCTGAGCTGCTCTTATCTTCCAGTGTTTCAGATGAAAGGATGGTCTGAGCCCAAGAAAGCAATCACCCTGACTTAGCTGTGCCTCTAGGCAGGAGATGTGATGGGACAGTAAGGGACACTGCTCATGGCTCGGGTGGGTGCATGATGAAGTGACTTGACAAGGGACACACAAACAGCCTGTAGCAGAGACAAGAAACTAATTATCTAAATACTATTTTGTTATACCTCTTTGATCCACAGAGAGTACTTTGGCTGGGCCAAACCCACAGCTTGTGTAAGAACCTCCATATTATCCAAATGTCTAGGAAAGACACAAACATAAAGATTGAGTTAGAAGTGAGTAGTCCCCATTTCTAACTGGAATTTATGACAGGAGCCAAAGCTGGAGTTCGCATGAAACACATCCCATTTCAAATCACCAGCCAACGCCTGGGCTGGATTTTCTTCTATAACAAATATCAAGGATGAAAAGCGTGGGAATGCCTTCTCTTGAAATATATCTTATTTCCACGGTCTGGCTAAAGAGGTCCCTTACTCCCAAACTATTACAGCCTTTGTTTCATTTCTAAATCTCATAGCACCGACGTTTGCCATGAAATCACTGGGTCAGCATCCCTCTCCTGGCTTTACTCCCCCATTCTCTGTGAGTTTGCTGGGTTACACTCCAGGTTACACCCAGGGAGATGAGCTGAGAATCCCCAACAGCGACAGATAAAATGCTGCCATGTGAAACCTACACTTATTGCAGAGCCATGTTTTAACCTTGTCCCATCCCTCCCCTCCCAGAAAGCCAGCCTGGGTGGGAAAGTCGAGGAGAAATAAGATGTTACGTTCATCCCGGGGAGCTGAGAGATGGGGGATTTGTAACTGGAGACCAGGATGGAGGCGAGGGAGAAAGAAACACACAGAGATATTGATGACCCCCTATGTGTGCAGGCCGGCTGTCTCTGGCGTCCCTTTCACAGCACGTTTGGCATCTCTCGGCGCCATGCATCCCTCTACGTGCATGTCCCCGCATGCGGGCGCGGGCGGTGGGATTGGGGGGGCGGCTTAAAAACCCTCGCTGAGAAAGGTATTTCTTGTGGGGAGAAAGACGCGGGGGGAAAAGAAAGAGGGCAGGCCCCCTCGCTCCCCACTGAGTCCATTTCTCCTGCTTTGCCGGAGCTGTCAGCCTTGAATCCCGGTGGCGTCCCGTAACTAATTGACAGCAATGGGGGCCTTTGGGAGCCGAAGAATACGCATCCTTGCTGGGCGAGCGCTGGAGCAGGGGCTGCGCGGGCAGCTGTGGGGGGATATAAAGGGCGGCTTTGAAAGCCTTTGTGCCTGCCCTCGAGTGCGTGCGTGCGTGTGTGTGGCGGATTTGTGGCGAGGTGAGGCGGGGGGAGAGCTGCAGGAGAAGCCGCAGCGCAGGAGTGAGGTTCAGNGCAGGAGTGAGGTTCTGCCCGAGCGAAGGGGCGGGGGAGGGAAGAGAAAGCCCCAAACGGCGCCGGGAGCGAGGTCCCCGCGCTCTCAGGGGCCGTCGCCGCTGCGAGGAGGGAGTTGGCTGGGGGTTCGGTGTAAAGCCGGGGCCATCGAGAAACCAGATCTCTGTTTTTCATCCTGCCCTAGCCCGGACTGTAAAATATGACCTGCCGGCACGGCCGCCAAGCTGCAGCTTCGAGAAACAAAACCCCTGCTGTGTTTTTTCTGGGCTTGGGGAATGGGCAAAGATATCTCCCCTCCCAGGTGTAACCTGGCAGCTTTGTCCCTGTAGTCATCCTAGTCCTTCCTGAGGATGCTTTGATACCCACCAGAGGAAGGGCTGGATTTTTTTTTTTTTAAATTTTTTTTTTATTGTCCTGAAACCAGTTGCAGAAACATGGCCCAATGTCACAGACAAAATGTTGTCCGGGAGACATTTTTATGCTTTTGGCTTGACTCATGCAAAAATGCCCCATTGTCTGTGACATTTTGAGAAACAATCTCTGATAAAAGTATTCGCGTATTTACAGCTGGAAAGAAATAAATTAACCGCTTGCATTTCTCCGGGGCTTGACACTGTGGAATTTAATTACAGAAGCAACCAAATGAGGACAAATGTAGAAGAAACAGCTCCCAAGGCAGCTGGGCAAGGGTGCAACTATCAAACAAGCCCAGCAAAACTGTAGTGGCAACAAGGGACACTTATATTTTAGACCTAATCTGCAGCCAGTTTTTGAGACAGAAAGTGAGTGTTTGAAAGATGGAGATCAGTTCACAGGTTTGAAGGCCAAAAGATATCATTAGATCAGCTAGTCTGATCTTTTGTGTTATGAAGGCCCCAGGATGATACCCAATTACCCTTATATTGAGCTAAATGACTTGTATCTGACTCAGCCAGTCAAGAGCTCCCAGGCATTTGGCAAAATGCATTTTTTCATTCTGCATTTGCCTCACTTAAGTAGATGTTGTATTTTTGCTAGATCCTATGTGTGGCAATACAGCATAGGAAGTCCAGATTCTCACAGGTTTGCTTGCTGAACAAGGCTAATTGCCCTGCCCTAAAAGAGAGAGGTGCCCAGCTATTTCCCAGCTCAAGTCCAGAGGCCCCTGGAAGTACCCCAGTTCCCAAAACTGTTCATGCTATGGGCAAAGCAATGAGTCCTCATCTTTTCTGTTGCCTGTGAGTTATACTCTACAGGAAAGGGGAGCTGGTTTTCCTGGGGACAATAAACCGTTTTTTGCTTGGCAGTAGGTCAGTGTGGGAAGGTTGCTCTATGAAGCCAGAGTGGGCATGTTAAATGCAGGGAGCAGGGCAAGCCCTGGGCAGGTGGTTGGACTTGCTCAGAGCATCCAGCCCCTCTGGTACCCATCCAGCAGCTGGCTAGTGTATCTGCCGGTGTGAGTTAATGGTATTAAAAGGTGGCTGATCAATTTGTGCTGTTGAAAGAGGAGAATTCCTTGACTAACCAGAAAAGCAGTTCCTCATGTTGTTGGGGTTTTTTTAAGAGGTTGAGAAAAGCATGAAAAAATATACTAATTTATCAATATTTTTGAAACTTTTTTTTCTGGTTTGTTTTTAGTCAGATGGATGATGGAGTTGCTTTTTCCATGCCCCAAACACCCCCCAGGCCAATATAGCTCTGTCCAAGCTCTGAAAGATGATGTTTGGCCCATCTAGTAACTGCTGGCTTCAGCCCAAGCTCCCAATGAACTCAGTAAAAAGATTGACTCAGCTTAAAAGGGAACATGACCTCAGTCTGTACCCTGAACAATAGTTCAGAAATGCCTGCCTGGCTGCAGGCTGCAGTGACCTGTTGCTGCTTGTGATAGTTGCACGGTGAGCTCTGGGCAGCTCCAACCATCTTTAGGCTCGTAGAGCACCCGGTGTGGAATTGGTATCAATTTTCTGATGGATGCTTCCACACATTGTCGCAGCAGATATGTGATAGAGCCTGTCTGTGCAGGTGTGAGCAGGGATGGCACTGCTTTTCCCCTGGGAGCTCTGGAATTTCAGGCAGCTGTTTTGCCTGCAGAGGGGTCGCTAGTTGGTGTGGGAAGGCAGACTGTGACTGCTGGCAGAGCCATCAGTTCAAGCCTACTGTTTTCTCTCTCTCAGCTGACAGTAAAAATAATTCAGTTTCAGATAATACAGCGTTGTTCTTTCCATGTGGAAAAATCTGAAAGGCATGCAAAACTCTCCCTCTTTTCTTCCTGCTAATTGCCCTGATTTCTTCTTCCACATTCCCAGCTGCTGCTCCTCTTCAGGTTGCCCTTTTTGACTCCTCGATTAACTTCTTTGTCCACCCGTTTACCACTCAGGACATGGCGACCTTTGGATGTAAATCTGCACTGACGTCCCTCCCACTTGCATGCTTTTGTCGGGGCTGACATCTGCGAGACTCCTCGTGGTGGAGATGGGAGGGAGCTGGGTGGATGTGGGATCTGGGCAGTACCCTCCTCTGCCAGGCTGTTGCCCACCTCCACTCTCTGTTGCCAAAGCTGTCCCAAAGCTCGGTGCCTTAGCCTGGGATGAAAGAATTACAGATTTTGGTCTGCAGGTGAGACGTGAATTTAGGTGCAGCTTTCACCCTCTGGTGTCTGCTGGCTCAGGAATTCCTGAGCTGCCAGTGGGACTGCTGGCTCTCATCTCCTCAAGACACAGACAATCTTTATTATCAGGTTAATTTGGACAGGTATTCTTGGTGAGAAATCAGAAGCCTGTATATGGGCCCAGCCCACATGCAACGCCCCTTGTTGCACCCTGGAGCTGCTGCTGTTGGAAATGGGAGGCTTTTTTGGAGGACACCCCCAGAACCAGGGCAATGCATTTGCTTCTTATGTTACCTCAAGGTGCAAGAGGTCCTCCCTGCACAGCAAGTCTCTGCCAAGCCTTGCAGTTATGAGGAGGCCACAGAGCATTGCAGAGCCCAGCTGTGCACCACAGAACAGAGCTGACAGGTGGGGTGGCCATGGCACCATTTTCCAGAAGCAGGGCCCTGTAGACTTTTGAAGCAGAGACAGCTTTTTCCCAAATGATGCCCCATGAAGGGGGCATGATGCAGCATGAAGGCATTATTTACTCTGAAGTGGGTTTTACTCTGCAGAGAGTTTGACTACTGGGATGTGGATTGCTGCCTCCTGGGTCCACTGTGATCTTTGGCAGTATCTCCTGAATCCTTCTATGAAGCTTTCTGCTCTGAAGCTTTTCTGAAGTCCTGCCCAGAGCCTCCACCAGGGATATGAGATGCCAGTTAAGGTTCAGTTTCCAGCATCGCATAGGGCTTTTGGCTTTAATTACACAGACAGAGCCCCCTTCCCCCAGCCTTCCCCTTGTTCCCAGCACAGTGAGGTCAGATACCTGCAAAACTGAACTTTTAGGGAAATGGCCCCAGAGCAGGACAAAAGTGTTAGGTGGAAGGGGACGGAGACGTGAGGGGCAGGGAAGCAGCTGCGGTGGCGGAGGCACAGCTGGATCCTGGCACAGCACTGCCTTCCTGCCTGCCCGTGCCTCATCGTTCTAGGGCTTGTTAGAGCAGTTTCTCCTTGAGAAAGCAGAGTGGTTTCTCCTTGAACTCCATGGTAGCACCACAGCTGCCAGGCAGAAGAGTCCCTGGACAAGCTCCTCTGAACAGTTAAGAGAAGTGGTCTTGTTTGATGTGTATTCACTGAGCCCTTTTCTTCTGCTCAGGTTTACCCAAACAGAGAGACAACTTTGTGGAGGTTGAAATAAATGAGCTCTCCCCATCAGACCTGTAGACACCAGGAATGGGCAAGCTCCAAGTCCCTGCCTTGCCTCATTTAGATCACAGCCTTTCTCCCTCCACTGGAGGTGGAATGCAGATGGCATTGCTGAGCTGTGTCCAGATGCTTGAAAAACCTGGTTTAAATACTTTCCTAAAGGAAAAAGAACAGTAAGTATTGCAACTGCACAAAGTGATAAGAAGTTGTACTTACGTGCTCAAGAGGTCTGCAAGTTTTACAGAGCACTCTAGGCAAATGAGTTTTAGTGAAATCATATATGGGTTGAGCTACAACAGGTTTTTGTTTGTCTCTTCCCACTTAAGAGAAAGGAAATAATAGGTGACCTATGTTCCCACCACTGGTCTGCTTCTCTGTATTCCCATATGTAAAATGAGAAGACAAAAAATGAGTAGATAATGAAAATGGGATGACAGGGTGGAGTAGGTGGATGATGAGGGAAAAAAGATTAAAAGGGTCATCAGTTCTCAAGGTTATGGATTCAGCTCAATATATTAAGTAACAGGAGAAGATCTGGAGAGTTGCATCATTCAGCTGCTTCCAACAAGATTTCTTGTGCTTTCTGCTGACATTGGGCAAGTGGATCTTGCCCAATAGTACCTGCTTTCATACAGCACTTCTTCCTAGGTAATAGAGGGCATTGTATGAGCATTGCATGAGTATAAGAAAGCATCTCTTATTAGAGATGGCTGGCTGGACGGCCCAAGTGAATTCCCCCCTCCATAAAGGTCTACAATACAGCAGTTACAAGGCAGCAAGCGAAGCCTGAGCTTCGGACAGTGTTGGATTGAGGACTTCTACTTTAGGCTCTGAAGGGTCTGAAGGGTCTGTTCTGCCCTGGAAGGGTGTCAGACTTCAAGTTTCCTCGCCTCACCAACACATTGTGGGAATGTTGCTGAGGGTGTTCTGTGCCTTCCATCATCTCTCCTGAGGTACGACCCACTGTGTTGCTGCCTGGGCTGAGAGGTGGTGGTGAGGGTTAGGGATGAAGGGGAGGGGGTGGAGGGGGAAGAAGTTGGTGAAGAGGGTAAAGGAAGCAACTTTTTAAATAAAAAAAAAAAAAGTGATGAATAGATCGGCTAATCCCGGGAAACCTTGAGAATATAGAGCAGCGTCTGTGGAGCCTCCCTTTTTTCTTTTCTTTTTTTTAAATTTTCCTTTCTTTAATTTCGCTGCAGCACATATAATCAATTATGGCTTGAATCGGGGATAAGGGGAGGGAAAGTACTTCAATTCATAAATCAATTTTATACGGTCATCAGTCAGGTTGTGAATGCAAATACCTCTGTCGGTTTAGGTTATTCAGAATTAATTGACTCCCACCGGGCTGGGCTGCAGATGGAGAGAAGCTTTCTCACAAAGTCTGCTCAGGCTCAGCATGGGGGCAGGCAGGCGGGCTGGCTTCCTCCTCCTCCTCTTCCTCCTCTTTCCTCTCCTGGAGCATTATACTATTGGCGTTGAGGAGAGTTTTGTGTGTGCATGTGTGTGTCCCCTCTGTGAGAGGGAGAGATGCTTGAAGAAAGAAAGGGATATGCAAAGATTAAAGTCACAAGCCCCCTCTTCAGCCCTGGCCTGCGCAGACACTTTTATGTGATTAGGAATGCTTTGCTTTCAAGGGTTTGCTTTTAAGCCTCAAGCTTCTCTTGAACTTCTCCAATAAGAAAACAAACAGCAGTGTCAAAGCCTCCCCTGTGCCTGGAATTCGAGCTCGAGTTGTGTCATTAAAAAGCCACTTCGCTACTGGGACTTTGGCATCTGAGTCACTATTTCAAAGCCAGTCTGGGGCAAGAGAGATCGAAAGTCATTAAACATCTAGTGGTTGTTTTGGTGGCCTATTGAAACATGAGGTTTGGAGGGTTTCAGGGCCACCAGGAGGATGCAGAACAAATGCTGCCACCTGAATCCCCCCTCCTCCTCCTGCACCTTCCCTCCAAGGGCTGCATGGGTGAAATATCTGGCAAGTGGGGGCTGTGTGGAGAAAATCCAAGGGATGGATTTGCTAGAGGATGAAGAAGGCTGTAACCTGCAGCCCCTCTTTTCCTCCCCCATTAGCACTACCCAGGTCAGCACACGTCCTGGGCTAAACAGCAGAGCAGAGCTGGCACTGGACCACAGAGGGGGCTCTCTCAATTGGCTCGTGCGCCCGCAAACGCACACACACACACACGCACACGCGCACACACACACACACACACACACACACACGAACTCTCCAATCCCCATGTGGGACTGCACCCGGCCTGGAGGCTGTTTCTCCACGTGGTATCCCAGGGCTGTCACCCCACTCCTGTCCCCATGACCCCCTCCCTCCTCCCTGGCCAGCTCCCTTTGTCTCATTGGTTAGCTGATNATTGGCTCGTGCGCCCGCAAACGCACACACACACACACACACACACACACACACACACACACACGAACTCTCCAATCCCCATGTGGGACTGCACCCGGCCTGGAGGCTGTTTCTCCACGTGGTATCCCAGGGCTGTCACCCCACTCCTGTCCCCATGACCCCCTCCCTCCTCCCTGGCCAGCTCCCTTTGTCTCATTGGTTAGCTGATGGCATGAGTTCCCCCACTCGAGGGGCAGTGATCCTGGTTTTTACACAGCCTCACCAGCCAGTCCAGGCCTCAGACTGGCTGGCATTTCCACAACATCAGCCACTCTGTGCTGCAGGTTTGTGTCTGGTGTTGCCCCTTCCCAGACATCACACTGATGGAATGGGTGGGGAACACCACTTCATGACATCCCCTGGGAAAGATAATTGATATCAACACCCAGGTACACACCTTTCCCTCTTTGTTTTGGCTTGTCACACCTAGGCCTTTTCAGACCAGGACAACTCCACTTCAAACTGCAGGAGCTCATTTAAAGGAGGCCATCAGCCATGCATAAGTAGATACCTAACTGAGATCAATTGCCAAGACCAGTCAGAGTATGTAACCCTGTTTTCTGCCTGGGGAAACTGAAGCACAAATAAAGATGTGGGTCAATCCAAAGCATCCTCTTTTTAAAAGTGGCATAGCTGGGAATAAAGCCTAGGTCCTATTGTCTGCACTCTTGTTATGGCACTCACCAGGACCCAGAGAGCAGACCACCAGAGCTGAACACGTGGGCCATGTCCATGCCCTCTGCTGTACAATAGGCTAAGCACATCAGCTTTCAGCAGGGCTGGAGGAACTGGCACATTAGTGCAGTGCCGGAGATGACCCAGTGGAGCTGATTCCCACAATGCCATGGAAACAACAGGTCAGAAACACCAAAAACTCGGAAGAGGCTGTGGAGGTAGCAATAACTGGAGAGGAAGCTTGGCTATGCTTAAAGCACGCCGGGAGGAGGAGGCTGCAAAGGAAGATGAAAGGAGCTGTCTGGAGCTGTCTGCAGTTAAGTGGGGAGGTGGGAAATGGCTTTGCAGTTCTTCAGCAGGAAGCGTGGGGAGCAGGTCTTGGCAAAGGGAAGCGAAAGGGAGAAGCAGAACAAAAGAGCCATGCAACTTCCATTCAATGCTTTCCTCCATTTTGGGCAAATCTGCTATTTGAACAGCAACCAAAGAGCCAGGTGCTTTGGATGGTCTCCTATAAGACTCTGCCAACTTCGCAGCACCCCTTAGCCACAAAATTCACTGCTAGTTTTCACAGATGCGATTTCGTCAAAGCGCCTGCCCATGGCTCACTCTGCCCCCTCTGCTTCTACTGCAGTCACAGACACTCCTACACACACCATCCTGCCACTCCATTTCCCCTCAGTCCTTCCCCTTCATGACAAACACTATGGACAGTAATTGATGAGAATATATATGCCCCAAATCCCTTGCCCTGTATTTTTTGAAATGAATTTGGTCCATAGTCTAGAGAAGGCAAAGATGGGTTTGTTAGCTCCAGCATCAACCTGGAAGCCTCAGGGAATTTATCACCCCTGCCACATGCCAAAGTACAACCCATTAGGAGGGATGGACCCCGTGTTTGCAATCCTGTCAGGTCTTTCACACTGAAAATGAGAATTATGCAGACAAGTCAGGCTCTTCTGCTGAGGCTGTTGCACCTTGTAGGTTCTCCATGGCCAGCATGTTGTCTCTGCTGCTCCTTCTCCTTATGGCAGTGCAAAGGGGATGTCCTGCTCTGGGGCTGGCGGTGACTTGGAGCATGGGATGGACCACACTGTATGTTTTGTGCATGGCGTGTGGGAGGCCTGTCAGGCTTGTGGCAGCACCGAAAAGCTTTTGCCATGTGGTTCCTCATGCGGGAGCCCTGTGCTCCCTCTTCCTGTGACAAGCACCAGGAAATCCATGCATTAAATTAAAAAGTGTCATGATGGCCTTGTGCGCATCCGAGTCCCATCCACCCAGGACCCTGACAGTAACCAGGTCTGACTCTTGCTAAACACACATCCATGGGGCCAAAAGCTGGAATCTGTGCTGCCTCTGCTAAGCCTTGTCTAAATTCCCTGCTGAATACCCCTGAGAAGATCTGCTGGTGTTCATCAGGTTGGAAAGGGTTTTTAAAAAAACAAACACCCTTTGGGATTTTCCAGCAAATTTGTAATATGTGAGAATTAACCTATTTTTAATGCACTGCCTGCTTTCCCCACACTCCCTTGCTGGCCTGAGGCTGGTTTATCTTTCAGAGCCGAACAATGCTTCGTGTGTTTCTGTTTGTTCAACTTTTAGAGGGGAGGCCTTCCTCTCTTCAGTGCTTTCTTAGCATTTTTTTAATCATGTTTATAAAGTCAAATACTTAAGTGACCAAAAGAGTGGCGAGAACTGCTTCTCTGCTCTGCAGGGTACTGAAATCTCCTCTTGAAGTCAATGGGGAGAGCCATGCTCTGCTGAAATCCTGATCAGAGCTGGGGCTTTAGCAAAGGGGAGTAGTGAGCCCCTTGCTTTACTACACAGCTCCTTTCATGGAGCCCCAGGGAAGGAGGGGAGAGGTTGGGGTGGGGGATCTTTACACCCATGGTGGGACTTCTGAAGAATTTACCGTCATCTTTCCTAGAGACACTAAAGATTTTATAGCCTTGGTACCAGTGGTTACAATGCCCTATGGAGCGCAGAGCTGAGCGTATGCCAGGGACCCCTTCATCTCACCAGAGGCTGGAAGGTGGCCAGGGGCTTCACATGGGGAAGTTCATTTCAGAGAGAGAAGGGAGTAGAGGAAGCGGGAGGGAGAGAAGAGGGAAGAGAGGCCGAGCAGAGGGGGAGAGGGAAGGGGAAAACAAAAGCATGTGAGATGGGAGAGTGAGGGAAAGAGGCAGGATGGAGAGCAAGGGTGGGGAAGCAGAGGGAGGCAGTGAAATGAGAGGATGCCAGTGTGGGAGGAATGAGAGAAGAGATGCAGAAAGGAGGAACAGAAGGGAGAAATGAAAGGGACAGAGAAAAACATTTTAGAAGTGGCAGAGGGAGGAAACGTGAGAAGAAGGAATAACAGAAAAGGAGCCAGCAAGAGGGAAAGGAAGAAATAGCAAATACGAGTAAAGTTAGAAAGCAAAACAGGTTCTGAGAGCAGGTACAAGAGGGAGGCTCAGAAGCAGCCTACAGCACAGTCCCCCAGACAAACTCAGCACAGAAAATTAGCTTTTCAGTGACTATCCCCCTTCTCCTGCCAAGTCTTTAAACTTACAGAGGAGCCAGGGAGCACTTCTGCATACCCAATTCTACACAGACCTGCATACCCAGGCTCTTCTTGGACAGCTATTCAAAAAAATTAATATACATCTATATATGCATGTGTGTGCGCACACATGCATCCTTACATGTATTTGCAAGCATGTCATATATCCAATGCTCTGACATCCATGCTTTCCCTCTCTTCACACTTTTGTGCACCTGCCATGCATGTGCAGACTCTCCCTGTACCTTCACCTGCCTCCGCAGCCATCCACACACCCAGCTTGAGCTCCACTGTCTCCTCAGCTGGCTGCAAAACAAGGCTTACACTCTGTGAAAAATGCTGAGGTTTGACCGTTTAGGTTCATTCCATGCTGGGGAGAAAATGAGCCTTTAAGTTGTTAGTTGCTCTTGGTTTTGTTTTTTGGGTTGTTTTTTTTTTCCACAACAGAAAAAGAAATAAGACAAAATAATGAAGCCAGCAAGTGCTCCACCCCAGAATATGAAAGATGGGCATACACTTAAGAAATGGTTTCTCTGACCTGGTGGTCTGTGAATGCAGATTTAATGATGATTGTGGTGGTCAGTTATAGCCTGGTCACTTATAGCCCTATGAGGCTATGCTTGAGGCCCCTAGACCAGGAGTTACAGCATTGTCAGGGCATTAGAGAGTCAGTTCCATGTTATTCTGGCAAAATCAGTGTGGTGGCATATCTCTGGGTGCAGTGGGGTGATCTCTGAGCTCTGCATCTGCTTGGTTTGCAGATGGGGGAGTGTTTGCCCGGGGTTCCCACACAGTGGTGTGCCTCCAGTGAGTGGAGCCAGGCAAACCTGGGACTCTCGAGCCAGAGCGGATGTCTAGCTCCTGCCAACATCCAGTGCCCATCACTGTGTTTCTAAAGCGTAATGTGCCAGCTTATTCTCAGGGAGGGTCAGTGGCAATCATAAAACTCCCTTAAAGTGAACATCACACTCATCATGCTTCTCTCTCATTATAATGGACAGAAAGGGGCTTGCAGCAGATATTTTCTATACTTTTATACATGTTGCCAGAGCCCAGAAAGGGTAAGGAGCCAAAGGGCGAAAGACCTGGCAACTGTATATTGGGATGAAGAAGAAGCAGTGGTTTAATATTCTATTAAAATTGCTCCCCACAAGCTGTGCAAACTTTCTCCTGTTAGAAAAACACTTTACAAAGGCCCTGGGTCTGTTAATGGGTCTCTCTCATACCAACAGTAACCACAGCTCTGTGCTGGAGGACTCTGCAAACCACCAGAGGAGGTAGATCTGTGCATGCCACCACTGCAGGAGCATGTCCTGACAGCTGAGCACCATAGCAGAGCCATGAGGATGTCAGGGGAACATCCTCTCCATGTCAGTGTTAATGTCAGACCTCCTGCGGGACAGCTGCATGTTTTTGGACACTTAGGGGCATGCTGTCCTCTGCCATAATTTGGCACCAGTTCAGTGTCTTTGACTTAAGATGGATGAGATGTAAAGAGACATACCTCCAGTTGGACAGCTGTTGGGGAACAGCTTGTGAAAGGGATGCCTTTATTTCAAGACCTTCCAGATGCACATTTCCTTCAGCTTGTATTTCAGCCTTTCACTTGATAGCAGAGCTCATCTAATGCCATTGGCTTTTACAGCCTCCCTGTGAGACACCACTGCTTCAGAAATGCCCTGTCCACTCTCTCCCTGCATTTCCTTTGAATAACCAAGAAATGCATAGGGTAAAGTGCCTCTGGCAGGGCAGGGAAAGCTTTTTCAGGAGCATTACAGGAGTGCAAGCTGAGCACATCCTCGGTACCCAGCAATGGAAGTCCAATTTACTTTATTTTTTTCTATTCTTATTTGGTCATCAGAGGCAGCCATAAAGTCAAGGCTGTCTGCTTTGGAGATGTGTGGTCATTTCTGCTAGGAGACAGTACCAGTGAGCCTGCATGTCAGGGCAGGAATAGAAAGGAACTGGCTCTTATGCCAAGACTTTCTTGGTAATCCAAGGAATTCACCCACAAAAAATGCTAAATTATTTCAAACTGTAGTCCAGAGGGCCCCTGGCATCCTCAAGCCATAAACAGAGAAGAGTAATGGATCTGATAAAAAGCCATATTTCTGGTAGGCTTGGAGGAATGCTGTGTGCTCAGTACATGAAGGGAATCTGCATGGCTGTGCACAGGTCTTTACTCTGGGGCCATGCACTACTGGCTGATTAAATCTTTTACTCCTGCTGGTGGATAATTATCCGCCTGACCCGTTCCACCGCAGGCAGCAAGAATACTCCATTAGTGACTTCTTCCCAAAAAGTGTGGGGTGCTCATCTCACACCTGGCTCTATCTGGCCTTTGGCAATGATGCTTAGGCCAGAGATTTCAGTGCCAGGTGCTGGGTGCTGACAGGAACATCCCCAGGTTCAGGGACCCCTGCGGGAGACCTTGCTCTTGCAGGTGGGGAGAGTGCTGCCTCCCAAAGGAAAGAGCCTGGCACCTTGGGAGGTGTGGCCCAGGGCCTTAGTTCTGATGTTATTTTGTTCCCTGATTTTGGAAGGAGCAGTGGAAACAATTAGGTCTCTTAAATTCTCTGAGGCAAGATCCAAATACAGAAAAGAATACATCTCCCAGGCAGGGAGAAGTGGGGAATTAACTGCCTTTTTTTGGATGAGATCAGAGAAAGCTGATTTATGAAGCAAAGAGAAAGCAAAGTGCTTTTATGGGTAAAATGTTCCTTGCTTATTTCCTTTCTACCAGACTACATTCCTCCCACGCTTCTGGCTGCGAGCTTGCTCCTTGGAAGCCTGTTTAAGCATTTCAGCATGTGATAATTTAATTGGGCATGGATTTGGACAGATCTTTGCAAGTAACATCACAGGAGTTGCTGGAGGTGACAGCCCAGTGCCGACTTGGGGCACGTTCAGGACGACAAGGCTGGCAAAGAGAAACCCAGTCATCCCTGTGTGCTCCCAGCCTCTGCCAGGGCACCTTTGAGCATGAGGCCCTGGGAGACACCCCTGGCCATCCTCTGAGATGGGGTATGCCTGGCAACCTGCTCTATCTGCTGTCTCCCTCAGAGAGATGGAAGAGATGCCTCTCCACAGCACCAAGGGCTCAAGAGCTGAAGCCTCACAGAGGGTGGGGGCATTTGGTTACAGCTCAGGCAGAGTGAGCGAAAGCAGAACAGGAGAGAAATTCAAGAAGCTGGGTGTGGAATGAGAAAGTTTCTGCAATCGAATTTCCACACTCGGGGCTTTCAGCTCCTGCCAATGTACATATAGGAAAGGATGAACTCAGGGGAACTCAGGAGGCTTTATTCCTACTAAGGGAGAATGTAGCAAGCAACTAATGTTGAATTATGGGGTGCCAGCATTACACCTGGGCATCTCGAATGTTGATGGTCAAGCTGTGCTGTCTGCCCTGGTGGCATGATTCCTGGTGACAAAGATGCCCAGCCATGGTAGGTAAGGTCCTGACAGATCTAGCTGAAAAGCTGCATCTGCTGTGCCCACACATGCAAGTAGAGCCCATTTTTCACTTATGTAGGTGGGGGCATCAACATTGTCTGCACTGCCCAGAGGAACCACAAGTGGAACCACATTGGTGATCTGGGGAGCATGAATGTGGAGCAATTCAATGCATGGATGTAGCTTGTTTTGCACACTCAACAGACCATTCTGGGCATTGCTGGAGGCTTTTGGTACAACTGGCTGTCACTTCTGCTCAGGCACCACCCTGTTGATGAGATAATAACCAGGAAGGACTCCAGAGCACCCACAAGGACACCAGAAGGTTTTTGTACAGGAACAGTTGAACAGTTGAACACTTGACATACCTTCACAGAATAAAATTAGCAAAGGAGGTGAAATGAAATCAACCCCCTATGAAGTCAGGCAAACCAGGAAAATATTGTTTAATAACCGATAATGATATAGAGAAGACCCCACGCTCAGACCCCAAACTGCGGTAGGTTTAGAGGGAGGAGGGGAGGGCAGGGGTGGGAGCTGGGGGTAGGGAAGAGAAAGCTGTACGAATTGACCTCTCTCCCCTCTGCCCCCTCCTTTTTCTTTAAATCCCCACCTAGTCAGGAGTGCTCATTAAGGATGGCTCTCGTTTCCCTAATTAGGCTGCCCCCTTCCCTTCACAGGGCTCCAGACCTCTGCCATTCAGCAATAACAAGAATAACAAGAAACTTGTTATTTTACAACCTGGGCTGGGGAGGAGGGGAGGAGGGAGAAGATGGCTTTGTGATGTGCTGCTTGGAGGAAAAGAAGTTCAGAAAAACCTGGGTTGAGGGAGGAGTCCCTCCTGTTATGGAGACCTTGTCTCCTCTTAAAACTCTCTTGCCCTAGTACATGCCTGCACTAGAAGTAACGCTATAAGGAGTGAGCTTTTTTTGGGGGGTATTTTTTCCCCTTTTCTGCAGGCTCATTCTTGAAAGTTGTTTTTCTTTCTAGGAATCATATGTATATGTACTTGATTTTATGTGAAAAGTAACCTCTAGGAACTCTGACAAGGCATGAGCCATCCCAGCCCTGAGCTGGGAAGGAGGAGGTGGCAGCAGCGGCAGTGGGACACTCCATGAGTTATGTGGTCTATATTTGGCATTCGTCAGCACAAGGGAGGCTGTGATGGTTTGCCTCGGGGACGGCAGCAGCAGAAGCCTGGTCTCAGCCCAGCTTTCCAAATTCCCTTTCCCTCTCAGATGTGGAGGCTGTGCATGCTCATGCAGTGGCCAGCCCAGCAGTGCCCCACACGTGTGAGCTGCCCCCTCCAGCCACGCCACCCTCCCTGCTGTGATGGCCTCTTTGCAACTTTGCCACCTCCATTCTGCATCCTGCTGATGACCCCTCTGGAACGGCATCCCAGCAAACCTCCTCACCAGCAAATGTTTGATTTCCAAAGCTACTGTGAAAAAAAAGAAACAAAGAAACCTGTGCCTGTTTTATACCCATGGAGCTGAGATGGAGGGTGAGTGAAATTAGGGCTCCCGGACAGACTCCTTGGGTCTCTGTTACAGGATCAAGACATAACCTTTCCTCTAAGCATTGTGTTGTGTAGCATCCCACCCCAGAAGCAAACAAGCCAAGTCAGCACGACCAAGTATGTGTTTAAGTGTTGTTCTGGATGAGAGGAAAAAAAAATAAATGCTTGCCACCTTGCAAAATCAGACCCTCCCTGAGCATTTGGAATTAATTTTGTCAAAACTGGCTTATCATCTCCATAAATTGTCACAAATCCACTCTGTTTTGCAGAGCTAAACATTTCAACATTTTATGCACATTACCAATTGAGCCATCTTTGCTCAATTTATGCCTCATTTAAATAACTTATTACATCAGATATAGGGTTTTTTATAGCTCAGTTTTAAGTCTCTTTCTCATACTCTCTTTAAGACTTGTCTAAATCTTTCAAGATGTTCTTTCAAGCCCTAAGACCAAATTAAAACATCATTCACTGGAGTTTCAGCACTTAGCAGTTTATCAGAGATCTGGCAAATACTCTTTGAAATACCTCGGGAGCAGAACAAATGCCAAATAATGTCTGCCTTAGCTCACACATTGACATTTGAAAGCATGAATGTCCAAAGTTATGCCTCAAAAGTAGGTGAAGGCATGTAAGCAAGGGATCCTGAATTTTTCTGAGGTGACAAATACCCCACAACAATGTCCTGAGGGATTTATGATATCAATTACTTGGATTTTGCCTCCACGCCTTTCTTGCAAATGACGGTTCATATTGTTTTCTAAATTCATGTTCATGTCTTAACTCAGTTACATCTGCTAACAGCTTTGGATTGTCCTGATTGTAAATAGACAAACAAGTATCTATCTACTGAGACTGAGATTCACTGTGCCAAACCCTCTTTAAATACTCTTCCCTTCCTCCCACAAAAAAACCCAAAAAAACCCCAACCAAACAACAAAAACGCCCTAGATTTAGAGCAAGGAAAACTGTTTCAGCTGAAACAGTTTTCTTGTGGTAGGATTTTTTTGTGCCAAACCCCAAACCTTTGGGTCACCTGAAACATTCAGCAAATTGACATAAATTTTGCTGAATTATTTTGACTTAAAGAAAAGGAGCCTCGTCTGCAGGGATGAGAAACACCCAACCTCCTTCTTCATTCTTCACTATTTTTATGGAAGTGAGGTGTCCCAGCATATCTATGAGACTTAAGAAAGATTGTTGTTCAGCCTTTGGCTGTGATCAGCTTTCCCCCACCAAGAAGCACTTCGTGAGGGCATGGGCTGGAGAAAAGGTGTGTTACAGCTTCATGGACAGCCTGGGCTTGTGGAGCCTCTTCCAGCTTATGGAAGCATTCAGCATGTTCAGGACTTTGCCTTTTCCTGCTGGTAAAATACAGCTTTGCTTTTCCAGTTACCCTCACCCTCCTGCCAAGAGGGAACTTGGATGTTTTGTCTGTGCTGACCCTCCAGCTGGGGCCAGGACATGTCTTGGCCATAGCAGGAAGGAAGAGAGTGCCCTGGATCACACATCTCATTTTATATCTCCTCTCACTTCTGTTTCGAGCAGAAAACACATGGCAGATATCTTTACAAGCAGAGGATATCTGCATACCACCAAATGCATCTGGATTGCACTTGGAGGGGAGCCCTGGAGTTGCTTCCAAAGTCAGACTTGATGTCTATACTGAAAGTAGCGGACGTGGGAGTGTGGGAAGGACCTGCTGTGCCATGTGCTGATCTGGAGGCATCAGCGTGGTTGCCCAGGGGCTGATGGATGAAAAGCACAATGTATTTGTACCTGTCCTGAGGGCTCCCTCTGTTGAAGCTGGGCAGCACAACTAGCGGGACACATTCCCTAGAAGCCACAGTCATTCTTGTGCCAGTCACACACTTTTCATTTTCTCCTTAGTCCACTTGTTAATTATGTGCTGCAGTCACATCTGAGTGAACGAGCTGGGATCACAGCTGCCAGAGCGACAGGCAATCCCAGCAGATCTCACATCTCATGGAGGTGGAGGTGGAGGTGAGGGAGATTTTACCTTCAGGCAACTGCAGCACTGGGCCAGGGCCACCTACACCACAATGCCTGCCACACTGGCTTTCACACGTGTGAGCACAATGGGAAGCAAGGCATTCCCAGCTGGGAAAAGGCAATTTGCAGCTATTCTGAGCTGTACTGCTTGGAACCCTCTTGTGAAAACAAACAGAGACGTCCCTGGTCGCTATTGACTAGTACTGCTTGGACAATACAGACGGCTTTATTTGGTGAGAGGGGGGATAGAGGAAAAAGCCCCAAGTTCTCCTTCCGCCCTGCTCTGCTCCATCCCTGCTGCTCTGGGGTGCATTGGCCTGTTTTGTCCCCAAGAAGCATGTGTGTCCGGTAGCACCATGGTTATTTTTAGGCCAGCATCCATGGTGGTGGTGGCTTTGGTGAGCCAGGAGAAGCAGACTTTTCTCTCTGTGCCTTTCAATGTTTGGAAACAGTGAGGCTGCCAAGGCAGCCTGTTTCCTGCTTTGCACTTCCAGCCTCTGGAAAGTGAGAATGAGCCCTGAAAAGCCTGGCAGGCTGACCAGGAGAGCCTGCCAGCCAGCCGGCAGCACCCTGCCAACACCAACGGCCCTTTGCTGCCATCAGCCAGGGAAAACTGGGGCAGGGGGGATGGAGATGGGGAAGCGGCAGTGGAGGGAGAGGCTGGAAAATTGCACAGGTCCCTCTTGGGGAGAGCCTTTTCATTTCCTGAGCCTGACTCTGCATTTGTTATGGATGGAAGTATCATGGGAGGTTGGAGCAGGGAGAGGTGGGGAAGGGAGAGGCATCCACTGCAGTCCCTCTGGGATTTCTTGTACATGTGTTTAGGACTGGGTCAGTCTTGCTCAGGGGAAGAACACTGCTGGCATTGGCTAGGCTTGGAGACCAGAGCAACTTGCAAGTGACAATTCAGTCGGCCAGGGCCAGGACACTTGTGGGACTCCCCTTTGCCTCCTGATGCCTGGTTTGGCCATCCCTGGTGAGAAGGGACCAAGACATCCCTGGATGGGACAGAATGAAGAGGCAAAGGACTGCTACACCAAGGGATGCTGCAGACCATGAGCAAGGTTGTGTTGTGGGCAGCCCAGCAAGTGGATAATGGAGGTGTACTCTATCCTCAATGGAGCAAAAAGCAAGTCTAACACAGTCAGCAGACCACTCAGCCAGCTGACACTGATATTGCTGTTTTTGCCCCAGCTACTCAAATCTCACCTCTGAATGAAACCAATTGTTTTCTTGAAAAAGGAGCAGGAGGCATGTTTTTCTACCAAAAGCTTTGCAAGATACCCTGTACCTCAGCAGGAGCAGTTAGGCCATCAGCAAGGCAGCAGTGGCAGCTGGGGCTGAGGGACAAGTCTTTCTGAAATGCTGGCATCTGTTTCACCACAGACTCTTGTGCGAAGCCCACTCCACAGGGCCAGCAGCCTCTTCTCTCCTGGCTGCATGCCAGGATAGCAGGTCCAGGGCAGTGGCTGGAGCCCCCTTTTTCTCTCAGAGCTCCTCCATTCCTGGCTTGTAGCCGTTCCACTGCCAAAAAGGCAAAGGACTCCAGTGTCTGAAGGGGAGGAGGGAGAACGAAAAGAGGAGGTGCCAGTGTGCGTGCACGTGTGTGTGTGTGTGTGTGTGTGTGTGTGTGTGCTGGGGGGAGATGGAGACATTGGGTAAGAACAGACCAGCTTTCAGAGTTTGGCTAACACCCTCTCCAGCCTCTTAGTCAGCATATGCGGGGTCCCATGATCTGAGTAGGAGCCCCTCTCAAGCCATTGTGTGCCTGACCTGCTTAAATAAACGGTGTTATTTTAAGCAAGGGCAGTCGAGCATTTGCTGAAGGTCCTTCTCTTTCTTGCTCTCTTTCTCCCGTCCTCCTTCCCCCCCTTCCCCGCTGCTTCAGTTTCCCCTCCCACCCCACTTTCCTTTACACAGCACGATTAATCCATCAAACCGAATGGGGGGGGAAGGAGGAGGGGCAATGAGCCTGCACTCCACTGAGCACTGAAGAGGCCCCCATTCATGGGTCAACAAAACCAGGGAGGACTCTTGGACTTAATCAGCCAAGGAGCGCTCCAGCCCTGGAGACAATTAACATCAAAGCAATGCAGGAGAAAGAGGAGACAGGACAGCCAGGAAGCCTGGAAACCCACATACAAATCCCGATTAAAAAGGGAGGGAGGTTAGGGAGGAAGCAGAGAGAGGGAGGATGCTCAGCAACATGAGAGGAACTGATCCATGTCTTCCTCCAGGAGTGGGAAACTGAGGTGTGAGGAGGAGGCAAGACCTGCTTGAGGACAATGTGCGGGGCAGCAGCATGGGCTTGCTGAGAGCAGGGTCCTCATCTCCTGAATTCTGCTAAAAGCGTCTTGCTGAGGCTGCCCTGGGGTAGGATCCCGCATCCTCAGCAGCTGTGACACGTATGCCTTACACCAGCTGAAGTTTCATGAACGTCAGTGGGGCTAGGATTAAGAAGCAACATGTGGCTGGGTGTTACTGGCCTCCCACACCTCATTTCAAAGGTTGTTTCTAACAGTCTTGTCATAGTATTTTCACGATCCACATAATTGAAAAAACTTAATAATACTTTATTGTTACCTTTGGGCACTACATCAGAGACTGCATGCACCTAAACATAATAATCATATTTTGCCTTTGTACCAGATGGTCACTTGGCTGCTGATGTAAACTGGCAGTGGTCCCACTCAGTCCTGGGGAGCAGCAGGGGCTCCGTGGCAAGAGCCTGCTGCTCAAGCTGCACTGCCCCTGGGGAGGGACAGCCAAGCCTGGAAACTGTCCTTGCACTGGAGCTTGGGGTTTAATTGCAGCTTCCTTTGGAAATAAAAGTGGCAGATGAAGTTATAGGTGAAGAAGGAGCAGCTTCTGTCCCTGTGCCTGTGGGCCCCCACACACACAAATGCAGTGAACCAAAAAAAGGGGGTTGCACACTGCTGAAGGGAAGGGTAATGGCACAGGAGGCTGCAGGGCAATTTTCCAAAACTTTTGCTGCATGTTTCCCCCCTTCATGGGCCTCACTCTGCAGAGATCTTTCCACACCTCAGGAGCACCACGAGGAAATGTTAGGCTGCTAGTGAGCTGTTGCAGTTGCAATTTGCCATCTTCTTGAGTTACCGAGGGGTTATTGAAGGGAAAATCAGATCCACGCCACAGCCCCAGACTGTTACAATGTCTCCTCCCTAGAGCTCTGAAACAAGGAGTGCTGTCCCCAGCCTGCAGCTGCAGCTACAGTCTCTACAGCTGAGATATTACAGTCTGTGTCAGAGCATCACCTAGGAAAGGGTTTGCATTACCTCCCCTACCACCACACTGATGAAACACCATGGAGGTGCTGGAGCCCTCCTGGAGGGGAGCAGGGTCTGTAGACACGGTTTTGTTAAACCCTGGCATCTCAGGTGTTCAGAGAGCAGAACATACGGTACACGTGGGGATGCCACCTCTCTTCCCCATGACTCCATTGGTGTTTTCCCTTACTGTTCTTGCCTGTTTGAAAAAGTAAAACCTCCAGGGCTGGGACTTTCTCCTGTGGTGGGAAAGTATAAATTCTTAGAGCTCAAAAGGTGGCATAAACTCACTTAATTAAAGTATATAGAGGGGAGTGCACATTGTATCATGATGGTGAGGCTTAACCCCTGATTTGGGGGAACAGGGCTCATAGCTTTTGAGAAAACTTAGGAGTACAATTCCATTGAAGGCTGTGAACAGAAATCACAGAAAACAGAGTACAGAGACCAGGAAAATCTGGGCAATAACATTGCCAACATGACCTATCTCTTCTAGTTGAAAGATGACTTTCATATAAAGAACAGCTAGGTGGCCCAACAAAGCACTATGTTTCTGTACCAGTATTTATCCCAGAGTGCATCACCCCATTCAGATTATCTTTTGGGGCATTTTCAAAAACTTTTATTATGTTTTTCAATGTACAAATGTTTGCTCCATCCTTCTGTACACCTGAAGCCCTGATCTACACAAGCCTCACTGTTCAGGTGGAGGGAGCTGAGAAGGTTTCCTGATGTTCATCTCCATAGGTTTGAACTGGAAGTGAATATCCCTGGGTACAGAGATAGGGCTAAGTGCATCTCTCATAAAGTGGGACCCTGAACAATGGGCTTCAGTCAAGACCAGGGCCCTGGGCCAGTTGAGCATAGGACCAAGTAATGCACCAGATTCTGCAGGAGTAAGGGCTCTTTCCAGAGGGGTTGGGGCCACAGAGGGAGCAGAACATGAGTCAGGTCCTACCACCTGATGAACACATAGGCAGCAGCATGGGCAGGTCCATGCAGACAGTTATTCCCCACAGGAGAAAGGAGAACTTGGAAGCAGACCGCATTTCACACCATTAAAATTCTTTGTCCTGCGGGTTGCTCTGGCAGGGTCTGGCTGCTCTGGCTGGGTTTGGTAGCCACCCAGTAGCTCTGCACATCTGGGTTCATGCCTGGCATTGTTGCCACCATGGCCAGACAGACAAGGAGGAGGTGAAGGAGCACCAGCACAAGGGACCAGCTCTGGGTGTATCAGTTACATCTTAATTGCAGCTGTCTGGTTGCAAGGAAGAACAGGAAGGGGAGCAGAGGGCCAGCCTTGGCTTTTGTTTTATGCACTGAACTTTTGGGCTCCTCTTTCTTCCACCTGCCCTCTTTTTCTCAGATAGAGCCACCCACATGCTCGCACCACACTCGCTCCTACTTTCTTGTTTTGTCCTGTCATGCCTCTTCTCCAAGAGCTCGGAGAGTCTCTCGAAAAAAGGAAAGGGGGAGACAGGGTTGTGTGGAGGTAAAACGCTCTGCAGTGCATTCCTTCACCTTCCTCCTCCTCTGCGCTGTCTCCTGAGCATGCCTCCCTTTTCCTCAGCAGGTACCTATGGAAAGTCACACTGTCAACAAACCCCCAGCAGGATCAGCCTTTGGTCTTGCTCAGGCAGCTGGTTCCCATTAAATGTTCTCAATCATGGAAAATTCTTTCTCTCTCATCTGAAATATTTTATTATTGCTTTTCCTTTCTTTCAGTTTCCTAAGGAGAAGGAAGGGAGTTTGCGTGTGTGCGTGCAGTGAACTGAAGAAAGGGAATTTAGAACTCAATCTTATCATGCTCATGTGGAAAGCTATGCATTATCCAGCTGCTGTAACATTTATTCCTTCTTACACACCCACTGAAATATTGCTCAGACTTTCATTCCCACACTGCTTCAGGTGGAGTACCAAAGGATGAGAAAGGCGCTGTTTCCTGAGCATGAGCCCCTCCATCTGCTTGGTTGCTACTAAGTGGGGCCAAGAATTAAACTGGGTTGGGTTACCTGCAGTAGGAGGCTGAGAGGTTTCATAGGAGCTGCTGAGAGCTGTGGCATTCACATTTTGCCCTGGTGCCACTGGTTTTGGAGGATAAGAGGAATTACTGCCTGGGCTCTGCCTAAATCTGGTGAGGACAGGTCAGCCCAGCCAGGTGGGGACTGGTCCCAGTGTTGCTCCTCCAGTAAAAGGTGCCCAAGGAGGCTGAACATGTGGGTTGGGCACTGTTTGTAGCTCCCGTGAGCCGTGCATGACGTCCCCGAGGTCAGGAAATGGCTCCCTCACTCCATAACTCAGTCCCTGGGCCAGGGTGCACCATGTGAGATGGTCAAAGTTTGCCACAGGCTTCCAGCACTGTTTCAGTTGGGAGATGCTGAAATGAGCAGTGGGCTCTGACAAGGAGGGCCATGGATTTGGGTGGTTAGTAGACAAAGAGCTTCTTAAGAAGAAAAAAATGTAGATGACTGCATAAAACCACCATTTTGCTGAGTCTGACTCATGGCCAGAGTGGCGTAGCTGATCTTAGGGCTTGTTGCAGAGCTGCCTTGGCTCCAAATGACAGAATGGGTTATGTAAATTTTCCCTGGTAATTGTTCAACCTCTATTGCCTTTGAAAAGACAAAGAACACATGACGCGCCCTGGTCTCTAATAAGAAAATGCCTGCACTTGGTTTTCTCCTCTGGAATTTCAGCTCTTTCCCTCTGCTGTTTGTTTCTGCCCTGCTGCCTGGCTGTGGCCTGGTGTGGTGCCTGCAATCTTCCTCCTGGGACAAGAGACAGGTTTCTCTTCACAGCTCATTAGTAGCAGCCATCATATCATCTTCAGCCATCTGAGAAAGTATCCTCATCTCCTTGCTTGCAACTGGCTTGCCAACGATTTCCCTGCAGGGCTGGATGGCAAAGGATCCTGCAGCTCTCTTGCCTTAACATGGACACATGAGAAACAAATCAATCCCAAGTGCTTCACAGTAGGAATGTAGTGCTGGAAGGGATCCCCTATTTTACCATGTCTTGTCCCTTACTATTGTCAGCAATCACATCGTGCAATCTTTCGCACAAATGTGAAGATCCAAACAATCCTAATAAGTTTTAAGGTTCCCCCACTACCCCAATTAGTAAACTCTTCCAGAACTTGACAGCTCTGAGGCTTAAACCATTCTTCTTATTTCCAGTCTTAATTTATTCCTGGCTGGAGCATGCCCACTTGTTCTTGCGCCAACATTGTTCCAAGGCTGAAATAGCTCTGCTCCCTCCCTGGTGCTTATCCCTCTGATGTGTTTACCAAGAACAATCATATCCACTCTCAGCCTGCATTTCACTGGGCAAAATAAATCAACAGTCTCCTGCCTCATGATAGGCACTCTCTTCCCCGACCATGCTGCTAGCCTTTGTCTGCATCCCCTCTCTTCTCAATGTTTCTCTTTCCAGTGGAAATGATGAGAAGTGGAAACCATTCTCCATCACTTGTGCCCTGAGTAGGGTCCTAAGTAGCACTCCAGTTTTTGCCAGTGCCCCAGTGGCCAAAGAAGTCTGAGTGCAGGGATTTTTTTAGACACAGTCAGCTTTTCCCAATGGATTCTGGTTTTGACCCTTGAATGCTGAGTAGAGTAGTGCCTCATGGCAGTATTTTGACACCACTTAGGAGCCAGCAGTCCCACTCTGCTCTGAAGCTGTCATGCATGCTCTTGGTAAAGTATGCAAGACTTGGTGGCAGAACCATAGAGATAAAGTTACTCTTGAGGTTTCGACTCATTTGGTGGCACTAGCTGTTGAGGTTGGGTGTCGGATTTCCCAGAATAGCAAGGCACCCTGAGCTGTATCACTGGATGGGTTTAGCAGAAGGTTTTATCTGGTGGTCTTCTTACAGTGCAAGAGGTCCAGATAGGTTTTTCAGTTATGCATTTCTGGACATTCAGAATTTCTGCGAATACAATATTGAGAGGCCCAAATAAAATTATCTGAGTGTGAGTGTGCTTTTTTCATCATTTTACTATGTATCAGACCACTTCATTTTTCACTTATAAAAGGTGTGCAAAGTGCAGATGGCAGATTTTTAGGCTAGGATATGCTGCAGCAGAAAGAAACAAATAGATCTACTTTTTATTTAAGCCAAACCTGGACTTCAGGGGGAAAAAAACAACCAGTTTTGGCTCCTCAAAGTATAGGAACTCAGCCATGCTCCTAATTTTCGCCTATTGACAGCTGTCCATTTTCTCTCAGTTCTGTTCTGTAGATCTGTAGTACCATTTCTTGTATCTTGCTGAAAGCCGTGTTCTGACCTTGCTGGGTTCCAAGATCTCAGCAAACACATGTTGTACAGAAGCAGCACAGCAGAGTGATTTCCTTCTTAATGGACTGACTCCCTGCTTTAGAAAATGTGACTCTGACAGAGCACCTGTGGCCCAAACCGATTTGGGTCCTTCTCAGCACCAGACAAGTGCTGGTGTTGTACCACAGCATACTGTGTATCCACACAGGGAGGCTGAGGTGTAACAGGGAAAAAATACTCAAAAACTCAAATGGCTTCTTCCCCCAACTAAAGTCTTTTGTTTCTGAAACCAAAGCACAGTAAATCAAGGAACTTCAAGTGCTCTTTATTTTTAAAAAGACAACCCCCAAACCAACGAAATCCCCAAGTCCCCAAAAGGAAGAGGAGGAGGAAAAAGATAGGACCTCAGAGAGAATTCATAAATCACATTGCAATGGACCTGGTTCCTTCATTCAGGCCACCAGGCAAAGCGCAGGACCATAATGGGACTGATGGGCCAAGTGTGCAAGCAGAGAGAACACAGCTGACTTAGAGGAGACATGCTCTCTCTGGCACATATAACACAAGCTCAGTCCCTGCCGTGGCCTCACTCAGTCCTTCCTGCCAAAAAATAAACAAGCCAGATCAAACCTGTCATGGTCTGGAAGCCTTCAGCTATCCCTTTATTTTAACATGGTGTGCATGGTCTGGTTTCCCAGCATTTAGTGCTTTGGCTGAAAATCTGAAAACAGTGCTGAAAACCTGTTAATTCTTCAGTTCTTGGACGGTGGCTTCCCACCTGGCTGTCCAGGGTGTGCCTGGACCCCAGGCAGCAAGAAATTGGAAGGAGAGGAAGAAAAGGCATTTCTCCAAGCCAGACCTTTCCAAGATTTTTCTTGGGGGACTTAACAGCAGAGTTGCCCAGGAAGTCCCAGGAGGGCAGCATGTGAAATCCATAACACCACTGCATGACCCCCATGCCCTGGAGCAAGCAGCCAAGGGCTGAGGCAGCTTTGGGCACACAGAGTCAGTAAGAAATGCTGGGGGTCGTGGGGCTGGGCACACCCAGTCCCACATGGATCCAGAGGCACATCAGTCTGTGTGCCCATCTCCTGGGGCACAGCCTGCTGGGTGCCGCCATCATTTTATCTGCATACTGACCACAGGCACAAAAGCATGGTCTGCCCCCAAATCCTCAATACCAAAGCATTCTCATTCACATCCAAGTGTTTTGAAGTTCCTTCCCCAGTTCTCCAAGCAACCAAAAGGTCACAGATGACAGAAGGTAACAGCTCACATGTCACCCAGTGGCCATGCCCTCTATTTGGGAACAAGGGAAGTGGGTGGCAGATTAAATTAAAGGCCAGATTTTATTGTGGTTTCCCTCAAAAAAATGACTTCTTCTATTGCACTTCCACAGCCTGAAATGCTTCTGCTGTCAGAAATGGCCTCAGGATATTCACAAGGGTTTCCCTCAGTGTCCTTTGGAGGACAGCCACAAGAAGAAGATTGGAAAGAAGCTAAATCTAAGTCCTAACTGTTCTGCAACAAGCTGCAGAGCAGTATATTTTTGTTTCCTGTGCACCTGGTGCCAGCATCCCAGGGCACTGAGGAGTTCAGACAAGCACCCACCTTGCCTTTGGCCCCCCAGAGGCACAGAAACAGGCAAGTGTGATGTGATTTGGACATGCCAGCATGGGATATGTTATTTTTCTTTTTTTTCTTCTTTTCTTTATTTGTCCTTGTTTCAGGAGGAAGGAATCACTCTTATTGGGACTGTTTTGTCCTTTGTGTAAGGAAAGGGAAAGACAAATAAGGAATTCCAATGGGTTTTGGGGCAGCCAACACCTGGGTGGTGCATTGTGTTTAAAATGGTCTCCAAAAATAACTAGGACCACAAAAGGGGGAAAATTAATAAGGATAATTAACTGGTTTCCATCTCCAAGTGCTTCGGAGACATGAGCTAATCAGTCTGTAGGCACATCCAAAATTACAATGTCTGTAATTAGTTTGCTTTTCTACTTTCTTACCTCTTCCCCCAGAAGATTGCCCACCATGATTCCTATCAGACAGAACAGGTCTCTTTCTGCCCTTTCTGCAGAGGCCCGACAGTCTTGCCTCCTCTCCTCAAAGTACACTGTCTCCCTGTCAGTCTGTCTGTCTGTCTGCTTCCCTCCCCTGCTGGCCATGATCAGATTTCACTAAATGAATCACAGTCTAGTGGAAACTCCCTCCAATCTTTGCCAAGAATTGCAAAGTTGATGAAGATGGGACTCAGAGCCAAAGGCATTTTAGCACAATGTCTTACCAGTTCCAACCAACTGAGTTCCCACTGCAGTTGGTTGCTTCTGGTTGTCCTGTTTCCGCTTTCAGCTTGGCACCTCTCCTCCTGGAGCATCTTTACCAGGATTATCATGCTGATTACTTGATGCTGCAACACACCTCCAGGGCCCTCCTGGCAGTTGCAGGTTTCCTTCCACCCCAGTGTTCTCTGTTTTTTTTGGGTTTTTTTCATTGAAGAGGACTTGTTGAAACCAAGTGCCCACATATCCACACCACTGGTGTGGGTTTAAATACCACCTCTGTTCCCAGGTACCTGGTGCAGTTCTGCCCTTGAACCTTCCTTCCTTCCTTCTCTGATAATTTCAGGGCTCTGCTGGTTCTTCATGGTCTAGCCAAGCAGGTATGCTCTGACTGACAGCCACAAGTCCTCTCCCAGGTGGGGCCTGGATTCTTTGTGGAACCCAAGGCATTGTAACTTCACTTTTCTCCACTGGTAAAATGAGTTTAATAAACTCCATTTGGGGAAGACACTGGATTTAATGCTGGAGAGGTATCTCAAAATGGAGAGGAATCAAACTGAGTACTCCTGGGCCTCTCCAGCACACAGAAGGGAGGTTTCTTCATGCCACCCTCAAGCTAACTCCCAAGAACTTAGCAACAACCTTTTCCTCAGGCCCAGGCTGAGATGCTGAAGCAAAGTCTCTTTGTGTTGATGTTGTCCTCATGTCAAGAAACAGACCTGTCCTCAGGCAATTAAGCCTGGCGAGACATTGAGGAATAGTCCCTAGACATTTATGTGTTGATAGGAAGTTTTTCATCCCTGAGGCTCTGCAGTGAGGTCCCAGGGCTCCCAGGCAGGACAGCATGCACAGTTCCCTTTGTGGCTCTCAGAGGGGCTGCAGCTCTGACTGGCTGCTAGCACAGCCTCCCCAGGCCACAGCAGTACAGTTGGAGGCTGTACAGGAGCAAGATCAACATATTATACACCATCTCCTTATTCTCCAGCCTTCACTTCTCCTTCTTGCCTTTCCACTTCTGCCTCTTGCTTTTTCCATTTGTGGTACCTCCTATTCTATTTCTTCTCCAAGCCTCTTTCTTTTCTTATTCTGCCTGCTATCACCTCCCCAGCCCCCTTCCCTCCTGTTTTCTCTCCTCTCCACCTCTGATCCAATCACCCCAGCTGGCTCTTCTTCTCCTGGAAGCCACCAGGGATGTGAGACATGCCCTGGATCAACAGGGAGCCGTGGCTCCATCTCAGTTCCCAGCTGGCTCCCAGCTCTCACATCCCAGCTTCACATCAGGAAACCTCAAGCCCTAACCAATCTGGGAAATGATAAAGCCCAGGTGTGCCTTGCTGCTCCAGTGCAAGGTTAAGCCTTCCCACAGGGGCAGGGAACAATACCCCAGCACAGGCATGGGCTCTCTGACAGGAGAAAGCAGCATGCCTCTGCTGCCTGCCATCCCACACACGACCACCTAGCCTTGGGGGACAACTGCAAGCCCTTATCAGGATTCGGCCCCTTGCTGTGAGGAGGAGGGATCGTTTTCCTTTCTGGGTCTCCCCGCTCGCCCTCTAACCCTCTGCTCTCTCCTTCCCTCTCATCCATTTCCTTTGACACTGGTCCCAGGCCCACTGCCAAGTCTCAGATCCATTAGTGAGGTGCCTTGCTGACTGAAGCACAAATCAGGACGGATCCGGGTGCAATTAGCAGCTTCTAGCACCTCATCTGGAAGGCATTAGCTTGGCTTTTGGGGGAGGGGGTTATGGGT
The DNA here is from genome assembly GCA_013400915.1 of Pardalotus punctatus. Classification (NCBI taxonomy): domain Eukaryota; kingdom Metazoa; phylum Chordata; class Aves; order Passeriformes; family Pardalotidae; genus Pardalotus; species Pardalotus punctatus. The sequence continues at coordinate 195,952 of VZTX01019259.1, read as the reverse complement.
GGGGAGGAGAAGAGGGAATGGATATAGATGCCAAACAGAATAAATAAGCTATTTTTACCACTCCTAGGAAAAACCATCAAGCATCTGATAGCAACAGACATACGTGCAGTAACCATCTGTGCGGGACACAGTTACTGTACCAAGCCAGTGTGACCCACAGACCTTCCCTCCTGGAGGATGCAGTTCCCAGATGATACCGAGATGGCATGAAGGTATGCACTTAGCTGCAGCTTGTGGGTGATATCGCTCCTGGTTTTCCCTCACAACCAGGGCATGTGGTTATGGTGTCTGTAAGTGGACTTGGTCTACTTTGCCTTCCATCTGGCTCCCAGTGCACTAAAATCCCTGATAACATGATGAGGTGGTATCTGTCTTACGTGTGAAGAGCCCAGATGGACCAGCAGGTATTAATTATCATGGCCCATATATGTTGTAGACACAATCCCCAGATGAAATAGTCTCATCAAGCCAGGATTCTGTACAAAATATATTTTCCTTAGTTTTCCTCACCCAGCCCTGTAGATACCTTTTAGGAAAACATTGGCATTACTCTCAGCAGAGACACAGGCCGTCCCCTGCTCTCCTGCCAGCTTTCTCCAGGCTACAGCCAGGGTGCATGGATGCACAGAAGGCTGTGACTCCTGGGCAATCTCAGTCGCAAACAGCAGGACAGAGCAAACATACTCAAAGTGAGGCCTTTGTGTTCCCAGAAAGGTCCTGCTCTTTCACAAGCATAACGATGCTGTCACAGAACTGGTCTCTGAGGGATTACAATATTACTGACCATTAAAAAATGTGACTGTCATGAGTGAGAGAACCAAAGCCAGGCTGTCCATTACCTTTGTTTTTCCCTTCTGGATCTCAGCTTTGGGGAGAAGGCAGGGTGGGAGTGGAGGATCAGGGGCTGTCCTGGGTCCTTCCATGGTGACAGAGCAGTCCACTAGGAAGCAGGATCCTGAGGGAGAAGGGGGCTGCTGGCAGCAGGCGGCTGGCATGGCTCTGCAATGGTGTGCATTGAGCTGGAAGCATTCTGGGGAAAACCAAACACCGATCCCAGTCATCTCTTGCAGGTGAGCCCATCAGCCAGCAAAGCAAGGGCGCTGGCTTTTATTTATTCATCTGTGTATGGTCCCTGTGACCACACCCCAGGTCACCCTTGCCACAGCATGCACAGGCCATTCCACTTCCCGGGGCTACCTGCAGATGGCCAGGGGCTGGGGAAGACAAGGCTTCCTCTGAGCCAGTGATCTCATGTTATTTCTGTGCAGGCGGCAGCTGGAAGTAGCTGGAAACATCTCTAACAGTAATTTTTCCTACACCAGCTGTTGCCAGACAATGGTCTGTGAGGCCCTGCTGGTTAATGAGCTCATGGAAAGTGAGCTCCTGGGCTCCAGGGTCAGCCATATTCTGAAGATTTCCAGCCCTGAAACTGTGGTGACATAGGTGTGGGAGTGCCTTGAAGAAATGTTGAGGGCTGATGTTTTTTGGTTCAAAGAGTTTGGCACATATTATATTCTCTGTTCTCTGCTGGTTACCCCTGGTAGGTACAAGGTAAAGGTGGTGACAGTTTATCCTGTAAGAGAATGGAGACTGGCAATGGATGATGCTGGGTAAGCTTAGAAGGACAGTGGCTGGAAGGACCCTGTGACTGTTCTCTCTGGTTTTAGTACAAAGACGCAAAATTGCAAGGCACAAGAGAAAGCCTGCACCTCCTCCTGCCCTACCTATGCCTCTTGCTAGCAAGCTGTGGCCAAAGCCAGGGATGGTAGAAACTGTGACATTCATCCTTTCAGCACCCTTGTTCATTGACCCAATGTGACAAGGAGGCAGCACTGTGGTACTCAGTGTTTCCCAAAGAGCAGATGCCCAATGCCTGGAGGATAGTGTAAATAGCATGTGGGAGCCTCCTCTGGGTGACAAACACCATGTAAATGGGAGAGGGGCAGGAAGGGGGGAGCGGATGTGCAATGAAAGGTGTGAGTGCCAGGGTGCTGGGAAGTGCACCTGTGCTGTGCCCTGCGGATGCCACATGAGTGAGTGTCTGCCCTCGGTCTGGTTGTGAGTGGCTGTGCTTTGCCTGCATCCTTGGAGGCAGAGGAGGACACCCGTGCACGCTCTGCTGGTGGCTGCCTGCACGTACTCTCTTGTTTTCCTGGCTGAGGCAGAGGGAGAAGGCCTGGTTTCGGTTAAGCCTCGGTCACACAAAGATGCCTTTCCTATTACTCTTTTGTTTTTCCTTCTAAGCAATGTTCCCATTTAACTCTTCGAACGCTCCCCTGTTAGTGTAGCCTGCCCTGCCTGAAGGCTGGCCCAGGTCAGGTAATTCAGGAACAAAGGGGAGTTGTCAGACTATGGGGCTGGAAAACCCTCAGCCCCACTGAGAAGCTTTGGGAACCTCAGCATGTAGGAAGGGTAACGCTGTTGAGAAGATCTAGGAGGCCAGGATGAAGATACTCCAGTGGTGTAGTGCTGAGCATGGTAGAAATACCTAAAGAGTCAGTCATGGCATTATCATAACTGAATTTGGCACCAAACTTCAAATCCACAGAGGAGGAGTGGAGGAGGCGGAAAAGAAAACATGCAAAGGCCTTTTCAAAACCCAAGACCACAAGAAAAAACTTCCTATAAACAAATCAAATGGAAATATTTTTTTAGTTCTATAAACATTTCCCCTTGAAGCGTTCAACCCAAATATTGCATCACTGTGCTAAGACATAAACAAATCTTGCAGTGAAAGAGATGCACACCAACAATAGACTGGCCTGTTTGCCTTGTCCAGGCTGCGAGAAGTGCAAAAAACAAACAAACAGGGCAAAGAGTGACAAGCAGATGAGAGATGTCTGAGGAGTACATGTTTGAATATTCAAGGGAGAGAAGAAACACACATCCCACCCTGCAAATCCCACTGAGCTTCAATAAGGAAATTCATCTCCTTCAGGGTCCTTAGAAAATCACAGTTCTGGCAGGTCTCAGGACACCAGCCAGACTTGTCTTTTAGAAAGAAATGTAGCTTTTGGTTTTCCCCAAATATATTTTTTTAAAATATATACTTTGACACAAATATCTTTTGGGTAGAGATATATTTATTTTTGCAGTGATTGTAATGGTGGTATCAAGAACTCAACTGGCCAAGCTGTGCTGTGTTTTACACCAGTGTTGCACTTTGGGGAGCCCAGCCACTCACCTATGGGAAGGTTGTTGTCTTCTGAGAAGCAGTTAGCAGGACTTCAGCAGGAGGCAGGGGTCTGGAGCCTGGCTTTTTGTTGGTAAAAATCTTTAGAGGCATTCTAGAAGGAAGAATTTGGCACCAGATTAGAAAATGTGAAGCACCCCACAAGAAACACGCCCGCAAGGAACAGCAGCACAAGGTGATGCCAAGGGAGTCAGGACTGCCATTTGCTCTATCTTCCTCACATGTAGGAACCTCTAATCTGGCTCTACCTCCTCCATTTCTCACTTTTTTTGGAAATGTAGTATGACTCTGAAGACATCATACCTCTGAAAGGACATGAAGAGACCTGTCTGCAGTCCTTCCTCTTACTCCTATACCAGGGAGAGCACTGTCCCTGCACGGGAAAGCAGAGTGGACAAGGACATGCTGAAGCGGAGGCAGTGGCAGTGGCACTGAGGGCCACGGTGTATTCACCATGGCACAACTGCACTCAGCAATTTTGGTGCAGCCCGGTGTCATGTGTTTTGAGTCATAGTACCGTGCTGGGACCAATTTTTGGCTCATACCTCAAACAGACACTCTAAGAGCTGCCAGGGATCTACTGGCTTTGTCTCTCTCATTGTGAGACACAGGCAAGGAGCTGCACAAGTCGCTTGGGTGGAAGGGAATTTCACTCTTGTTCCAGCTCACACAAGAGACACTGCAGAAAGGACCACCAAAAAAAGCCGCTTAGCAGTTCAGTCTCACAGGAAAGTTTCACTATCCAAAATGCTAGTATAAATTGAAACCTCTTGGGCAGGTAAACCAGCTCTGCATTCAGCTGAGATGAAACAGAAACATGGTTATCCATGATTTTTTGGCTGAGATCATACTGCAAAACAAGCAGAAACAACTACACTTTCTCTGGTGGCTTAACATCCCCCTTCCAAGAGCCCTCCTGGCGCTGAGCTGTACTGTGAATGGTCCTCACACTCAGCAACCCTGGCCGAGGTGCCTGCAGCACTGCAAGGAACAGGCAACCTTCTGGGACCATTTGATCTCCCTAGACTCTTGACAAAACCTTCTCCATGCATGCTTTCTTTGGTCTTGAGAAAATGACTTCAGGTGCTGCTGTGGGAGCTGATTTATGAGGGGAGGCTGACAGAATAAAGGGCCTCACACACTTCTCATGTTACATTGCATCTAGCTGGTGTGAATTCAGAGACATTTACACCCAGCTAACTGAGGGAGAATTGGGCCCAGACCCAGTTTATCTGTCTGACAACAGAGAGGATTAAAGACCTGTAAATGCTAAGCAGGGGTGGTCCAAAAATATTAGAATCAGAAGTACTGGAATGAAGTATACAAGAGTAAAATATAAGTTGTAGAGAAAAGATTACAGCTGACATCCATTCCCTAAGCCAAGTGTTCTGCCTTCTACAAGATGCTTCTAGGTATGGCTTACATCAGTCAGAAAAGGGGATTAAATGGGGTTTCGCTTCAGCACAGTCTGGCAAGCAGCAGGCAGACTAGATTGGGAGTATTTTGAGCTCTGGTGTCTTGCAAGACTTCAGAAGCAGTCTGCAAGTGGATTACAGCATCCTTCTCCAAATTCCCACCCATGCAGTCATGCCTCATGCAATATCTAACACATGCAGTCAAATGAAATGGCGACAAATAAAAGCAGCTGGTAGAAATGAAAAACGAAGATTTCAAAGCTTTGCCTGATTTTTATTTGCCTATAACCGCTGGCTGCTGCATTGTATCACGCCACGAAAGAATGTGTGGATTTCTTTTTTCCTCTCTGAAAGGTTAGTTTGTTCTGTGGATTAAAAAAGGATCAGAAACACTAAGTTATATAACCTTTTAAAGTTCACCTAACCCTTGTTCTCAGAGACTGTAAATTCCTGAGCACCATGGCCTTGGCATCAGCTGTGATTCTTTTTTCTAAGAGAAGACCTAGTTCCTAAAGTTTCAAAGAAATGACTGGTAGGTGCTTTGCTATCCTGCTCTTTAAAATGCAGTAGAAGTGTGTTTGTGCACAGCCTAATGAAAAGACAAAGCAGGGTATATATGCCCAGTGGCACGGAGCTGTAAGAACAGCTCTTTCTCTTTTTGCCTTTTACTGAGTCTCCCAATTGCAGCAGGGTGATGGTATTCAGTAGACACCATATAAAAGTAGAGAGGAGAGTATTAAGAGGGTACTGCAGATAGGCAGTGCATTAGCCTGGCTGACCAAAGGGAGAGTGACTCAGAATGGTTCAAATGTCAATGTCTGCAAGGCTTAACACCACAGAGTTGAAGATACTGAGGAAGATGATATTAAAGGGTCATATGAAGAATAAGAAACAAATAATGGGGAAGTGCAGGTTGGTGAAATAACCTTGTTTTGAGAGACATGTCATCTGAGTTAGACAAGAGCAGTCTCTTTCAGGTTCCCCCAGCTGGGCTAGTCACAGAGACAGAGCAGGGGAAAGTAAGTTTCAGGAGTGTGACACCTCTGACATTGCTTGGGGGGGTCAGGAATGTCCTTTGGCCAGCTGGTCTCTCTGGGGACAGGGAGGTCATTGCAGGGTGCAACCTCACAACCTAGGGGCATGCACCAGCCCTCCTTTGGCCCCATGAGCTCTTTGGATGACCCCAGGGCCCCAGGAAGCACCAGCCCATGCCTGGAACCAGGGGTTTCCCCACAGACTGGGGACCTACCAGTGCCATTGGGTCTTCCCTGTGCTCCCTTCGGTGCCTGGCTGTCTCCAGGCCCCGGCTGCCAGGCTGGGATGTGGGTTAGCAGATTTTTTCCACGCTGTTTCTCCGGGATCCCTGACAGAGCCCATCAGAGCTGCCTTTTATCAGCACTGCACGCCTTAGTGAGCCTGTCATGACTCACACACAATGTGCTCTGTGCTGGATTAATCTGGCTGGCTTTCATGCTCAGGATGTGGGCGACGGATGGGGAGGGGGGGGTGTTAGGGGGCACGGGGACAGATGCAGGGCTAGTGGGGGCCCAGGAGACTGGGGATCCCCAGCCTTTTCACTTCCTAAAGTTAAGGACTTATGAGGGCTGTTGCAGAGGACAGGGTATGCACAAGCCTTAAGCAATGAAAAAGAAAGATGGAAAGGCAACAGGTGTGTGGGAAAGTGGTAAGGGAAGAGAGATTATAGGTAAATAATAGATGAATAAGTGGACTACAACAAAGAGAGAATGTGATGTAAAGGGAGATCTGTGTGCCTTAAAATGTAAGCTCCCTTGTTGATAGACAAGACAGGTAGTTATTTCCCACAGGTGTAATTACCCAGGGACCACACTCCATCTAAAGGGATCTTTTCAGTCTTCAGCACTAACCTGAACACCTTTAAGATGCCTCCCCATCTTCACTGTTGTTGTCTGAAAACCCACAACAACCTACTACAGATTAAGAGAATCATAAAAAGTGTGAAATCCTAAACTCAGTGGAGTCTGTAATGACAGGAGTAAGATTCCCATCAATTACTGTAGCACCTGGTTTCCATGCAGAGTTTCCACAGAAAAAACCAATCTCACATGAGAAGAAAAAAACTGCTTTTTCCAACAAACCTCTACAAAGCTAAAAATGGATAGCAAGGGGAAAGGATCAGTCAAAGCCAGCTAAGCCAACACCACTAAAACATCTCACACTGCCATGATTCCCAGCAGAAGGGATGCACACACACACACAAAAAACCCCTAATTTTTGAAGAGTTGTTGATACTGCAGTTTTATGTACATACATGTAATTTGAATGCACATGCTAACACATTATATGTATCCTCCAATTTAAGACAAAATGTTCACTTGAAATTATCCATTCTATCTAATGCGTTTCACCCATGAAAGTCCTGTTTTCAGCACCTACTGCCCAGGTTCCCATGTCCACTTGGAACAGTGAACTACTTTATAGCATCCTGTCCTGTCTATCCACTGTACATGCATCCAAAAGTTTCCAAATAATTTCCCACTCAAGGATGAGAAAAAGCTTGCCTGCTGCTGAAATATCACTGTCTTTGGGTAAAATACAACACCCATTTAATCGCACAGAGCAACACTATCACTGCAAAAGATGACATTCATGGTCTTGTTTTTACATCCTGTCCATCAGGGGAGCATTTCTTATCATTATTCTGAGACAGATTTTGGCAGTGAACCCAAAGGCAGGAGGGCATGTCCTACCTCTTTCTGCACACACCAGGTTCATCGTGCTCTTGGATCCAGTCTCAGGACTTCCCACATCCAGCACTGGCAGTGAGGTTTGTGGTCATGAACACAAATGTGGTTATGGTGCCTTGCACTGCAGGAGACGTTTTAAACTATAGGAGAGTAGTTGCTAAATTCTGAGGAAGGAAGCACAATTTTAGGTGGGGAAAAAGGCTATTTATTTAGAGCACTTGTCTGATCTCCTTACTCAAGTAAAAAGTTTTACCAATTACCTTTGATAATTTCCCATTAACAAAACATCTTCTTTAAAGACCCTGCCCTCCACTCAAAATGTTCAGTGATGTTGTAAAACACTTGCCAAACACAAGAGGACCTCTGACTGCTGATCCCTGAACATTTTAAGACAAGGAAACAAATGGACCTCAACCAAATCTTCTCATAGACTTGGGAGCCCACTGACTCTCCAAATATTTCCTATCAATGACCTAACTACAAACAGAATGGTAGTTCTTTACAACATCTCCTGTGGGTATGTGGCACAGAACAGAGGCACAGCTGTACCCATATATAACACATTTTATACCAATATATCACTGCACAAAAAGAGAATGATACCTTTGTGGGGCTGTGTTTCTTTTATATTGTTTTTGCCATATCTGAAACAGGAACTGTACTAATAAAACTATCTTGCTGCCAACCCCTCTCTCACAAAGGGAAAAACTAGCACTGGTTCACTGTGATTTTATTTCAAAATACATATGTTATCCCTTGTGTGTGCTAGTGTTCATATATGAGGGGTAACATATATATTCTGAAATAAAAGAAACGCCAGTGAACATATGATATATATCTGACATCAGGATGAGCTTGTCAAAACCAAGCCCATGTCCCTGACTTGGACCCTAGTGGTAAAACTAAACTGACATTGAGTTGGTTTAGTTTATGCCAGCAGAGATTTCCTAATATAGACAGGCCCTATCTCTTGTGCTTCCATCTCACCCCCCCCCCTCTTTAATTTGGCTGAGTTCTGATGACTGAATCACTTCCCCCTTTGTTTCTCTGATTTCTTTCCTAATCTTCTGCTCCTGAAAGATCCTTAGTTCCTGAATCCCTATACAAATACACTTTCCTTTCTAAGCTTCTCACCAGCCAAACAAGGTTTTATTTGTTTATTTAATTTGACATGCCAAGAGAGAAATGATCCTATTTCCTATGGATTATCAAAGTAACAAATAGCTTTACAAGAGGGTAAACAAAGTAAAACTCACACTGAAACTCCTTTGAACTGGGGGCTTCCCGTTCACATCCCTTCATAATGTGAGTCCATCTCCTCTCCTCTACACCATGCACAAGATGACTTTCTGGTCACTTTGGACCACAGCCACTCCTGGAACTGAGCTAGTCAATCACTTCCTCATCCATCTTCTCACAAACTTACCTTGAGTTTCCAACAATGTGGCCAGACAGCTTTGAACTCACTCTATGAGGGAGCACTTTATCCATCTTATCTTTGCCTCCATAGCTCAATTCCTCCCATCATTTTTTCATTCTTGCAAAAATGCAGAGCTAGAAGAACCTGGTGGCGAGCCTGGGAGCCTCCATGGAGGCAAGAATGTCACCACACCAATTTTTGTTGGGAGTTTTGCCTAACTCAGGCGGCAGACATGGTACTCTGCAACATACCTCCTGCAATGTACATTTCTAAGAAAAACAGACAAAACAACAAAACTCAGACCTGAATCTGGGCCAAAATTCATAAGGACTCAGAGCCAGGGGTGCTGATGAGCTCCCCCCAGAATGACAGACCCCAGCACTGCGCAGCTCACATTTTTTTGACGCACTTTGGTGGCTAGGGCCTGGCTGGCTCCCCCCACCCCCAACATCCCTTTTTGTTTATTACTCCTGCTGTAATTGGGAGGCATGTGTGGATGAATTAAACATAGCAGGACAGATGAGAAAACTCTCCCTCTTAGCTGGCTGAATGAGCAAATTTAACTGAGCCTGTTACCCACTGAGTATCGTGCGGACATGCCAGGGTCCGGTTTCCTTTGAGCTTGCCCTTTCATGCAGAGTCCCTCTGTGCCCCCTGCCTTGCTCCTCACAATATCAAACAGCTGGAGTTTCAGTGGCCCCAAGGAGAAGCCTTTGCATCCGACAGCAGCAGCAGTGGGAATTTTGTCTGGGATCAGAGAGGGACAGGGCCAATATGGGCAAATTGGTAGCCAAGGATCAGGGGGGCTCTGGCATCTCCAGAAAGAGATGGAGCACCCCCACCCCCCAAGCCATAGGCTGTGCTTTGTCAATGCCCAGAGTAAAAGCTTCCTTATGCCTGAGGAACTGGGGTTAATGAGGGAGTTTCAGCTTTCTCACTACTTTGAGCTTCAGACAGACCAGTGGCATCCAGAAGTCAGTTCTGGTGGGGAGTTTGAAACAAGTGTGTGCCAACCTAGAGCAGGCAGCCCCAGTACAACAACAAGAGAGCTTCCTGAAAGCAGGACTGCCAATGGCTTGTCCAGGGATGCCAAAGAGATGGCTGCACAAACCAGCACCCTGCTTTGTCCCAAGGCATTTCTTTTGGGCAGCAGGTGGGAGGCACAGCATATGAAGGGCATTGCTCGATCCATGTATTCATTCCCTCAGCCCCGGGGATAAACAGGGAATGTAATCCTGCAGTCCTGCAATCTTTTTTTCATAGTGTTTAACAAGCCCTGGGGCACTTTTTTGCACAAGGCAGCTCTAATTCTGCTTCCTTGCCTTTTTCTTCCCACCTCCGTAAGCCTAAAACTAGTTTGGGCTAATTTAATTCCCGTTTTAATTTAGGAGAGTTTACGACTGCTCTAAATTAGGAAACCAGTGTTTTTCAGACAAGGCAGGTGCTAGAGGTCTTAGCACTTGTAAAAATTAGGCCACTTAGTGAGGTGTCTACATATGGGTTTAGCACCTCAGGAGTATGTTATTGAGCAACGTAAGGAAAAACTTGGAATCTTGGAAAAAATTATTTAAAAGATAATTAGACAGCAAAGTTGACATTTCAGAGGAAGAAGTTTTTGTTCAACCTGGTAAAGTCTTTGTGTTCAACCTGATAAGCTTACCCATTGAAATGAGAATTAAAGAAGCCATCAACACACATTCCCTTGGAACTCAAAAAATCCTACAGAATCCTTTCAATACCCATGTTAATAAACCAAGGAAGTAAGAAACCCAAATCCAAATAGAAAAACCACCAAATCCTTTGCATCACCCTTATGTGTGAGAAACGAGTAAGCCAGGAGATCAGAACTCTCCTACAGTGCCACTAAGCAGGAATAACTTTAACACCCAATGATGACATGATGAAAGACTTCAACTCTTTCACCTTCTTCTTTGAAGACTGAAGGACTTCAGGGTTAGAAACTAGAGATGTTTGCGATCTATGCCCTTCTGTACATGGCAAAAATGTGAGAAACCTATCCTGACCTTTCAGTGGCAGATTTGTTTCAAGACAGTTGTTACTGAAGGGCCCTGAAAGATGGAAGATTTCCCTGCACCTATGAGTAAATTTCAGTTTTGGGGCATGAATTCACTCTTCGGTGTGGGGAGATGCCGTGAGCAGGAACCAGCTGGGTTTAATCTCATGGAGTGGTGTCATTGCTTTTCCTGAAAATTTGTGCCCGAGACACTTTCCATGAGAGCAAGCACCTGCCAGGAAGGGATGGCTGTGGAAGAAAAGACCTTTTCATCCTTTCGGTATTTATTACAACCGATGACTGCCTAGGATGGGGTGGGATGGCCGCCCAGGAGAGGCGCCCGGGGGGCTCCATGGGCCGCTGGTGCCACTTCAGTGTGCGGTGCCAGCCCAGAGCCCTCCGGCCAGGGCCCCCCGGCCGAACGCCCACCCCTCACCAGCACCTTGGGCCGCCGGGGCCGCCTCCCCCGCCCAGACCAAACTTTTCTTCCCAACTTTCCCGCTTCCGCCTGTCCGGGCAGCGTGGGGCGCCAGGCAGCGGCCCTGGGGGCCCGCGGCTCCCGGTTCGCGGTACTGGGGGGGACGGCGATGCTGCGAACGAGGGACAGAGCTCAACCCTGGGCCGGGCTTTGGGGAAGGGGTTTTTCTTCGAGTTTCCTCCGTCCTCTGACTCCTCCTCTTCTTCCCTCCTCCTCAGGGGGAGGGGAAGGAGGGAGGCTCTTGGGGCAGGAGTAGCTAGAGCAGGGAATTGTTTGGGAGTTCAGTCATCCAAAAGCCGTCTCCCGTATGGAGGGTCTGGCTTCCCGCATCCCGGCGCCTCTTCCCTCCTCCTCCTCCTCCTTCTCCTCCTCCTCCCGCCGCGCCTGAGCTCAGCGCGGCCCCCCATCCCCAGAGCCAACCCGCCGGAAAAGCACAACCACCACCCCTAAACCAAGGGCCCCCCACTTTTCCCTTACCCCCAAANAACACGCCTTCCCCCCCCCCCCCCCCCCCCCCCCCTTTTTTTTTTTTTTTTTTTTTCTGTGTGTGTGTGTGTGTGTGTGTGTGTGTAGTGAATTCCCTGCAGATCCGGCCTGGAAGTTCCCAGCTCCTGGAGTTAAGCCTCTTTGTTGCTTCCCTTCGTTTGGGGCATCTTTGTGTTTCCCCCCTCCTGCTCCACTGGAGACCGCGGTGAGTGAAGGGAAGGGGCGCGGGCCCGGTGGCCCTGGCGAGGGGCTGGGAGGACGCACGGCGCTGGCGGGCGATGGGGCGCAGCGCTTTCGCCTCATCCATCTTCAGACAGCGGCAGTTTGGGAAGTTGGTGTGGGGATGTGAGGAAGGGGGTCTGCCTAGGGATGTAGGAGACATGACAAGGGAGTAGTGGAGACCCACTGGTCCCCGCCGGGACGGGGAAACGTTCAGGCAGGTGAGATGTGGGGCGCTCGGATGTTTCCCTCCAGCTCTTCCTCCTCGGCGGGTCGGCCAGAACTAATGGAGGGCCCAGGGCACGCACACGCTCCGCGGCGTTCCAGGGCTTGTCTGGAACTTCCCTAACAGCCTGGTCCACGACCTTGCTCCGTCTTCACTGCCGGCTGAGCGAGGAGGGACGGTGAGCAGTGGAGAGAGGGTGAAGCTCTGCGAAATAAGCCGTAGATTCATCCTCCATTGCTCCTACTCTTGTCAAAAGCTGCTGGGAGTTTACAGTCAAGAGCTGTCTCTGGCAGATGCGAAGGCATTTCGGTTTGTGCTCTGTGAAGGGGCTGCTGCAAAGAAAAGCGGGTCTGGGTAGTCTGTTAGTAGAATTTTTGTCCTCTCCTGTGACCGTGGAGTTTTTAACCCTGGTGCAAGGATTAGGAGCAGTTTGGGTGAGGGCAAGTAATTTTCTGTCCGGCAGTGGGATGTTGTAGGATTTGTGCACGCGTGCCTCCCTACTTGGAGTGCAACTTTGGCAGGTCGTCTGGATGGTGACTGTAAATAGAAAATGTGTTGGGAAGACGGTGGGATGCTGAATTTGTAGCCATGTCCAAACGAGACTTTTTAATGTGCTCTGAAGATACTAATACTTTGAAAAATAATAATAGACTTTAACCAATACCCCTGGCTGGTAAAAGGTATTTAGTACAAATGCAGCTCTGGGCATTTCACCAACTAATTCTGGTACTCCGAGTGTTATTTCATTGGCATTAAGTGAAAGGCAGTTTACATCTATTAAAGTTGGGTTTTTTTGTCCTTGTTTGTTTTAAAGGAACTCTCTTGACCTCTCTGCAGCATTATGTGAGTGGGATAACAGGAATCCGTACACACACTCAGCACCCGCATGTAATTCCCAGTGTGTCTTAAATGTTTTTCTTGGTGCCCAATTGTCTTAATTTCTGCATTGCTACTGTTGTGTCTTTTTGGTATGTTCATTTGCAATCTGCCATTAAAGTTTCTTTTCCCATGGGCTAAAAAACTACCATGGAAAATATTAGAAGAATGTGGGCGTTTTGTACGTAGAATTTTATCTTAGTTTTCTTTTGAAACTAACTGACTCAGTGCCTATGATTAAGAGGAGGGTTCTTCCATATTTATGCCTATGTAGTTATATGGCAGACACTTTGATTTAATGGTTTGAATATTGAGGTTCATGGCTCGGGGAGGGATTTCAGCAGAAACACATCATGGACTTGCAGTGAAGATTGGTTCTGTTTATGTAAGTAACCTAAAGAAATGAAGGTGAGGTAACTTCCCATGCTACTAGGAGTCATGTGGGGATCTTCTGAAGTAAATAGGACAGTTGGGAAGAGCTGTGAACTCCTGCTGAGTGCATGATATTCGCTTACAATAAATAAATGGAGTTTTGTTCCATGTCCTTAATCCTCCCCTTCAGATACAATTACAGGGACTCATCCTGCATATACCAAGCAGACGAGGTCCCAATAGGTGTTTGCTGTGAGGGTTGAAGTCAAATACAGTGCAGTCCTCCCTGCTTCCTGCTGGGGAATGTGAGGCAGGTTCATCTGTTCTTCAGAGGCCCTGTGCAGATGGGAAAGGCAGGTTCAATTTTCTCCCACTCATTCACTCACACGCGCAGGAACTTTATTTGAGAGATATCCAAGTACAAGTAGCTGAATCCACACATTTCTTTGCTGCTTGGCACAATGAAGTATTAGAGCTGCATGATTCTGCATGTGTGTGCTGCAAACTGGCATGGAAGTTGTAGGAGTTCTGTGTATCCCTCCAGTCTGGAGAAAGCAGCTTTTCTGTACCTTGTGCTGACATGATACAGAACCACCGAACAAGAGGTTATTTGAGACTGCAAAGTGAAACCCAGTGTCTGGTGTTTGCAGAGGTCTTTCCAGCCCTCAGGATTCCTGGCTTGGAGTTTTGCTCCACTGAAGGACAGGTGAATCGTTGCTCAGTCCACTCCTTGAAATTCTGCTATGTCCTCAAAACTAACAGCAGACAGATCCCTCCAAATCTTCAGTACCAAACTGGCAGCCCTGCAGTGCCTTCAGGATGCTGGTACAGCTCCTCCTGTCTGACTAGGGCTAGCAGAATTGCCTCTTTGGGAGCCAGCTGGAGCCTCCTGCTGAGGAAGAAGCATCATAGGAGGGGCTATGAAGCAAGCAGCCTGCTTTGTCCCCGTACTCCCCAGTGCTGCAGAGGAAAAACTTCCTTTCCTGAGTTAAGAAAAATTATTCATTTATGGCAGGCCTGAATTTTTGTAGTTTCTAGTCATTGTTAGTGTAACACTTGACTGAAATACCACCAGATCTACCTGCCAGTGTTTTCTGGCCTCTTCCTGAACCACATGCCCTTAAGATCACAGAAACCTTGCAATCTGATAGCAAGCACAGGAAAAAAAAAGAACTATTGCTTCTTCTACCTGGGCTGTGGGAGGGAACATGGGTGACAACAGGAAAGGCGCTTCAGTTGGATGCATGTGTTCGGATGTGGAGGTGTTTGGGTTGGGTTTTCAGCCCATGCATGTGCCCTGTGTGAGCTTGAATTTTTTCCACAGCCCTATGCCTTACTGTTCCCATGCAGAAAATGGAACGAGACCCTGTGCTGATGGGTTGAGCACTGGGGAGGGAGCAGATACTGCTTTCTATGTTGACTCTTGCCAGCTGACCTGTACTCACCCTCATGTCTCTCAGAGCAGAACTCAGGTACACTGGAGAGGACCCTCTCTTGTGCTGACTCTTCAGGACTGCCATAGGGCTGGAGAGGCACTTCTGTGCCTCTAGAATTACTCTGTTCCCAGGCAAAGACAGGCTGTCTCCCAACACCCTGCCTTGTGTGCCTCATGAAGCTGGGGACAGGGAAGAGCACATTGGGGACCACCACACTGGTTGTTTTAGCCCAGGCTGGCCTGCCAGGTGGGTTTTCAGAGACTCAGGCTCAGCTGGGCTCAGTTTAGTCGCTCAGCCTGCAAGATGTTACAACAGCAGTAGGCCAAGGTAACTCCAGGTTAACAAAAGTTCCTTTGGCAGTAAGTAATGGTGGGTTGTTCATTTTAGTATCTGATGCTGAGTGCCTCTGAGACATGAGGCACAATTCCCTTGGACTTCTTTAATGTGCAAAGGTGACTTTGATATATTACTGCTGGCATGTTACAGACCATGGCTTGCAAATCTTTTGGTTTAAACCGTTACCTCCCGGGCTAAAAATTTGCAGTGTGAATTCTGCAGTTAGGATGGGATGTCCCACAAGGAAGAAGTTTTCTTGCAAAATCTTTGGAGACTTCCTGTTTCTGGTTAGACTGAAAACATCCAGAGGGAAAAAACCTGCTGCTATGTATTTTGGTGCTCCTGTGGTCAGTCTCAGTTTAAGAGGTTGTTACGTATTCCAGTTCCTAAGCCACAAGAACAATTTAAGGCAAATAATGATTAAATGAATTGCAGGTCCTTAGGTAGAATGGAGGGGAATATTGTCTTTCAGGTTTCTAAATGTACTTTGGGTAATTGTTCAACAAAAGATATCGCAAGCATCTTTTTTCTGTTACTTGGTTCAGTTCCTCTTGGCTCCAAATCATACAACATCATATCTGCTGCTTCATTGGCTCAACATAGTGCTTGAAGCTGGTTTTCTGGAGGGAATGTTTGCAAAATGGGAAGCTTTCAAAATCTGCTGTGTATGCGTATTTGTGCATAAGTCTTCTAAAATCTCTCCACAGGAGCATGTGCTCCAGCAGCACAGCTGTCTGAGTGTCCATGGGAAGCTAAAACAAAAGGAGTATGGATGCAGTGGAAGCAAGTTGGCTGAAAAGCTCAGAAAGATATTTATTGTAGGGAAAAGAAACCACTTGGTGCTTACACAGTCCCAGAGCTGCTGTGGGCGGTACAGAGCTTTCTGCTTAAACAGGCAGCAACAGATCCCTGCCCTGATGATGTTACATGCTCCTTTTTATTAAAATGGCCTCTCTTCCCGGCAAAAGGACAAATGGGACAGGAGGCTCAGCTCTGCCTGATGGGGTTCGTAGCCAAGCACCTGGAGTGGGTGCCTGTGAGGGGCTCTGAGGGCTGCCGTTGTCTGTTGTAGGAGCTCTTGAGTAAGAGGCAGTGCCAATTTATTTTGGCTCTAGTGGCATCCATGGAGAGAAATGTGCGTCAGGGAGCGTGTGGGACGTGCTTGAGCTTCTTTGCCCTCTTTGTGGGCAGTGTGCCAGCACAGAGGTGAGAGCCAAACTTTATCCTTGCTTTCTACTCAGCTGCTCTTGAGAGGCTGCTGCCCTGTGTCCAGTCATCTTCCCTGAGCAGCCATTAGATGTGAGGATGGCAACTGCATCTTGTGCCTGTGCAAAGTGTTGGAGGCTTGCTGAGCGAAGACCAAACCACACCACAGTGTGTTGCCCCTGTGGAAACCCACCGTTGTCAAGTTCACAGAGGTTTTGGGCTGTGGTGTCCCTCTATACATGTGTGAAAGCCAGATGGTGTTTTGGAAAGTGGTCATTTCTCGTTAACTTCTGCGCCTGGCATAGGCAGTAAATCTTTCACCCAGAGTCCTGCAGCAGCAATGCTGTTGTGGCTCTCTCAGGTCCACTCTGGCAAAGAGATTAGCCAGCAGGTTGTACTTTTATGCGCAGCCATAGACCCAGGGCCCTGCCAAATGCTAGGATGTGTTCACTGGTTGTAATATCAGTAAGTCTGAACAAGCTTGTGTATCTGAAGACCGTGCATCAGGCCCTTCCGCTGTTCTTGAAATCATGAGTGCCCGGGAAAATGGTGTAAAGATCCATGTCAAAACTGTGTCATTAGCTTTCAAATACCAGAATGAGGTTACTTTTTATTTTGCTTTTAGTTAACAAAAGGACAGGTTAGACAGAGCCCTGTGAATCAATGTGTTTAGTGTGGTTTAACAAGCCTGTGGTGATAAAAACATGCTGAGGAAATCTTTGAGAAATAAACCTCAAACATGGATACACTGGCCTGGAATACAGCATTTATTTGCAAAATTCAGCTTCTTCTGATGATGTCACTATAATTTATCCTGGTACTTTTAGGGAGAGCAGCCACCTTGCTTTAGTGATGCCAGTGTTTTAGGACGCAAACCTGGAATGTGAGGACAGCTGCATTTGGTTTTCCTCTACGCCACAGATATCCTCCCAAGTTGGTGCAGGTTGCTCTTTGCCTCAGCTTTCCACCTGCAAAACTAAGTGGCGCTTCCCTGCCTCCTTGTGGTGTTGACGATAGGTCTGGTGGAGATCAAGAGAGACCATAGGTTTGCTGGCCCTCAAAAAACCTCTTGGATAAGGACCACAGTTGGTTTCAGCAGAGAGCCTCCTGTGGCACTGACAGCCCAGCGGGAGGCTCCTGTGGTTGCCTCTGGGGATGTGTGCCCCTGTTTGCTGCTGGATGTGGGCTCTGTAGGGGCTGTGGGATGCTTTGGCGAGGGCAGGCTGGATGTGCAGCTATAGCAAAGGCCCTCTCTGAGTGCGACCCTCGGGGAGCCTCGCATAGGTAGCAGCAGTGCAGCTGCAGTGAACTTCTGGCTCCAGCCCATGGTGGTACAGAGAGGCCATTGTAATCCAATGTGCTGTACAGTGTACATTTCAACAGGCAAAGTGGCTCCAGGGTTGGTTGGTTTTTTTGCTTTCCCCCTCTTCCTTTCCATCCCTTCAAATCTACTTTATGAAGTTCCTCCCCTTAAATTGAAAATTTGGCCTTATCTTCAAAGAAGCCCTTTAGTGCCAAGCTTTTAAAGGTGGGGAGGAGGCGAGAGCAAAAACATCACATCCATTAACAGCCCAGTTGCCAGAGAAAATGTTTTTTAAAACATAATCTGAAACCTTAGTGTTTGGGAGCCAAAGCCCAGACTGAATACAAGTATGGGCCTTGTCCCTAGAGAGTCGCAGCGCTGGGAATATGCTGGCACAAAGACAGACCATGGAGCGAGGATTCTTGTGCATGCACGCACACAAATAGACAATTATTTGGAAGCCAATAGTATTCTGGATGCTGAAGAAATTTAATCTAGTGCCTTCTGTCCCAAGTTGCTCCCTGAGCTGTAGCTGATGTGGAGAGCGTTCTCATTGCTCCAGCGCTCCTCTGGATGGCAGTCCCCTCTGGAGCAGCAAGGTTCCTGCTGTTTGTTGACCATGGGTGGTAAAAAGGACTGGCTGGTCCAGCTTCTGTAGAGCCTGCTGCTGCCAGTGAGAGATTTCTTTGGGGCCCCTGAAGAGTGATGGGCATATGATTTTTATGTTTTATTTCCCCAGAAGAAAGCTGCTTGTTTAACAAACCCAAGCACTGTCAGATTGAAGGGTTGGGTTTGAGTCCCAGTGTGAAGAGATGTTTTCAGAAACATGTTGGGTGGGATATTTCAAAAACACCTGGTTTGACTTTGATTATGTAGTGGAGAGTCAACAAGACTTGTGCATTGAGAGACCAGACAGCTCCCCTCCTCACCTTTCAGGACAGGGTCACACTTGGTGAGTTTGTGGGACAGTCCCACTGTCACCAGTGTAACAGCTGCCCAGATTAGTCCTGACCACCTGCTCCTGCATGGAAGTGGACCCTATTTCTTAAGTGGCTATCAGGCATATCTTGGCTTGCAGGCAGTTGAAATGCAGCTTATAAGCCAGAATCATCTGGGCAGAAGGAGAGCAGGATGGCTCAATTATCCAGCTGTAATGGGGTTTGAATCCAATGAGGAGCACCCCATTACTAACTTCCTCTGGGGCCTTACAACATGGCCAGCCAGACCACGGCAGAGCTGTGGGACCTTGCAGGAGGAGGGCTTGGTATCTACTAGCTCTTGAGTCCCTGTGAGGACTTCCCTATCTCTCGGCTGGCCAAGCTCAGTATCAAGCTTGTAGCTGTCAGGCATTTCTGCAGGTGGAGGCTTGTAGTGTGAGACAAGCCTGTGAGCTGGTGCATGAAGAGCTCCTCAGAGAGGCATGCCAGCCACTCTAGATGTGTCCAACATCACCTTTCCTCATTCTGACTTTGTGAACACCTCTGTAATGCTGTAGGCAAAGAGTCCAGGGCAACACAAGGACTGGTTGCCTTTGAGGACCTTGCTGCTCTGGGTGCCCGAGCTGCTGTAAATGTTGCAAGACTAGTTTAGCATATTGTCACCCCAGCTCCAGACCTTGTCAGAGGTGGCTGCCCTAGAAGCAGAGAGGAAGAAGATCCTGGGATCATGATCAACTGTGCTGGATGACCATGCAGCCCATTAGTTTAATGATGGATGCTGGGAAAGGGAAGTCAGTACCAAGGTAAAGAGCTGGAGCTGCTGGAGCCTGGATGTGTGTTTGCTGACCCTACTCCCCTCTTGGTAGGGAGGTATGCAGCCAGTTTCAGGAAGCATTAGGGAAGAGTGATCTAGTTTACATGGCTACAGCAAGACAAGGCAGCCTGTGTCTCACAGGAGAGGCACCAGTCTACTCCTGCTCCCACTAGAGCTGGTTGTACTTGCCTGGTATGAAATGTGCAATACAGGGTGTGGGATCCTGCTGGCGGCATCATGAAGCCTGTGGTCTTTTGTGAAAGAAAGGGTCAGCTACTTGCAATACAGGCTGTGGGATCCTGCTGATGGCATCATGAAGCCTGTGGTCTTTTGTGAAAGGAAGGGTCAGCTACTTACATCATGTAGCAATTTAGGCAGGCACATAGTCGCTAAATATACAGTGGTCCTGTTTTCCTCACAATTTCCTGGGCTGCAGATTTGGGGAGAAGGGAATACGAGCACGAAGAGAACAACACCAAGAACGAGTGGCAGGCTGTGTTTATCATTGATGTCTGACCCTATAATCTCCCTGGGGATAGCATTGGACATCCCTAACCTCTGAGCCACTTGAAAGAACCACCTTTAAAAAAATTTCCCAAACTAGTGACCAAGCAAACAAGTGCAAATTTCATCAGCCACAGAAATGTGAGTATAACCCAGTTTTTGCATAGCTTCAGCACTGAAGATAAGTACAGGTTTCTTGACTCTCTGGATAAAGGCCTGAGAAAGGCGTGCTGTGCCATCTTCCTCCATGACCATATTCCAAAACCTAAATTATTATTTGTATTACAGTTGTGTCTGCAAGTTTTAACCAAGGCTGGGACACAGCTATGAAAGATAGAATGTTAATTTTTAGTGGAAGACTGTTCCTACATCCCCATTCAAAACAGGCAAAGGCAAAAGAGGAGATAAAAACAAAGCATGAAAAGGACACATATGCTGTGGAGTGACTCAGCAGGTCAGGACTGGAGCTAAGTACAGACCCCATGTTGCCTGATACTCAGTCTCATGCTCCATCCACCTTGCCTTGCTCATCGGAAGGTGTCGAAGTTGAGTGTCACTTAACCTTAATTGAAAGTTGTCTGCCTTGAAACTGAGAGTTGTCCATAGCAGAGTTCCATCTTTCTTAGCCCTCAGCTCACATCAGTGGCTACATGTGCCCCAGTGAGTGGTTTCCCAAGGGGGCACTTGGCACTGCAGGTGGTGGTGGTGGTGGTGGTGCTGTGCATGCCTTACACTGGGGCAGGCAGTGGGTCTTGCAGAGCTGGGGAGCTGCAGGTGGAGACCAAGAGCTTGTGGCTGAAGGGAAAGGAAAGGAGCCAGTTATGTCTAATTCTCTCCTGTCAGCCAGTTTTCAGTTGTGGCATCATGCTTTGAAAGGTAGCTGGAAGAGGAGAGTGCCAGTGTAATAATAGTGTTTTGCTTGCAGCATGCAATCTGAAGTAAAACAGTATCATTACATAAATATTGTGTGCCTTCTTTCCACAGGAGGTCTGAGACTGTGCTTCTCCTGCTTTGGAGGCATTGCCTTTCAGTGCACAAGCTAAGAATAAACTCTAGCAGATGCTGCTAAGGCCAAGTCCATGGCTTGTGTTGTGCTCAAGTGCAAGAGGAGATGTTCAGATCTCCATGGTCAGCAAAGAGGTACCTTACACTGTAAGGAGGTACAGGAAGAGGGATGAGGGACAGCAGGGTTACAAAGAGCTGCTCTTCCTGAGCACATTAAGCATCAGTCTGGGAACACACAGGAGTACCTGAGTGCTAATCTGACCCCTGCAGGCACAGGTAGCCCAGTAGGGAGCAGCTGTGTGGACACCAATGAGCAAAACCTGGCTTGATGTGTTAACTGGGAACTATCTCTCTAGAAAGATAGGCTTGCTTCAGTGAAACGTGGGCAGGTTCCTTCACCCTCTCCTTTCTTGTGTGACTTAGAGCACTGTTTCGGGGAGCAGGTGAGGATGCATATACATCCTCTTCTGGTATCTGTTTGCAAAAAGCTGTAGGCAAACTTGGGTGGCTGCTCATGGCCGTGCCCTACTGCTGCCTGAACTGCAGTCAGAGGCTTTTTGCTCAGAGGAATGCTTTGAAACATAGTGTTTTTAATGGCACTGTGTTACCAAGGGCTTTGTGTCTAAGTGAAGAGATGGCTCTTTGCTCTACTGTGCAGGAAGAGGAGCCTGTCTGAAGTAGGACTCCTCCCTTTTGCAAGTGGTTTGATCTGCTCTCTGCAAGCTAAATAATTGAATTACAGAAGAGATCTCAGATGAGGTGTTTGTGCCCTTGCAGTTTCTTGCTGCCTCAGTCAGTGCCTTGGGAGTGGAAGAGTGGTGGGAGATGTCAGACAGCTGCACAGTTATGGCTTTTTCTTCTCTGTTGATCCCAGGTCACTCCCTGTGCATGAAATACTGTGAAGAGGCACCAGCATACCTGCTGCCTTCACTTCTGTCCAGCTGAATTAGACAGGGCATGGGATGGAAAAGGTGTTAAAAAATGGGTTTGTGCCACCCATCCCTCCTCATGCTTACTGAGAATAATCTCTTCCTCTCTACCAGCACACAGCCCCCCTTTGAGTTTTGCCTCAGACTTCTCAATGAGGAGGAAGAATGGGATTGCTGCTGAGGCTACTAGTGTGCCCTGTTCCCTGCGTGTGTGCTGCCTCCCAAAGGATGTGGGTGCCTCTGCCAGGTCCTCCAGCCCCTTTTCTCCCTATTTTCTGTCTTTAATTTCCTCTCCTCTGCCTGAGGTCCCTGTGCTGCCAGCAACAGTTGCTGCAGCTGAGAAAGGCTTGTTGCCCCATATCCTGGATGCCCCTGCCCTTACTTGCTTTGGGGAAGGCTGATAAGGAACAACTAGGGGTGCCTCCCCAGGCACCAGCCCACTGCTGGAGAGATGCTTCCAGCCCTCGCCAACCCGAGGCAAGTGCAGCACGCTGGCGTGTCAGAGCGGGTCTGGGGAGCCCTTGCCTGGGCATGGTGGCTGCCTGCAGATGCAGGCAGGGCTGCTGCCTCCCCACAGGTTATTCTGGAGAAACACGGTCCTTGAAATGAGATACATGTTTCCCCTTCTTTTCCCTCAGCTGGTGGACTGGGGCTTGAGGGTTCAAAGGCACCATTTTCAAGTCCCTGCCAACGTTTTAGATCTCGCAGCATTTTGTGGGCTGGGAGGGTTTTATGCTGACCTGTCTCCTTACAGGCAGCCAGAGAAGCAGTTCTGTGGGGCCGGCGGACATGGCGTTTGCTGAGGTGCCAGCATCTCCAAGGGGCATGTAGGCACGGGGCCAGAAAGGCTCAGTGAGCTGTTAATGAGCCGCAGATGGTCAGCTTTATCTTGGAGTTTGCTGATTTGGGCTTCTAGAGCTTTCTGCTGAAGAAATATATGAGTAGAAGCTGGTTAGGTAAGGGTTGGGAAGGAAGACCCTAAAATAAAGATCCTTAGGCATATGTGGGGGACCTCAAGAGATTGCTTGTACTAGAGGCTCATCATGTTTTTTTCTGAAGATCGCCTTAACTACTTGTTGGCCGCAAAAAAAAAAGACTGATTTTCCATGGGAGAATTTTGTAGGTAACACCAGGAGAGGTTTATCTCTGGCTGTAACAGAGGAGAATCTCCAGAGGCTTTGCTGGAGTACAAAGCCCCGAAGGCTGTAATGGATGTGTTCTCCTCTTGCACAGGGCAGGATGCTCCCAACAGATGTTTGTTATCGGCAAAGTAAAGCGGGGAAGCAGAAAAACTTCAGCTGGCAAGAAAAGCAGGGAGAAATAACTGTTTCCCTGTTGGGCTTGCAGAGAGAGTTCTTGAAGCTGCTTTCTGTCCTATTGTAACATTTTATGTTTATATAGCTTAACTTTTTTATGAGGAACTATTAAATCCTGCAGCACGTTCTGGATGTGGCTATATTAGAACAGCTTGTTTTACCCATCCAAGAGCAGAGTGGCAGCGGCATAACTGGATCTAAAATCATGGAGCAGCATTTTCACAAAACTGAGTGCTTTTCTTCCTAAAAGAGTTTATGGTATTTTCCAAGTTAAGAAATGATCAATAATTTCCCTAGTGATAATTCTGAGCTTTTATTTCCCTTAGATAGATGAGTTTTCACAGTTGCTAGAGGGAAGGGAAAGATCTTATTCCTTTCTACTTGTAGTACTGTATTTGTGGTCTGTAGCAAGTGACAGTATTTAATGTATTTTGGAGGGTGGGTACCATCTGAGCTGGTCTACAGATGACTGAACAGTGAGAGGTTTCTCTAAGGGTATTTAGTGCTATGGGATAGCCGCAGATTTCTCAAAGAAAGCACTGACAGTCCCTGTAAGCAATTAGAGATAAATGTCCTTGAGGCAGAGGATGGCTTTTGTAGAGCACCTAATACTGAGTTCTTAAAGGAGTCTGTGTAAAATAAAGGCATCTAATACTCCTTATGTTCCTTTACTGGACAGTAATGTAAGATTTTGTGGAAGATCCAAAGATTTCTAGATTTGGTTTTTTTCCTGGTAGACAAGCAAATGTCAGGGGTTTGCTGTGTCCTTCCAGAACACTGCTGGGTGAGTCTTTGGAGAGGATGATCTTATCTTTTCTGTGAAATGTGTGCTAATACCTCTCAAGCAAAGGTGGTTTCTGCATTAAAAAGGCTTTCTAAATTGATAAAGCAATTCACAACACAAAAAACATCTTAGTCCTTTGCAACAGAAGAAGAGGTAGACTTCTTCAATTAGATGATTAGCCTATTAGACTTAGGCTTTTAAAAATGTCATAGGCTGAGCTGAGTACATTGATAGATGGAGAACAGATTAGAATCTCCTGTTGTCACCCCAGAGCCTAGGAGCTGGTGTCACTGTTTTTTCCTGGTCTCTTTATTGCTTACAGTTTTCTCCAAAAATGACTAAACACACAAAACAACGATTGGGTTTGGGGTTTGAGGTTTCTTTTTTTCCTTCCCATATTGTAGGCCAGACTCTGACCACAGTCATGTATTTGTTTTTTTTCTCCCATACTTCCAAATGCAGTCGCATAACAATAGCCTGGAAAAAAAGTACTGGAAATGATTTGTTCATGAATTTATTTCCTTTTTTGGGCTACAAGAATGGGTTAGCATTTGGGTAGGGAAGCTGGGAGCTCCAAGCTTAATGGGAACCATGCTGATAAAATGAAAAGTACTGTAGAAAGGCAGCCTTTCTGGGGCAAGCATTTCCATTGCTCCATGTGCAGAGCCTCGTGCTTGGGGCACCTTTTCTCAGCTGAACTTTATTTGCTGTTTATGTTATAGTAGGGTCTTGTCAGATGCTACTAACAGGCTTTGTCTGCCACGAACAGGCAGGGACCAACTGGAAGAGAAATGCTCCTCCCATCTTAGGCTTCTTCAGAAGTGGGTGATTGTTTGCTTTCCTTAGCAGTCTGCTAATAGGAGGTAGTGGGGGGTGTTGTCTTTCTTATTTATTTAATGTAGGATGCCATGACAGATGGTGATTTTGACTGTTGTCCACAGCTGTAGAAACTGATAGCTTTCTAAACCAAGCTAGCTATGATGGAGGCATCAGAGTGGGATGATCTGTGAAAGGGAAAGCCAGTCAGAGACATCAGAGTCCCAGCTGACTGTGTTCTGTCATCTCTCTTCTGAGGTGCAGAGAAAAGAGTGTTTTGCAGACAGGGTTAGGAAATACATTTTTAGTGTCTGGATCTTCGGGTTTTGGGAGGTAACACCTGGTGACAAGGAAAATTAAAAGTCACCAGGTGGGACAGCAATGAATATGTGATTGCTGTGCTGGTCAGGAGGGCAGTTGATGAAATAGTAAACAGTACAGGCAGTGAAATCTTGATATTTTATTGATGGTTCAATGGATTTGATCCTTACAGGAGAGAAAGCAGAAGCTAGTGGAGTTTATGCATACTGGAGAGAGAACATAATCTGATAAAGGCTAGACCAGTCGGTAAAGTTTTCAGATCACAGGAAATTTCCTCAAAGTATTTATTTATTTATGGCTTTGCTGAAAAATTTTCAACCAGCTGTGTTTAAAAATAAAACAGTAATGAGATACTTAAAAAAGGAGTTAATCTCCCTCTCTTTGACATGCTGCAGAGCACCAGCTGTAGCACAAGCAAGCCTTGGGGAATCCAAGTGGCCTGGCCCCGCAGCCTTTAAGCCAAAGTCACACCTTGGGAAGCCAAACCCTGGAGGGAAGCACTGGCCTGTGGCACGTCATGGGGATGGTGGAGGGTGGCAATTTGGCCATCATTCAGGGGTAGCAGGTTTAGCGTGCTCAGCTCTTCTGCTCCCCAAATCTCCCCAGTTCTTACAGACCCCAGCCACTTGTTCTCAGGGCAGCAAGACCCAGTTTTGTCTGAAATACTAGGAGGCCTTGAACTGTCTCTGACACCCCCGATGGGGAAATGCTGGAATGAGGAGGAGGGAAAACCAAGGGCTTTTGTACTGAGGGAACAAAAAACATGCTCTCCATGTCCCTGGGTTCAGCTATTACAGACTACAAACTGGACTGTTTTTTTTGTTTTGCTTTTAAATGCTTCTTTAGCCAATGTGATTTTTAAATTTTTTTTTGTCTGTCTGTCTCTTCAGGAGACAGAGCCAGTCTGGGACTCCTCATTTGGCCCATCCAGCATATCCACAAATCATGCACAAGCTGTCTTTTCCAGGCTCATTTCCTCTAGGATTCCTTATGGCTTTGCAATGGCCAAACATTTGTGTTTGGTATTGAAGGTGGAAAGGGCAGGCCAGCTGTGCTGTGTCCTCCAGCCCTGTGCCAGTGGGGCTCAGTGCTCAGTGCGGGAACTCTGAGAGAGCTACAGCTGTGAGAGTGGTGAAAAATGTGTGTGGTGATTGGCAGAAATCGTTGTGAGGAAGAAGATGCCTCCTCTCATGATGATGGGGTGGCACATGGTGGACTGGAAAGGCAAAGCAAGTTAGTTTTGGTGCCGGTGGAGGACTGTGTGGAAAAGTCTTGTCTCCTCTCGGCCTACTGGTTTTAGCTTCAAGATGCATATCACAGTGGAAAAATCTCCTCTCCTGTTTCCTTATTCCACTACTGGTAGCTAATCAAGATTCGGTTTAATGACTTCCCTCCACTCTCTCTGCTTCCTCTCCCCCTGCCCCACACATGCCTTTTTTATATTTTTTTATGCATTTATTTTTGGCAGAAGTTGAAACGCAAGAAGCATTTGGACCAAGATGAAAACAGTGGAGGAGCATGTTGGGCAGTAGAGTGCTTTGTTCTGCGTTCATGGGGGAGAAGAGGGGGAAGTGAGGGGGGACAGGATGTCATTTCCCAGATGAGGACCCTGCCAAAGATGTTCTTGCTTCAGAAAGCAATGAGTGATTTTTAAGGCTATACCAGGTTTAACCCTTTGTCAACCTGCTTCTGCCATCCAGGGAAACAGCAAAGACCTGGACCAAAAGTAGGATGGTGGTGTGTTATGTAGCTCAAGTGATGTGAATGGTGATGTGAATGGCAAAGTCTGCTGTTGTGACTAAACGCTGTCAACAGTGTGAGGTGCTTGTTCGCCTGCTGGAGACCCTAATGAGTGGATGAGCAAACTGCATGTGCTCAGGAGTGAGGGTCAACACTAGTGCGATTGCTATTGGAAAAACAAGATCAACATGTTCCTTATAGGGGTCAGGACTGCTGTGCTATCTCCTGCCCTGCCAGAAGCCCCTGGTGGCATTTGGGATGCTGCTGAACTCTGCTTCAGCTGTTCCCGTTGCAGGGCAGGGAGTGCTTTTTGCCTCATGATGCCTGGGAAGCACTTTGCCCTGGGACCAAAGGAGCCCTGCGCTGTTGGGACCGCAGCAGCAGCAAGCCCCAGCCCTGGGTAGCTCCTGGTTGTGCTGGGGACCACTGGCTTGTTACAGCACTGGTTCCCCTCTGTTTTGAGCCAGTCTCCCATGTGAGAAAATTGTGAGTTTGGAGGGTATGGGGGGTGGAAAACCTCTATAGGCATGTATTTACTGCCGTATTTATAGCTCCTTGGGCCTTAAATATGGCATTGTGTGTAACCTGCTGATTTAACTGCCCAAGCGCTGTTGCACAGTAGTAAATTGAGAGTGAGAATATAGGAGGGGAACAGAGAAGGAAAAGTTAAAGCAACTCTGCCTCATTAATATCTCTTCAGGTTACAAATACTTGGAGTACTAATGTCAGGACTGTAGCGGAGGTCATTTATCTCCTGATGAAAAAAACTCAAAGGTTTTTGTCTATGGTACTGGACTGTTTCTTGGCTTTTTAAATCTGGATGGGGTTCTCCTCTGGAAGGCCACCCTCTTCCTTCAGAGTTGGAGTGGACCAATGCTGTGTGCATAAAATGCATCAAGTCACTTTGTGTCAACTCAGACAGAGTCACTGTTCACCACAACTAAACCTGCAACCTCTTCTTCTTTAGGACCAGCAGCCTCTCTGGCCCTTTGACCTCTCACAGTCTTTTTTTCTCTAGCTAGGAGGATTATGGATTTCCTAATCTCCCAGTGAACCTCCTGAACATAAACACAGTCTAGGTACAAAGGTGTCAGTAATTTTGGGCTCCAGAGTGAGAAACTTCCTCTTCCTAGCAACTTTAGCTGCAGCATGAGTTTTTGATCACTTATGCAGGATCTAGCTGGCTGCAAACATACTGACTGAGGGATGGTTACAACCAGCACCACTGTGGGTGCATTCATGGCCAGTGACTAATAGAGAAGTGATGCATCTGATGCTGGCCTTGAAACATGCCCTGTGTCTCTCACACTTCTTTTAGACAGCCAAAGACATCTGATCTTTAGGAAATTAGTATGATGCCACTCTGGTATCATCTGTTGGGATGAGGTGTAGAAGAATAGGGGCATATGGACAAAAGATGCATGTGTAGGATTGTCTGTGATGGATTTCAGCTTTACTTTGGACGTGTTCAATCTTGAATGCTTTCCCATGGAGGTCAGCAGACCTGGTTGGAAATTTCATGTGCACATCTTACTGCACAGCATGTCTAAACTTGCATATTTTTCATTCATTTTCCTGGATCCCTTAAGTCATCCAGGTACCCTTTCCAGCAGTCTTGTGAACAATGGGAGGGAAGCACTGACTGATGGATAGGCACTTGGGTGGGATGCAGAGACTAATGTTTCCCTTCACTTGCCCAGTGCCACTGAGCACCCTTGGTTTCAGGGCTGGAATCAGGTGGTTTGCCCTCAGATCTTTGGCCCTGGTCTCTGGCTCCTCATAAGCACAGTTAACTATCACCACAGGCTTCTAGGTAAAGTGGGACTAACATGCATGGTACCAGTAGCTGTTGGACATTGCTCATTATCTTGGAGGACTCTTTCAACATGGACTTTATTTCACTTGCCCAGGTGGTTGCATGTGTGTGGTGCAGGAAGGTGTCCACTGAACCCCCACAGACTGCTGTACCCACACCTGCCTAGGTCTGCAAATCCTATTCTGGATGAAAACATTTTGAAGGTGTGAATTCCTCATTGTCCATCCTGGTGGTGGGTCTTCCTGCAGTAGTTCATCCCCTTGGCTTCATTAGTCCCTGCTGATGGGCTCAGTTGGCCTGTGACTGCTGATCATGGGGTATTTGCAAATGGTGCCACATTGGCTCTGCTGCTGCTCCTTCTCTGTTTACTTAGTTCTTGGCAGCTGGATGTTTGAATGTTTGCTTGACAAACACTTTCCCCACAGTCTCTGATTACAGAAAGTTTAGTCTGACAAACCCCAATGAATTATCCTGTTCTCTGTTGTCAATGATATCTCGCTGTCTCCCTTAACCACAATATTTTGTGTGTGGTGCAAATTCATATTTTCCCCTTGTTGCAATCAGCATGCCCCTCCCTGCTTGGTTCAGTTACTGAGGCAGTATCCCCAAGATGCTGACATCTGTATTTTACTAATCCAAAAATCCTGGGGCTACCAGGAAGCAGTAGAGATAATAACACTACATACCTGTCTAGCACCTTTCATCTGAGAATCTGAAATTGTCTGACTCATGTTCATCTCGTTACTGCTTGTACCAGCTGGGGTTTGCTGTTCCTGTTTTTGCAGCCTGGAAAACTGAAATACGGGGTAGGGGTATGTTTTTTCCAATAGAGGAGACAATTCCAGAAATTTGCCATCATAACCTCCAAGACTATCATCGTTTCTGTCTGTCTCTGTCTTGTAGTAAATAATTTGCTTCTAAAAGGGGAAGAGATCAGAGTTGGATGGTTGGTTTTGAGCAATGCTTTAATTGCAGTGATCCATGGCTTTATTTGGCATCTCAGTAAATTCCACCCAAGAACAAAAAAGCAGTTGCAAGATTTCTCCATGGTAGGTTACCTTTCTTGGCTGTGATCGGGTCGATAATGTAGTTCTCAGGAAGAGAACTATCCAAATATTGTTTCTTGTTGTCAGTTTGATGGTTTGGTGTGATGCTGAGGGACAAGTGTTCACAAGAGGGTAAAGTTCTTACTGTGTTTCAGGGATGGTAATGAGACTTGTGAAAACGTGTCTGCAGGTGTCTGGGTGGTCAGGCTGGGCTGTTAATCCATCCAGCTGCTGGCCTGTTTTGGACAGGGTCCAAGACCAGGTAGGACACTGCTGCTTTTCTTACAGCCTCCAAACACAGATGAGGGCCTTCCAAGCAAACCTGGGCTGGTTTATGGTTTTGGGTGGAAACCACAAGCAAACCACGTCAAATCACTGGATTCTGCCCCAAACCAGGTGGAGTGCATAGACTTCTGTTTCATTTTGCTTGGAGGTGACTGGGAGAGGTGAGAGAGGGAGGAAAACCTGCATGAATCCAGTGTTGATGTAAGGCCATCAGTGATCCGTTCCTAAAGCCTTCAAGTGCCATTCCCATGGCTAGACCAGACTGATGAGGGCAGAATAATAAATAATACCCAAGCTGACATCTCCTGGGAGCTTGGGTTTAAGAGGAGGGATATTTTGTCTGAAACCCTTCCAGAAAGGGACAGTTGGGAGGGGGATTAGTGTAAATGTGGGCCTTCAACATATGTAATCTCAGCCGAGGTGATAGGGCAGTTGGGTCAGGGTTTCCTGTGCTGTGGCACCCTGGAGCATAATGTGCATGGGAAATAGAAACCTTAAGAAAGAAAGGGAGAGAATTGCATGTCCTGGGGGGTAAAAGTGCATTTATTTTTCACATGTTGCATCAGAACACCCTAATTTTTGCCTGGGAGGGAGGGCAAGCACATGTAAAAACAGTCCAGCTCGCTAGGAAAGGGGTGGGGAAGCATGATGCCAAATAGCTCTAGAAATGTCGCTGTAGGACTGTCCTCCCCTCCACTTCCACACAGGGCACAAGATCGACACCCACACATACAGACCCTCCAGTGGGCATGTGCCGGGCTTTATAACAGAGTCACATTCTCCCCTTGCGCCCAGGGCACCCCCGGCTCCCCACTCTATCCGCCTTCTCACATTCCTTCTTCTCCCATGTGCTTTTATTCATTTTGCAAACAGTGTATGCCAAATCCAACTTCACAGCTGGCTCTGCTCCACGTGTTTGTTTTCTATGCCTGCGCGGCGCTCGCCAGCTCCGCTTGCGCCATGGCTCAGAGGTGGAGGCGGCGGGGGGAGAGCAGGGGTGGCGGGGAGGGAAACGGGAGCAGGCTGCTGCTTGCCAAGCCCTTATTTGTTTAAAGCTTAAGTCTGTTTCAGAGAGCCTTTTTGGAGTGAGGGGTAAGTGGCAGGGGTGGGATGCGGGGGAATGGAGAAAGTAAACTGTGCGTCAAGGAAAGCAAACTTTACAGCTGGAATTGCTGCTGATGCTTGTTGTGTGAAAGGCCTGGGGAGGAGCCTTCGGCTCTGTGCTCGTGCTTTGAATATGGGTGTGAGTGTGAATGGGTAGGGGTGAGAGCTGGGGAGCCGCTGGCGGGTCTGTGCTGTGCCCAGTCCTCACGGGTGCTGCTGCTTGGTGAGCACTGGCTGTGGCACTTGCCAGTATGTCCTAAAGAGCTGGCTGGGGCACAGGCAGGTGAGGCTCCAGTCCCAGTCTCTGAGGCAGCAGCATTTTGCCATCCTTTTGTTATGGAGCATCCTCTTGTTGACAGAGAGAAACCATATGCTGACCCTGCCCATCTGTCTGTGCAGGGGGATGTGAGGTCTTGCTTCATCTCCTGCCATGTTTGGCTCACTGTCCTCAACAGGACCATCATTTTTGGAAAGGCGTATTTATTGTTGTGATGATAAATGAGGCAAATTGCATGCAAATACAATCTTTAAAAATCCTGAACAATATGACCCTCTCCTCTTTCTCTCTGGGAACAGGGGAAATCTGTCACCCATCCCAAGACCCCACTGCAAGTGTGTCCCCCATGATTTTTCATCTTGGGGTGGGCCCCATGGGGTTTTGGAGCAGCATGGCAGCTGCTGATCATGGCACAAATTAGGGCTCTGGCTCAGCCCATCTGGGTTCTGGCACTCAGCGCTAGTCCCTGCACCCCACCTTAGGCATTTGGCACCAGCCAGAGCATTTTCTATGGACAGTCATTTCTGTCCCTTTGTTTTCTAGCCTTGAGCTTCCTCTTGTGTTTTTTAGAGTAGTGACATGTCTTCCAGGGGAAATGTGTCCCAGCAGAGAGTGCTAGAGGCTTTTGACCTGCTTCCATAATGAAAATTATTATTGTTAGTGAAAAGCAATTTAGTGACAGCTATGGAGAGTAAAAACTCCCATTTATTCCCAAATTTATAGAAGAAAAAACATCCCCAACTTTTAAATACCGTCTTCAAAGGACAAGAAAAATGGGCTTTTGCTCTTTTGCATCCCAGCAACAAGTCATTGCTGAAAGGAGTGCAAACTAGAAGGCAGTTTCTCTTTATGGTGGTGATGGGGATGTCTCTAAAGCCAGCCATCTGGGGATTAAACTTTGTATTGACGTTACTGGCAAGTACTTTGTCCTGTCTCTTTTGTGTGCTCTTCTGGATTTTGATGTCAACTATGTTAAACTAGCCTTGTGCTTGTTAATGCAGTTTCTGGGCCTTCTCCCATTGAAGTCATGGCAAAGATCAGGTTGATTTTGGTGGCAGTAGAATCAAGTCCTCTCTTATAATCCAGAGGATGTGTTGCTTTAGCAGGTATTTCTGCCATGCCACTAGCTTCTGTTTTTGATAAGCTTGGTCAATTTTTTACTGCAACAGTTGTAGGCGCCCTTGCTGTTCAAGTACACACTGCAAGAAGGTTCAGAGCCTAGGAAAGCTACCCAAGTCTTTGCTCTGCCAACAGGAAAATTTCCCCATAGCAGCTTCCCCCAAGGAAGGCTTAACAGTGTCACTGGCAGTTTCTGTGGAGTTTTCTGGTTTGTGGTTTGTTTTTTTTTTTTGGTTCATGTATTTGTTTCACTCTATTATTGTTTCTAATAGGACATGGGCAAGATTTTTCTATTGTTCCTAGACAAAGATGATTTTTATTTTTATTTTAAATTTGGTACTTAAAGGTAGGCTTATGTTTAAGCATATGAAGATGTGGGGTGCTCCTAAAAAGCATCCATAGCTGCTGTCTCTCTGGCTTGTGATCTGCTCTGTGAACAAGAGCTTCTGAGTCTCAGTTTGCAGGTGGCCATAGGTGCCAGACACTGAAATGTGCTTTGCTCCCTGATCACTCCTGCTGTGCTCCATGCAGATGCTGCCTGGTGGGGTTTGTCCACCACTCCTCTGTGCTTTGGTTTATATTATACAGAAAGAGGAGGGTTTTAGCTGGTGGTTACCAGCATGAATGGATGCTGGGATATTTATTGTCTGTCCTGTTGCAAGCTTGACCCCATCATGTGACAGAAACAATAAAATGGAGATGGGTCTTTTCAGGGCAGCTCCAAATCACACCTTTGCCATGATTTATGGTCTTCCTTCCCATTCTTGACCACTGATCTGGCTGCAGAGAGACTGTAGGGTGATATTAGGTAGCCTCGGATTTGGGGTTTATGGCATTGCTGCCATGTCAGTGGCAAAATGGTTGTTCTGGTCAACATCTCGATGTCCTGTAGTGGGGGAGGGAGAGTTGGCTCTGTGTGTGTGTGTGTGTGTGTGTGTGTGTGTGTGTGTGTGTGTGTGTGTGTGTGTGTGTGTGTTCCCCAGGAGCTACTGGGGAAGTGATGCAATGTGAAAATAGCATTGGAGACCAGCATCCTGTTCAGGATCCCCATGGAAAGATGCTGTTTCACTGGGACCAGAGCATACTGTGGAAGTGTATTTGTTGATTAAGCTTTTGTCTTAGAGCAGCAAGGAGTTTCTGGTGGAGAGCAGGAGTGGTTTTCCTGCTATTCTGAGTAGGCCACATTTTAAATTAAGTGGAAGAGTGTCAGCTGGGGAGAGAGATTTGCTTGAGAGGTAATGGTGTGAGGTGGCAGCCCCTGCTCAGAGTAAAACAGGACACAAGGGCTTGAGCCTGGGTATGCATGTGGCAGGTGAGCTTGTGGTGTTGCCATGTCCTTGCCCTGAAGCAGTCAGGACAAATGCAACATAAGGAAATCTGCCAAAATCCCGGCTCCTTCATTTCTTCTTTCTTGACCCTTGCATCTAAATTTAATTATCCTGCCTTTTTTTTTTTTTTTTTTTTTTTACATTTTTTTCAAACCTCCCCTTTCTTTTTCCTGNCTTTATAACATCTCAGTGTACCTGATGCTAGAGTTTTTCCTGCCTTTTTTTTTTTTTTTTTTTCTCTGTCACATTCATTCCACACTTCCCTTTAGTATCTCTGAGGGCTTTTGCCCGGCATCACTTTCCCTGCATCTCCCAGGCCTGCCTTCTCTCTGACGTCTCCCTAACCCAAGAGGCAGTTAGACTCTCAACATCAGATTTCAAGGTTTGGGGGTATTTTGTTTGCGAAGGATGAGAAGGGAAAAACAAAAGCAGTGCCCTGAGTAGTGTAAACTACCCACAGGCACATCTGTGCCTGTATGATGACAGCTGCTGGTGGGGACTGCCCATGGCTCCCTGCACCCTCCTCTGCTGACAGGGAGGAAATAACCTGAGGCCTGGCTTGTATTGATATAGGATTCAGCATGGTGGAGCCCAGACCAGAGCCAGCTGCATCAGCTGGCACTCGCCACCCATCCTGTGGGTCCCACAGCATCAGTCACCAGCAGAGCCATACCCTGGGCTTTTCTTGCCCAGGTGCACAGTCTCACTTATTCCCAGCTCTTTGTTACATGCTGCTTCTCTCTGTCCAAACAGCACAAAGGTGTAGGCAGGTAAATTTTATTCGTGCTTGTATCAGGCATCCTAAAGTAAGTAACTCTTTCACCCAATGGCGTGTAGTCTAGAGGACATGGCGTTGTTTTTCCTCTGTGTTTAGTACAGCATCCGCCTGCAGCTCTGTCTGCATTGACACTGATCTCAGGCTTTAGTTGTGATGGGAATGATAAAACGAGTATTGTTTTCATATGGCAAGAGATAAAATGCTTTAGGCAAGTACTACAGTGTAGTAAATCCCTTGCTTCTAAGACTGAAGGCATGTTTTCACATCACACTTGTGTCAGTGGGTGACCCCTTTCCTCCTGCCTCCTCTGAAATACTTCTTCCCATGAAGATTCAGAGTTGTCCCATAGCAAAGCCTCAGAAAAGCAAGACTGTTGCTGCACCATCAGCTGAGTTTGCAGCAGCTGTGGTAAAAACTGAAAACACTCCAGAGTAGATAACTCATCACAAGTGTGTGACTACATTGATGAGGTTTTCAAGGGGATCCTGACCCTTTTTCTGTGATGCCAGCTTTGGCAACAGAGTAGGCTGAGCTGCACCTCTGTAGGGCCTTGGTCTCGCAGGACCTTGATAGCAGCAATTCTGCTGCTTCTCTGGCATTTGAAGATCAAGCCTCCTGAATGCAGGACCTGCACCCTTCTGTAAGTACTGCAGAGGTGCACCTCCTTCAGGATTCCTCAGCTCTTTAAACTGGAACCTTAGCTACAAGGCAGAAGAGTCTACAGGTGGATCAAGGATAAGAAGGATGGAGAGTGCAGAGGAAAAGCTGGTCTAAAACTATGTCAGCTCTCCCAGTTTGGGAGTGAATTGGACTGAAAGGTTTCAATTGGAGAGGCAGCCGGTCCCAGCCACGGGGGCAGCATCGGCAGCTGCTCCAGGGCCACTTTCTCCCCACGCGCACTTGGGAGAAGGAGCCAGAGAGCAGCCAGTAGTTCCAGGCTTGTTGCAGCAACAACATCTGTTTCCTAGGTGCACTTTGTTTCTGAAGAGGCTGTGCAACACGCTCCATCTGTGCCCTTCTCTTTTTTTTTTCTTTCTTCCTTTTTTTTTTTNTTTTTTTTTTTTTTTTTTTTTTTTTTTCTTTTTTGCCGCTTGTGGCGCGTTCGGCAGCGGACAAGGACGGAGGCTCTTAGGGGAGGCAGGCGCTTCTCGGGAGGACCCTGCGCCAGCTCCGTGCCAGCGCTGGCTGTCGGGCTTTTTGCGCCCAGAGCAGTATTGTCAGCATCTTGACAGCTGGCCGGCTGCATGCTTATTAGTTACTACTTTCCTCTTGCCCTCCACCTCTCCTTCGCCTCCCTCCACCCTCTCCCTTCCCCCATCCCGCTCCTGCCCCATCGGCTGGCCAGCCCTTCGGGGAGCCCCCAGCCTCTCCAGATTAGAGCTCTCCAGGGACTTCGTCCTTTTGAAAGGAAGAAAGGAGAAAAAAAAAAAGAAAAAGGGAGGGGGAGAAGGAGGGGAGGAAAAAAATTTATTTAGAAAAAAAAAAAGAGAGAGAGAGAGAAAAGAAAGAGGGGGAACAGAAGAATGAAAACAGACCCAAGGGGCAATAGTCCCTCGAGCCATTTCACTGCATTACAATGAATATGGACTCTATTAAGCTCCGTTCTGCCTGTTAGTGTTTCCCAGGGCAACACAGCTCCCATATGGCAAGCATGCAGCAGATTAGGGTAGGCCTCCGGGCTTCATTGAGGGCCCGGGGCTTGACTGGCAGTTGAACCCCATCCTTCCCCCCCACCCTCCTCACACTTGACACTGCCTGTGTTTATCTAAAGCAAAAAGGGCCAGGGTGGGAGAAGGGGGCATTTTGGGGGTTATTGTCCCAGGCAATGGGAGAGGGCAGGGAGAGGGATGGGGGGGTGATGAGGGAGGGAGGTGGGATGGAGGAGAAAGGGGGTGGGGGGGCACAGCCCCTCATACATATTCAGGAGGGGTCTTGAATGGGCAGAGGAGAAATAAAGCAGATGGAATTCATGTTAAAGAACAGCCACAATCGCCCTCCAAAAACAAGGAGAGAAAAGCGGGCAGCCTTAAAGGAGCATAGGGAGCAGCATTTATCCAATTAGCAGGGTTGTCAAATTGAATTTACTCAGAATGGAGGGAAAAGCCGAGGAGGGGAAGGAGGGAAATTAAGTGTCTAGGGCATGGGGGGAGCATGATATTGAAGAAGGGATGTGGGGTTTCGTTTTTTCTTATGCTTTAGCCTAGCTTTTCAAGGACTAGAGCTGTTTTCAGGGCACGCCAAGGGGCAGCAAAAGCCGGTGTGTATACTCTCTTTTAGCACAGGGCTCCTCTCCCAGTAACTGTGGAAAAAGGGATGTGTATCCTGTGGGGCAGGGCCATCTTTGCATCCCTGGCCTGCCTGCACGAGGGCTGTCCCAGGCTGGCGGGTCCAACCACCCTGGGACCACCATGCCACAGGCAGTGCCCAGGGTGATCCACACTTCACTGTGGTGCCACTGCCATGGTGACACTGGGGAGCCCATAGCGGGTATGAGGGTGGCATTTCATTCTCCAAGCAGCCTCACGCTTGCTGGCTGACGAAATGCCAACGTGAAGGGGTTCGCTGGGGCTCAGTAAAGTCAGCCTGATCAATGCCAGCTGGAAAGTGGCGCTCAGTTCAGAGGAGCTGTTGGATGGAGAGGTGCCAGAAACTGCAGGCATTGGGTCCTCAGGGATATGAGCAAAAGTCAGGCAATGAGAAGGCTTTGCATCCTGTTGCTAATTCAAAGCCATCATGCCCAGTCCTCTCCCTGGTGATGCTGCAGGCTGTTGTGGAAAGGAACTGCTCAGGGAAGTACCTTCATCTTGAGGAAGAGAGAAAAAATTTACAAAGATCGTTGCATGTTTGGTTTGTTGCTGGCTTGGTTTGCATGAGCAGTTCTGTTCAAGGAAAAGAGCTGTTTTACCTGCAAGTTTAGTTTATTTTTTTTAAGAGGTGTCTTTGCTCAGGACTTGCTTGAATTAAAACTGATTCATTTTTAGGGTTACCCAGTTGCAGTTTGTAGGCAAACTCACTCATCTGTGCTGGTTGTGCCACGCCAGATTTTACTTTGGATATTTTCCTTCTGACTATGAGCATGAATTTAAACCAGGCTTTCTCTGTTGTGGATTTTTGATGGACTCTCACAAGCAGCCAGTAAGAGGTTTTTTTGCCTAATCACTTTAAAAAAGGGAGGAGGGTACCTCCTCATACATTTAGTCAAGGGCTATCTTAAAAGAGCTAATGCACTCTGAAATCAGCAACTTTCAGTGCTACAGAGGGAAAAACAGGCAAGCTTTTACCCCTGTTTCCACATACACTGTGCTACTCCTTGACTTCAAACATGGTCATGTAACATTGGGTTCTGCCTCTCTGCCCTTTCCTAATACCAGCCACTTCCGATTTGGGGTCCTGCCACTCCCTATGGCACCTGCACACCCATCCCCATCAGCTGCCCGTGCTGTTACCTGGGAGGGGGAGCATCTGTCCTGCACCAACGTGTCCTTTTCCAAACCCTTTCAGAGAAGATGAGCATAACTTAACAGTGTGAAATTAATACTTTGAAATGGGGACATGAGTTGGATACAGGTTAATTTTGTCCTGCAGGATGTTGCTGTTTGATGGGTTGGGGAGAAGCAGTCAGGGATGCTCAGATTGCTGTCCATGCTCAGGAATCATGCAGGGACTTTACAGCAGATCTGCTCAGGTATGTCACCTGGACAGTATTTTGCAGCTAGAGGATTATACAGTTGTACAGTGTCATTTTTCAGAGGGGATGGAAAAGATTGGGGATCCAAGAGCAACTTGCTTGACGGCATGTACGTCCCAGTCAGAGAGCTTTTGATTTCCAGCCCTGTTTGCCACTGCTTTACTGTATAACCTTGGGCCAGGTTGGCTTCCTCTTCTAGCCCTCATATTCCTCAGTTTGTAAAACAAAGGGGTACTGTGGATCTTTTCTCTTTTACATTTTCTTTTTCAGTGGTTTGTGCTTTATGGGGGAAAAAAAGCTGTATTAAAAACTAATGATTACAAGTAAAATTGGCTCACAGTACTGTGTAAGACATTGCTTTTTCTGAAAAGCTCAAGTCTCAATGTATGAAACAGAGAGTTGGGAGTATCATTGTCCCTGCTTGACCTGTTGGAAATAGAGAACAGCTGCACTGAATTCTCCAGTCACCGAGGGTGTCCCCAGCTGGTAGCTGGACTGAAGTTGCTGCAGCCTTTTCCTCAGTGCAAAGTAGTCCCTTCCCATAGTTCATCTATTGCAGGAAGAGGTGCCCAAAGTCTGGCTGTCTGACACAACCCCAGACCACTGTCATGTGCATTGGTGACTCTCTGCAGCTCCCAGTACGCCTGTGCATTGCCATAGCCTGCCGGCAGAGCCGGGATGTATGTGCGGGATGCTGCCTCGGAGTTGGGGCACAGCCTGGTTCCTGTTTGGAAGCCTTGTAAATTACAGGCAGTGTGGCAGTAATGAGGGCTGCTTGGCTGGCCCTTGTTAGTCAGGAGGGGGCTTGGGGCTGTGAGCAGCATTTCCTCAGTAAAACCTTCAGTTTCTAATCAGCAAACACCTCTCCTGCTGCCTGTGCTTAATTCAAATCCCTTTTTCCTTTCGAGCTTTGTCACCCCCCCCC
>VZTX01019259.1:124573-156698 GCA_013400915.1 Pardalotus punctatus | reverse complement strand
TTTCTTCCTTTTTATATCTTCACCCCTGGTTTTCCTTTCTCGCTCTGCTGCCTTTGCAGTGCCCTCCGTCACCACGGCACAGCTGGGGCTGCAGGCAGGGACCTCTCTGGGCTTAGGTGTGTGGTGGGAAGCTGAGCCGACAGATTTTACACCCCCACCACCCCTCCTTAGCTGATGAAGCTCTCATTAATTTTGTTCTCTTAATGACCCCTCCTTTGATTTACTGGGCTGTCTGAAAGGGACTTAGAGCTCCACCGACAGGAAATTGTTATTTTAACCTGCCAGGAAAGATTCTTAAATAAACAAATTTTTTTTTGTTTTTTGTTTTCCCTCCCTCTTGAAGCTCTTTAAATTACTTTAGCTCTTTCTTTTCCTAGATAGCAATTAAGCAGGAGCTGTCAATGCTGGTGTTGTCAGTGGCTCCAGAAGTGTTGGCAGCGAGGGGCACCTCACAGGGTACCTGCCTTGGGGAGGGGAGGCAGCAGAGCAGGGTGCTGTCATGCAGCACCCTGCAGCCCCTGGTGCAGCCCCCTGCCCAGGACCACCACCTCTGGGAAGTCAACTGGAGTGCCTGGGGCTTCCTCCACTCCCTGCCTCTGCTGCCTCTCCCACTGCAGTCCACTCTGGTGCCACCAGCAGGGACATGAGGCAGATTGAAAGCTGCCTGATTAATAAAGTTCCTTGCTTTGCACTGTTGCAGACTGCTTAAAGGCAGCATTTTCAAAAGAGGTCAGCTCCCATTTAGGAATCAAAATAAGTTGGTTGCCTATTCAGGAGAACTCAGCATGTCAAGAACTGAATAGTTTTGAAAATCTGGTTTCAATTGTGGAAGCTGAGAATTTAAAAATCTGGCCCTGGATCCTAATAGTTCTTTTGGAATTGGTGTTTTAATTCATTTTCCTCATTATTTTTATGCTGGCCGTTTACTTTTTGTACTTCACTCAGCTGTGAAAGAAATGGACACATGTCCCCGTTTAGAGCTCGTACTCTTGCCTGGGGGTTTGGGGACGTACCATATGCTTTTTGGAACACACCTTCTCTCTGCTCAATGCTGTTCAATCTGCCCAGTGCCATGGCCAAATTTTTTGAGCTCCCCTTTTTTTCTCCCCACCTATTGCTCTTCAGCTTTTCACAGCAGACCTGGGGGCAGCCCGTTCAGTCATTGCATCGATGTGCCTGGGTGGTCCTAGCACATGAAGGGTCTCATGCACAGTTCTGCACCTTTGGCTTTGCCCTTCTGGCTAGAGGTGCTCTGTGATGCAGAGCTGCAGGGAGGTCTGGTTGGGAATGTCTTCGCCTACCACCTCCCCCAGCCTGGGCTCCAAGGAGCAGCTCCTTTCCATCCAACATTTTTCCATACTGCTGCCAAATCCATCCAGATCGGGGGAAGGAGTCAGCTTTGCTCTGTAGGCTTCCAGCACTGAGGAACCAGACAGTAAGTCCTACCCCAAAATGTTTCTTCTACATCTGTGTAGGGCATTCTATCCCCAGTAAACTTTAGGCTGTGAGATGTTTTTAAGCTTGAGCTAATTCAAAGTCTTTTCCAGATGAGTGTAATTAGTGGGACATTAACTTGTGTATCAGCAGTGGTGTCAACACTGCTGTGTTCTGGTACAGACAGACCAAGGTCACTTTTACAGCCAGCATCAGTGGTGACCTGCCGTGGTGGCTGTGGCATAATGAAGGGTGGTTGTCTTATGTGGAGAAATAAACTTGAGCAACTCAGGTGGGTCTCAGAGTCAATCAATAAAGTATCTTGTACAATAGTATGTGCTGGCTGACGGGAGAAATTGTTGAAACTCTTCTCAGGTGAGGAGAGTGAATACCAAGAAGGATGAGGTGTGTGGGAGGGAAGTTGCTTTCTTGTCTCTTTGGCACTGGAAGTTACCCACAGGGACTTTCACATGTAATAGGACTGTGGGCTGCAGCCAATGGAATATGGCCTAGTATGGCACCTCTGGGTGCCGTCAGGATAATGCCTAGCTTTATCTGCCCAGCTCTGTCCATGCTCCTGGATGCCTGGAAGCCACATTAGCCATGCCAAGCTTGATATAATTTACACTGCCTCTCAGCAGGGCTTGTCATCTTGGCCTCCCAGCTACTCTAACCATGACTGTGTAACTCCTGGAAAGGGCTGCCTTGTGTAGAGCACACTGGCCTGGCCAGCGCATGGAACTCATACTGGTCTGCAAAGTGCCATGTCAAGATGCTCTTTGTGGCCTTTGCAAAACTCTAGCAACACATCACTTTACTTAGTGTTTCTTCCTTTTGAAATTGCCATCTCAGAGGAAGCTGTATAGGAATGTCTCTTCCATGACTTCTCCTTCAAGCAGGGCTCTGGGATGTGGTGGGGGAAAAAGGGACAGCTTGTAAGGCTGTCAGAGGAACAGCCCAATTTGCAGAGCGTCATGAAAGCCACCTTGCTGGATTCTTGCTGTCACGATGTGGACCTCAGCATGGCTGGCCGTGGACATTGCCCTGTACTGCACTTTTGCACCTTTGCTGCCACCAAAGGCCAAGAAAAGTCATTAGGGAGTAGCTTGGTGATATTTCCCCAAATGCTGTGGTTCCTTGCTGGCAGTAATCAGCCTTAACTCACCAAGCATCACAGGGCGAGTCTGTGTCAGTTCTTATTTCAGGAGATAGGAGCTTTAATTTTGGGGGTTATGCTTGAAGGGACTTGTGTCCTCTTTTCAGCTGAGATGGTTGTGGAGAGCACATGTTCAAACAGGTGATGGCTCAAGCAGTGACCATGATGGAAGTAGGAACCTGCACCGCTCTGCAGAGTCAGGTGCTCTTGAGGATGGTGTTTGTGGCTTGTCAGCAGGTCGCTTGGGCTGGACCAGCTGACCACCAGGGACGATCAGCAGCTCGTCGGCGGTGTCTGCCAGCGTCCCTGAGTGCCAGGTTCACTGCAGTCGGGGACCGTCTCCCCCAGCCGCGAGCTGCGATTCCCTATGACGGCAGCCACGCTGTCCCCAAAAGCTGGAGTGCTGCAAAGAGAGTGTTCCCTCGCCCGGACCCCAATCAGACACGCGGTCACACCGTGGTCAGGTGCTTGGGGTCAAGGGCGAGAGACCCCGGCCTCCGTCGGCACCAAACTTTTATTCTGAGGGTAACAACCAATCCCGGAACGGCATGGGGGAGGAACCAGGGAGGGACAAAGGGACAGGGACCAATTGGGAAGGAGGAAGGGAGGAAAGAGGGAGATATGAAAATACCATTATGAACTGAGGGACAGGGGGAGCTCGACCCCTCTCTGGGCTTGAACCACCGCTACAGTGGCTAATGAGCTGGATGCTGCAGGGCGAGCAGGCAATATAACTGCTGCTTGGGCTGGCTGCCATGGCTGGTTTGGGTTCAGTCTTGGGCTTCTTCCCTGTAGACATGCCACAGGAGCAATTCTGCTGTGCCTTAGGACTTGCAGGTAATCTTAGTGCTGCAGCTGAAGGGAGCTCAAAATCCTATAGC
This sequence comes from Pardalotus punctatus, assembly GCA_013400915.1. Lineage (NCBI taxonomy): Eukaryota > Metazoa > Chordata > Aves > Passeriformes > Pardalotidae > Pardalotus > Pardalotus punctatus. The sequence continues at coordinate 153,227 of VZTX01019259.1, read as the reverse complement.
TGCATTACAATGCCTATAGAGGAAAATCTCCTCTTGACTTCAGCCTGTTGCCTTTGATTAAAGAGGAATTCAGTCTGACTTCTGAGGTGTCTCTTGGGGTGGCTCCTGAGGTCTTTAATCCCGCTGGTTTGTCTGTTTAGTGTTCATTCATGAGTCTCCAAAGCAGCTGCTGATGTAGTGTGCAGCTCTTCACAGTAACCTAGGTTGTGACAGGTGGCCTTACATATCTGGTTTTTGTCGGGAGAGTTGATGCTTTCAAATATGAACCTGGTGATTTGTGTAGACTCAAAATAGGTGGTTTGTTTCAGGCAGAACAGTTAATCTGAGGTATTTTCATAGGTTGAGTCTCTTGGTTAGAATGGACTTGTACTGCTCATTTTCTTTAGTGTTCAAAATAGAATATGTTCCAGACATAGCCAAGAAGTGGCAGCAACACTCAGTGAATATCTTCAGTGACACTTTGTTGGAAATGTTTGTGTTTTGCTCCTGAAAATTGCCTGGCATGCATCACTGTCATTCGCTACCATTGGCTGTGCCAAGTATGACCTGGGGAAGCGGAGTGTGTGTCTATGTGAGCATGTGTACTGAGGGCTAAGGATGGGATGTCTTGGGAGACTCCCAACTGTGCCTGGGGGAGAGGCTGGAGAAGAGAAGTGCTTGCATCACTGTCTGTAGCCTCCTCAGGCCACTGGCTCAGTCAATCTGTGGCAGTTTAGGGATGTTGGTGGAGAAGCCAGGCAGGGCTGGAAAGCAGAGGGAAGTCTGAGGGTTTCATCTGTTACATCTCCTGTCATCCACAGGAATCCACTGCTGCACATCCACTGCATCCCCTGAGGCAGCTTATGGGACCCTTCCCTGGGCGCCCCAGGTCACACCGCATGGGATGGCAATGACATGTGCAAGGAAGAGGCCCATGTCCCCCATCCCTTGCCTCGTACTTGCGGCCGCCAGCTGTTTTGCCAAACTGAGTGAGTGTCTGTTCTTACCTATTTGTTCCACTTTGGTTTGCCTTGATGCTGTTTAGCATAGCCATACCTCAAGTACAAAGTGGTGTCCTCTCTCAGTTGTTTCCTGAGTAGCCTTGACCAAAGGTCTGGGTTCCAGCCCTCCTCCAGAGGAGGAGATATATTTGGAGTGGGACATTTCTCTCTGGCAGTGCCAAGAAGAAATGGGGCTGGTGTACATCTCCAAGTGTAGGGTGGGTGTGTGAGGAGTCAAGGGGAAGGTGCAGCCCAAGCACAAGTGGTGGGGAATGCAAAGTGTGCAGTACTGCAGCTTTTTCCTCTGTCCTTTCTATTGCCGAGTCTCACAGAGCTTTCTTATTCCCATTTTTTCCTTCTGTGCAGGTGAATCTCTGCAGGTCACAGTGCAACCTGCTTCCATTGTCCAAAAATTTGGGGGCCCAGTCAGCCTGGGATGTGTGGTGGACCCCCCCCGAGTGAACCTCACCTGGAGACTGAACGGGAAGGAACTGGCTGCATCAGACGAGGTGCTGGGTATCCTTGTGGAGCGAGAGAAGCTCGTCATCACGGCTCTCAACAACCGCACTGTGGGGCGATACCAGTGCATTGCTCGTGTGCCCGAAGGAGTCATTGCCAGTGTCCCTGCAGTGGTCACCTTAGCTAGTGAGTAGCTTTAGTTCTCTGCCTGACCCTGCTTTGCTTGGGCCATCACTTACACATTTTGAGAGGCTCATCCATTCTTGCTTGTTTGTGCTGGCATCAAGGAATGACTTCTTTGGTGTAGGCCATTTTGTAGCATTTTTGATCGTGGGCTGGCTGACACACTGTGGCCCAGAGTGACCCACACTTTTGTCCTGCTGCATGGTGAGCTGCAGACCTGTCCTGCAGGGAGAAGTTTTTGCAAGACCAGGGAATACCCAAGCTATGGGGTTTGTGTGTGTGGTTGGTTCCCTGACAGTCAGGCTGCCTCCTCTGGTTCCTGACTTAATGATTGAGTTTACAAATAGTACTTTCTGGTGCTGATGGCCAAACTGCTGCCCGGGCTGCTGCAGGACTGCTGCCAGGATAGGGTCAGTGTGTGCTAAGCTTTACTACCTTCCTGGGATACAACTCCGAGCAAGGGACTTTGCTCCTATCCCTGAGCTTACGTGCTCTTCACTGCTACCCTCTGGCACTGGGAGATGTGTGCATGGCCAGAAGTGTCTTAGGTGGGCAACTTTTCCTACAAGCACCTGGTTTTGGCCAGATGTTGTGTGTATTTGGCCAGAAAGTGCTGTATTTGGATGCATCTGAGAAAGAGCAGTGGAGAGCCCCACCTTCTCAGAAACCCACAGAGTGTTTGGTGGAACAAGTGTGTGCAGACGAGGCTGCCATTGGCTTGCAGTGACGGTCCCTGAGCGTAGAAGGGCCTTCATCTTTCCCAGCAAAGGGGAATTTGGGGCTAAGTCTTAAGAAAATGAAGCAGTGAAGATGTTTGTGCAAAATGGGGTCTGGCTTTGCTTTAAAGCCAAGAACTGTTGGCTTGTCACTGATACATTAATCAGGAGTGAAATGTTTAGGCCAGGCTGGGTGGGAGGAGGAGGAGGAGGAGGCCAGGGAAAGCAAGGAGAGAGTTGCTGAACTCTGAAGCGGGGTGGGAGGGGGTTGTCACGGGGCCGAATCTGTCGGGGGATTTGGCCTGAGCCCCATGCTGAGATTAAGTTTCGGAGAACACATTCCAGAGCAGAAAGGGGGCTGTGTGTGCTGGTGGCCTGATGGAGAGAAGGAGAGGAGGGGAAAGGTGGATGGGATTACCAAGAGCATGGTTTGCATTTAGGAGAGTAGGGCGTGCACAGCTCCTCGACCTGATCAATTCCTGCTTAGTTGATCCCCTTTTTTTACACTCACCCCAATGCACCACCATCAGCTCTGTCCCCTGGGACAAAGTGTGTCTGTTTGACCTGTCTGTCTGCTTTGGTCTAGCATCAGTGGTGGATGGGAGACAGATCCTAAAGGAGCTGAAGGCCCCACCATGTTCTTCAGGACAAATCAAAGCCACAACTGAGTAGTGCATCAGCCCTCTCCAGAAGCCAAATCACCTTTGCCTACTGGATTGCAACTGGGGGTGTGGGTGCAAAAGAGGACTTGGCCATTGCTGTGGTCCCTCAAGGCAAACTCACTACTGAGAGGAAGTCAGGAGCACTATTCAGTGGAACTCACAAAACTGGAGCCAAAGGTGGAATGATCAAGCAAGTAATCCATTGTGGAAAACCACTGTGCTGTGCTACATGGGTCCCTTGTCTTCAGGGGAAGCTAGCGATGGCAGAGGCTGTATCCCACACGCCTGGGCAGCCTCAGGTGACAGAGAGCACCCAGGTGGGGAGGATTTGGCAGTCAGTGAGTGAAGAGAGAGAGGGGGCATCCCAGTGAAGATGTGGGACTGGAGGTGTAGGAGGAAAACCTTCTGGAGAGGTTCAAATATCCAGTTTCATGTTCGTGAGCTGGAGGCTGCTTGCAGCAGTGGTGTTGCAGTGGTCTGAAGTAACAGGGAGCACCAGTTGGTGGTGGAACTGAGTTTGAAAGCTGTGGTAGCAGATATGCCCCAGGTTCTGTCTCCTGCTCCAGATCTCCTCTACAGGACCTTGCTCAGAGCTGATTCAGTGGTGACCATGGTCCTGGGAGTGAGAGGAAAGCCCCTGGGCAGGTCAGCATTGCAGTTGATACATTTCCTCCAGACAACCTTCTGAGCTGAAAGAAAACCCTCTGGAAGTTTTAGTTCCATCCAAAAATTATTGGGGGAAAGTGAAACTGGAATGTGAATGAAAGCAGTGGGGAGAAGGGGGGTGATGGAAATATTTTCAAGGCTTAGGTTTATTTTGGAAGAGGAGCTGGAGTCACTGGAAGAAGTGACTTGCTAGGGCTTCAAGGAGTGTAGGTAACATTGTCTGGCCAACTTGTAGGCTGTTTCCCCACCTTACTTTTAGCCTTCTTTGAAGGAAATGCTCTGGAGCGCCCCAGGCTCTGTGTGTCCAGTCCCTAGGGGCCTCACTGTGCTTTGCTGACAGTCAGCAAGCAGATAACCATCGCTGCAGTGCTGGCAGCCACAGTGTAGCCGTGGGACTGATACCACTTCCTCTCATCTGCAGCACAGTGACACCAAGTCCATCTCTCTTCCCCCTGGCTCAGAGAGCTGGTTGAAACTTGCATTTAATTTCTCCAGCAGAGATAAAATAGCTGTTGCCTATCCAACAGGTGGAGGGAGGAGGGATTTGCCAAAGGGAAAGATTTCTAGTGATGAAGGTTGCAGCACATCAGGCATTACTTGGGTGCCTTTGAGTCCAGTTGGAGCTGACCTGGTGCTCCACACTGAACCTTGGCAGCCCATGGCATATTAGTGCAGTTCACTGCAGGTCACACCTGCTGATCATTGCTGGCCTGACCATGGTGCACAGGATCGGCCCTGCAGGCCCCAGGGCAGCACTTCAGTCTGGGACAGTTTGTATGGGTAAAAGAGGGGTATTCCTTAATTTCCAAGCTAGGCCTTAAGCCTTCATATGGATGACAGCTGCAGAGAAGGGATATTTTCTGTGCCTGATTCTAGGTAGCAAACTTGCCATCTTGCCAGAAAGCCCTGCCCCAGCCCCTCTCCTGAGTAGAGGTGCTGTGTGTAAAAAGCATGGCTGCAACGGACTCTGGTGGGGCCAAGTAATTCCACCAGGGACTTGTACATGGTGGCGTGGGCTGGTTCTGTAACAGCCAAAGGCTTGGTAGGTGAAGAGCTCTTTGTGGAGCTCACAGGGACAACTGAAGTGCAGGGCTGGAGCAAAGCTGATGAGCAGAGGTAGCAAGAGCTGTGTAACTTCCAGCACTCATCTGCATACATGGAAAATCAGTGTAACACAGTGGCAAGCCTGACCTGGATAGACATGGCATTTAAAAACAAAACAGAGCAATAGGTGAGGGATGCAGCAAAGAAACTCCACCCACTCCGGTGTATCCCCTGTTGCCAGGGATGTGGGAGTGCAGTTACCTGTGTCCCAGGCATGCTTTGGGCAGGGGAGGCTCATTGCCCCGTTCCCTCCATCAGTGCCACGAGTGAGGTCAGTCCTCAGCCTTGTGGCAGCATGTGTGGGAAGCTGGGCCTCAGCGTGTGGTGCTTGTGGGCAGTGACCCTGCACGGGGTCGGGCTAGGTATCCCCCAGGAATTTGCAGCTGCTTTCTGAAGACAGCCCCATTCATTTTCCTCCGCCCTAGCCTCTCCTCTGATACTCCCCAGAGGCAATGGTAGAAGGGAGGGAGGGAAGGAAGGGGATGGCTGCCTGTTGCAAAAGCATTTACAGAGCAGGCACGGGGGCTGTAGGCACGGGGGCAGAGATGGTGTGAGTAGGGGAGGGAAGGAAAACACAGGTGGTGTTTTGTGAGCCAGCGGAGCTGTGGCATAAGGACTGTGAGATAGATCCAGGATGGGGGAGTGGGGCTGTAGCATGGTGGGGGAGATGTGCTGGGGGGGTGTGAGTAGGCAGGAGTCTGTGGGGCTGTGCCTGTCTCAGCAGGGTGGGAGGAATCTGGTGGTGGCAGCACCAATGCCCAGGCTCCTGCAGTGCTGGCTGGATGGGGAGCAAGAGCCATAGCCCTGGGCTGCTCTCACAGCTGAAGGGGCAATAGTGGAAGGTGCCTGCCCCCAGGCTGGAGGGTTTGCCTATTCCTGCCTGTTCACCTTCTCGGGCTCCCTCCCTTCCCTCTTTCACCCTTCCCTACGGCAGGGAGAACTTCTACCTTGAGGGCCATCATTTTATTTACTATTGCTTCTTCTCTGAAATTATTTATGGTCTCCCATTCATTTAATCAGGTCTGTCTCGCCTGCCTCGTTTCTTGGCCCCCAGCCCTGAGATTCAGCTGGTTCCCCTCCCCAGTGACAGCAGTACACTTGGCTGCAGGACTGACCCTCCCTGCACCCCGACTCACCCCATCACGCCTCGGAGTCTGCTGCAGATGGACACAAGCAATGGCCTTTGGTTGCACTCCTTCCTAAACAAAAAAGGGAAAAGGGAAGAAAAAGCCCTGTTATCCCAGCACTGCTGGGATTGGCAGTGCTCAGTCTGTCTGTCCGCAGAACCTCCTGGACAATGGCTGGTAGATGAGGACTTGCTTCACTCTGGTCAGGCGTGTCTTTTAAGGACAAGAACATAGGCTGGCATGCTGGGTGCTGCCATATGAGAAGGAAAACCCAGCCAGTGAGGGGGGATGTGGTTTCTCCCAGCTGCAGTGGATGTTAGGCTTTGGTGCAAATTGTATGTTAGACATGGGACCTGGCTGCTCCTGGCTGGGCAGCTGAAGGGGTGAGTGCTGCATATCCCCCTGGCATGGACTCTCTCCTCCACCCCTTCCTGCCCTACGCTGCCTGCTGGGGGGACATGCATGGTCCCTCCACAACTCAGTGGCAGCTTGTTTGAACCCCCCAGGATGAAGCTGGTTGTCCCAGCCCAGCACTGCACCCTCTGTTTTGCTGTGCTGGGGCCAAATGCAACAGGATGTGTGAGGGGGAGCTTGTCCCATGCACAGAGGGAGACGGGGTGACCCTGACCACCCCTCACCAGCTCTGGCTGACCCATCAGTGCCAAAAGATGGCTGTACATGCCCATACCAATGGTGAGCAGGGTAGTTGAGATCGCCTGTGGCCAAAATCCACTGGCAAATAAACCAGTCTTATTCTCTGCAGGGAAGCAGGAATTTAGAGGAGTAATTTGGCAGGAAGCTGAGACACTTGCATATGAGAAAGCAATTTGTCCCAGTTCTGCTGTTTTTCCCCTCTCCCCTGCCAGTTCCACTCTGCTTCTCCAGAGGCACCTGGTTCTTGCTCCCCCACCCACATCAGGATCCCTTTCCTCTGTTCTTTTCCCCTTTGTCCACAGTTTCACCCCTCATCCCTCACTTTTGGGCTGAGGGGAAGCCAGGAAGGGCTGCAGGTGCTTCTCCCTACTGTGGGGTTGTAAGACCCGCAGCTGTGAGAGATGTGGGCTGAGCCAGCATCTGGGGGGCTGCACATGAGGGGTCCACCTGTCTGCCCAGCCCAGCGGCATCCTGAGAGGTGCCCTGGCACAGAGTCATTATTTTCCATATCCAAGGTGGCTCTGCTGTGCTAGGACCTTGCGTCTGCTCTTTTTCCAGGTTCCTGGACCCCTTCTTCTCTTCAGGGTCGTGTGTGCATGTACACGTGCTTGTGTGAGTGTGTGTGTGCAGATCTCTGCCAGCATTGCTGGAGCCTGTGCCTTGGCTCCAAAATCTTAATTTGGCTGTGATGAATCCAGACCACCAAGGCGCACATTAATTTTCCTGATGCTCGTTTATGTTTTGTTGATGGGAGAAACATGCGCGATGTGGGCAGGCAGACACTGGGCTTTCGCCACGTCTCCACCTCTTTCCATTTCTGTGGCTCTTACTATTTTATTCCTTGATCAAATGTAAAAAGCAAAGAGGAGAAAATATCCATCATCCTTCCCCTCCCCAGCAGTAACTTTCATTGGAGGAGGAGTGTGAGGTGCTGCCAGCTTTTCACAAGTTAAGAGTTAACTTTCATCTGGCTTTAATATCCAGTGGAAACATGGCTCCCCTCCTCAGCTTGTCTTAAAGGATTAATCACATTTCTGAAGTTCACCCGTATTCCTTCATTATTTTTTTTAATTAAACAATGCCAAGAAATTCCAGAAGTATTAAGCATGTTCATTGCAAATCATTTTTATGACATTGCAAAACCTCCCCTTTTCCTTTCAACCTCCTCCCCTTCCCTCAGATCTGGGCCCGGGATCACTGGCTCCCCCGGCAGCTGCCCCGACAGCCCCTCCGCGCCGCGCTCGGGGAGGCTTTCTCGACGCCTTGCCAAGAGAGCTGGTTTTTATTTAAACTCCATAAAGGATCTTGCTTTAATCAGAAAGTCTGCATGAGAAATTTCATGTCACTTTTCCATGACTGTGGGTGGGAGAAGCTTGGAGCCAGAGTTGTCCTTTGCTCTTGGAGCACTGCTGCATTTCCCAGAAAACAAACCCCACATTTTTCTGCTGGCTGGGGCTGCCAAGGGAGGCTGCCTGCCACCCGCCTGCCGCCAGCCCTCCTGCTGCCCCCCAGCTCCCCAAACTGCCTGAGGGTGTGGGTACCACGTCCTGGGATGGGTTTCTAGGGGCGAGGGAGCTGTCGACAGCACGTGGCTGTGCCGTGGCTGCAGATGCAACACACTGCCTTAGAGTGGGGTTTTGCAAAGGAAGTGTGGTCTCGTCCAGATTTAGTGGCGTGCTGCTCAGGAGATCTGTTAGCCCAGGTCCTGGGAGGAGGCACTGACCTGGGCCTCAATGTGACAGTGTGACTTGTGATCAGCTGCGGGATGTGCCATTGTCACTAGTGGTTGCCTGAGCTGGTGCACGGCATTGTAAAAATGCATGTGAGGGCTTTCTTCCTGGCACAAATTCTCCCTTACAGCACAGGCTGTCTGAGACAAACTTCAAGCTTGCAATGCCTTGGCAAGATTTGCCATCATGCCCAGAGAGAACAGAAACCAGTTTTCTCTCTGATAAGTTTGGTGTGGCCAGGTTGGCGTGCTCCCTGCCCTGCCAGATCTCTGGGGTTTCACTGCAGTCCTCTCCTCCTGCTTCAAAAAAACAGGGAAAAGAAAACAAAAAGTCAGGTACCCCTTCCTCTTAGCTCCTGTGCTTCCAGTCCTGCTGTCCACATCAGCTTGGCCAGGGTGGAAACCCCAGTCACAGCCTGGCAGGGGGACATAGTGGGACAGGGTTTTCACTGCTGCTTCAGGGAAGGAGCAGCTGTGCCATGTAGAGGAGGCACTGGTTTTCCTTGCAAGTCCCTGTTCTTTTAACTGGAGCGTGGGCACTGCTTGGGCACACATGAAGCATCATAGTTAACCAACTTTCAGCTGTGAGAAATTTGATGTGAGCGAGAGTGCCCAGAGCAGAGATGCCAATTGCTCAGGGGTTGGAGGAGCTCAGGGAGCATCACATGCTTTCTCCCAGCTGGCGTCTATACACCCTTGAAGCAGGCTGGGCGCCCTGAGTTATGACTCCAAAGTCAGCTTCTCGGTAACAGGACAGCAGCCGTGTGTGAAATAACAGATGGCAGAAGGACCATTTTTGGCTGCTCTTCAGTGCTGCAGTAAGTTGACTCATTTTTTCCTCTTAGGCCAGGATTTTTCACACCCAGTTTCCCAGCCCTGGAGCAGGCAGTTTCTCCAGAAGCTGTGTTTTAAGTTATTCATTTTGTAGGAAGGAAGAGGAGGAAAAAAAATGAAGCTGTGAAAGCAGGCCCGTTTCCCTAGCTGCTGGGGTCGAAGCAGTCCTCTGCCGGCACCACCATGAAACAACCCTGAGTCCACAGGGGAGGATGAGCTGACACTGAGATGTTTAGCCAGCGACTGAAATGCCTTGTCTTTTGCTCTCTTTGCAGATCTCAAAGATTTCAAGTTTGATGGCCAGCACGTGATTGAGGTGGATGAAGGGAACACAGCTGTGATTGCCTGCGACCTGCCTGAAAGTCATCCTAAGGCTCAGGTCCGCTACAGTGTGAAGCAGGAGTGGCTGGAGGCCTCCCGAGGTGAGTGCACAGGGGTCTGTCCCAACAGGTTCCCTCACAGGACGCTCAGTTTCACCCTTCCTTACCAGCAGTAGCTGTCTCTACCTGCTGCCTCCTTGTCCCCTTACCACTTGTCTGAGCACAAGTTAGTTTAGGGTCGTCCATGCTTCCTGGGACATTGTGTTGTTTTTTCTTTCCCCCTTGTCCATCTCTTCTTCAGGATACTGCATGTCTTCCAGGAGGCTGGATGGCAGCATATCTTGTGACCATGTGCCATCTTCTCTCTCTACAGACAATTACCTTATTATGCCATCTGGGAATCTTCAGATCGTTAACGCCAGCCAAGAGGATGAGGGGACTTATAAATGTGCTGCCTACAACCCTGTGACACAGGAAGTGAAAACTTCAGTCTCCAGTGAGAGGCTTCGTGTGAGACGTAAGCCACTCTCCCTTCGCTGCACATCTCCAGCTCTGGGAGCATGGACCAGTGCTGTTGCAGCTGGTTTTCTCTGTGAACCATTATCAATTGCTGAGAAAATGGTCATCCAGCAGCAGAAGACCACAAGGTCTGCTCCTGGAGTGTGTGTATGCAGCCCTGGGATTGCTGTGCTTCCTTAGGATTTGTTCTTGGTGGTGGGCAAACAAAGGTCCTTAGCCCTTTGGCAAGGTGGCTTTGCTGTGTGCACAGAACCCTTACATAATGTCCCTCCTGTCCTGCATTGCCATTTATCTGCCCCAGCACAGGGAAACAGTGTGCCCAACCATTAACCCTACCTACCCACTGCACAGGGTGTTCTCCCACCAGCCATCTTCCTTCCCACCCACCTCTTTCCTGCATCTCTCCTCCCCAGGCTCCACAGCAGAGGCAGCCCGGATAATCTACCCTCCTGAGGCTCAGACCATCATTGTCACCAAGGGCCAGAGCCTCATTCTGGAATGCGTGGCCAGTGGGATCCCCCCACCACGGGTTACCTGGGCCAAGGATGGCTCCGGTGTCTCTGCCTACAACAAGACACGCTTCCTTCTCAGCAACCTCCTGATCGACCCCACAAGCGAGGAGGATTCGGGCACCTACAGCTGCACGGCTGACAACGGGGTTGGGGAGGCCGGGGCCGCCTTCATCTTCTACAATGTGCAGGTGTTTGGTGAGTGCTGCCTGGAGCCATTGTTTCAGGAAGGGCTTGGGACTCTCATCACTGCTTTTAGGGGAAAATACTAGCACTGATGCACTCTTCCTCTCCCTGGACAAACCACATGTAATGCAAACCCCTGTTTGTGGTTCTAGTTTCCAGGAGACCAGACAACTTCTATTTTGAGGGTAGTAGTTCCTCATTCTTGGCTCCCACCATGGGCTGGAGATGATGGATCCTCCCTTCCTCTGCAGAAGCTCTTCTGTCATTTGTGGCACTGCTTTTGTTCTAATACTTTCTAGTAGAGGACTGGTTGCTTTTTAGATGTAGTTGACATTGGCATAAGGAAGACATTGTAGTGTCTTGCTTTTTTTTCTGCTTTGTAGGGAAGCTCTCTGTGGGGTAGAAAATGTAAGGGATACTACACCTTGGATATTTCTACAATGCACACTTCCCTTTCTCACAATTGTTTAGGAGGCTAAGCCTATGTTTCATGGATTGCATTTCATCCAGGTGCCCATGTGTTGTTGTGGTACAAGCACAATCTTTGCAGGGTAGCATTTCAACTCAGAAAAGGGGGACTTGTCTGATGTCATGTGAGAGGGCAGATGGCCTTGGGCTGCCTTTCTTTGTGGTTTATGTGGATGCTGAAGGGGATGGGGATTGAAGCAAACCCATGTGGGCCCCCACAAAGGGAGTGGGACTTCAGGTAGGAAAGGATCCATCACTCTGCTCTCATCCCTGCCAGTGAGGAAAGTGCAAAGCCGTGACCATGCCGTGCTCCCAGCCAAGTGGCACTCAGCAGCTGTGTTTTTTCCTCACACAGAACCCCCAGAGGTCACCATGGAGCTGTCCCAGCAGATCATTCCCTGGGGCCAGAGCGCCAAGTTCACGTGCGAGGTGCGAGGGAACCCACAGCCCTCGGTAATGTGGCTGCGCAACGCGGTGCCGCTGTCGGGCAGCCACCGGCTGCGGCTGTCGCGCCGGGCACTGCGGCTGCTCAGCGTGGGACCCGAGGACGAGGGCATCTACCAGTGCATGGCTGAGAACGAGGTGGGCAGTGCCCAAGCCATGGTGCAGCTGAGGACAGCCCGCCCGGGTAAGTCCCTCTCCAAACTCGTGGCCATTCTGTCACAGCCTAACACACAGGACAAGGACAGGGAAAGAAAGTTGGTGTGTTGCTCCTCCCTCCTGTTTTAACCTATGCTGTGAGTGCTGTTTTGCCTGAGGTCTCCATATCTCCCTGTGGGAACACATGACAGCAGTTTTGCTTCTAAGGGCAGGGCCATTTGTGCATGCTTCGGCAATCTCTACACAAAGAGGCACAGGACATCTGGGTGTAGTGCCTCACCCCATGGCTTAGCCCTGCCTCTGAGCTTGCGCTGGGCAAGAGCCTAAAAACTGAATTCACCTGGTAAGAGAGGTACTACCTGATTCCTTGGACCCTGTTGAACTTACACAGGGTAAGAGGGACATCAGAGAGACAGGGAACCCTGTGGTTTATAGCAGGGGAAGGAGGGATTGTTGCCAACACCTTTTTGAGTGGCACAGCAGGCAGCACCGCCATGACACCTTGTCTTCCAGGAGCTCCACTCAACCCTGGGCAAGATGCCCAGCTGGACTCGGCTCAGCCTCCAACACCACCTTCCAGGGCCAGTGCCCTAAAGTTGCCCTTGGATAAAGCTGGACTGCCAAAGCCTGGAACAACCCCTCTAGCAACATCTCCACAGTGTGCAGCCAACAAGGAACTGGTGACTCCAGCTGAAGCCCCCATCATCCTCAGTTCTCCACGGACATCCAAGACGGACAGCTATGACCTGGTGTGGAGACCCCGGCCTGATAGCAGAGCCCCCATCCTCTATTATGTGGTGAAGCATCGCAAGGTATCACTGTTTTGTCCTGCTCCCATCTTCCCTCTGTGCTGTTTCTGGGTGGGCTGGTGGCCTCACCACACATTTCACACCTTTTGAATGGGTGTGTTGGGGCAGGGGTACCCATTACTCACTGGTGGCACTGGTTCATGGGACTTCCTGAGCTGCAGCCTCAGCCTCTTGATGTGTGATGAGTACAGGCTGCGAGAGGTTTGCTCTGCTGTCCAAGGAGAGCCCAATGGCAGTGCCTGTCTGCCTAAGTATGCAGAAGGCACACACACACACTTTTCCAGTAGCTTCCACTTCCAATTCCCAGTTGTGTGCTTGCACAGGTAGGAAGTCCTGAGGGCAGGTTGCACAGTGACTTGCTCTGGAATGCTTTTTTCTTGGCACAAGCCAGAGGGCCACCTCTGCCCTGAAAGGCTTGGGCTGCAGGACACAGAACATCAGCCTCTCTGTTGCATGTGCCTGCCCTGCTCAGCTGCACCAAAGTGCCCATGCTCAGAGAGTGTGAGGAGCCAGCAGAGAGCTGTCATAGCCATGCTAAATCCTCTGGGAACGTCCTTATCCAGCAGTTTTATTCTGGAAGCTGAAGGGCAGTGCACTGTTGAGTAGGTGTCTTGCAGGTGGCACAATGTGAGCACATGGTGCACTGCTGAGTCCTGCTGGAGCCCAAGGGCTCCTCCCTCTGGGGTGCTTCAGAGCACCACAGGCACAGTGCAGGCACAGCTGTAGCCCAGAAGTTTCTTTAAATGGAGAAGCATTGTTGAGGAGAAATTTTGCTCTTGAGGTCTAAACTATCTGTTTCAATTTTGCTGGGGATAAGTGGAAAAAAGGGGCTTGAATTTATTTTTGTTCTGCTTTTTTTCTCCATTGGGTAAGGCAGGGTGTTGCAGTGGAGAGGCAGGTTTTGCCTCAGACCCCAGAGGGTTTGAATATATTCCAAAAACATGCCAGATCACATGTTTGGGATTCCCAGCAACTGCAAGGCACCATTTTCAAGCACATGTGAATATATGTGTCTGTTTTCCTGGAATTGTGTGATTTGGGAAAATACAGTGTAATAGAAGACTGTTACAATTCTTGATTTCTTTCTAAACGAAACTTAAGCTGAGGATTTCAGCTAACCATCACTTTAAAGAGCCCTTTAAAACAAAGGCAGAAGATGCCAGCACAGGAACACAATAGGGCAAGCTTAAATGAAAAACAAAGATGCCAAAAGCATCCCCAGACTATTGGCTCTGGTTGTCTGCCAAGAAGAGATTTATTCCCCAATGGTGTATCATGTAACTACCAATTCTGCTTACAATCTTAACTTGTAGCCTTGGAGTTTGTCCATATTTGATTTGTTTTTCAGCGCTTCACCTGGAAGGGGCTGTGGGGCAGTGAAGGTCAGCATGGGTCACTGCAGTTCACAGTAATATGTTTTCAGTGTAGTCCAAATTCTCAGCTGGAGACTCTTTCTTGGGATGCCTAAGGATTGTGTGGAAAGGAATTAGTCCCAATAACCCTTAAACTTGTTTAGAAAGAGTCTCTTTCTATCCAAGATCCTTAGGATTAAGTTATATAATGATCTGGTTTTGACATTTCTGACTGAAAAAGTATGTGTGTGGAGAGGGAAGGAATCAATTCAGCGACAAAGAAAAGGCTCTTTGTGTAAAAGAAAGCTGTAAGGGAAGTTAAACCTACTGACAGGAGACCTACATTTGTACTGGGCAAGGTTCTGCTTCTTCTCTAGAAAATATCTGTGAATGTCTCTTTTTACCCTGTTCCTATGCTGCCCCTAAACTCTCAGCAGCCTGAAAGCAATCAGATGCCATGCAGCCCTTATTTTTGTTACTTAAGAATTTCTCTTTTTCTTTCCTGGATATTAGCAGTTTTTAGGGCTCCCCTCCCTGGCCTCGCAACTTTGCAGGCTCAGGAATAAAAATAAAACAAGGCAGGCATTAATCAGTCAGTGTCAAACGCTTGGAGAAGATGAATGATACAGCAGAGTCTTGGCATTTCCGTTCTGTTGCATTGCCTGCATTACTAATGCTCCTTTCAGCACCGGGTCACTTCAGTGTCCTGCCTATTTGCCTGCAAAAATATTATCTTTGCAGCTGGGGAGAAGGAGGGAGGCTGCACCTTCCCTCCCCCTCTGCACGGGGCATCGGGGTATCACCAAAAAACAAACTGTTTCTAAGCCTTTCTGAGGGCTGTGGCTGTACACGGTCTCTTTCCTGCAGAAACCTGTGCTCCAACAGCACAGGTTATGGTCCTTCATTTCAGCCCTAGGGGCTGAGGGGATAGGGGTGAGGGTGAGGCTGGATAAAACTCAGTAAAACAGAATTGTGTCTGGGTACCTCATCCCACGGGAATGGCCAGTATCTAAATGAGCAGCTCAGCAGCTGGGCTGCAGGACAGATTGCTGGTACATGGTTGGTAAACATCTTACTATTAAAATTTCTGAGCTCGGTGCCCCCAAGAAGCCCAGCCTGCCCCCAGCTCTGCAATGCCTGCATTGGTCTCTCAGCAGGTGAGCAATGCCTCAGACAGCTGGGCAGTGAGGGATGTCCCAGCCTCACAGCACCGCCTGACCCTCACCAGGCTGGACCCTGGGAGCCTCTATGAGGTGGAGATGTCTGCTCACAACTGTGCCGGCGAGGGACAGACGGCCATGGTGACCTTCCGCACTGGTAAAGGGCAAACCTTTCCCTGGGTTCCCCTTTGCTCTGAGTCAGAGAGCCCCTCTGAGACATCCTGTTCCAGCCCTGAGGCACAAGGCACCAACCTAAGGATAATGGGAGTGTTTCTGCTCTGGAAACTCATATGCCCTCAGCTTAGAGCAACTGTCAGAAGGGAAGATGAAGGGTAGGATGGGGAAAATTCCAACCCACCCTCTGTATGGATTGGGAATAAGTCCCTTCTTTCCTTGGTGTCTCAGTTGAACACCTGCAGAACTGTAGAAACTCAGTCTAGCAGAGATATCAAGAGGTTGTTTAATCCATCCTCTGCCTGGAGACAGGATCACCCTGGGGAGGTTTCCCAACAGGTGTTTATCTTACCTGTCCTTAAAAGCTTCTCCTGCACTGAAGGAAACTCCAAGCCTTCCCATGCTGTCTGCTGGGTGCTGAGCTGTCTTTGCCAACAAAAGGATGTTCCAAATGTCTACACTAAATGCCCCTGTCCCCTGGTTGGTTTTCATGTCTCCAGAAAGTGTGGGGAATGGCAACCTTCATAGCAACCTTCGCCATGGTGGTGAGCTTGCTCACGTCTCCCCCCAGGCTCCCATCTTGTGCTAATTCTGCCTTCTTAGGCAGAAATCTAGCAACATTTCAAGAAAGCCAATTAAAAGTTGTAGAAAATTAAATATGAGGGGGATCTATTAACAAATCTGCCCCTTTAGCTTTTGTTCCTGCCAGCAGGCTGAATGCTTTGAGCCCCTAGGGCTTTTAGAGTCGAGGAAGTACTTACCTCTGCATCCTGCGTGGGAATATTTGCTTTCCTCATCACAGCAAAAATTAATTCTGAGTGCATCTTTCTGTTACTGATGCCACCTCTCTCTTCTGCACAGGTCGGCGCCCAAAACCAGAGATTGTTGCCAGCAAAGAGCAGCAGATCCAGAGGGATGACCCAGGCATGAGCACTCAGAGCAGTAACCAGGCCGACAACAGCCGTCTGTCCCGTAAGGCCCTCCCTGAACTGGCAAGGAGGGAGGGTGAGGGGTGCTGAGTCTCTTGTAGGTGGCAGTGGCCAGGCCATGCTGGGGTTGAAGTCTCCACTGCATAAATCAAACTGCAATGCTGGATGAGTGGTTTGTAGCTCCTGACAAGGAGAGGTCCTCTTGGACACCCCTGCTACTGCCCTTGGCAGACAGTCAGTCCTGGAGAGCAGGCAAATCCCATTGCCTGGCCCCACTTTTAGTGCAAGGACTTGTCAGCAACTCTTTTCTTGCTGAGTTCCACAGGCAGGGTTCAGAAAGCCCTGTCTTGGAGTCTGTGAATATGTGGGGCACAGGAACAACAAACTGCACTGCACCAGTGGGTGCTGGGGGAGTGTGAGGAAGGAAGAGGGACCAAGTCTCTGCATGTCCTGGCATCGTCCTCTCTCAGCTAAGCCCTGGCAAGGGGCAATTAGTTCCCATTCTAGGAGTGCAGAGTGCTCCAATTGGGGTATTTGCTGCACTGAAGAAACACCAGATCCTTACTGGTCAATCCAATTTGTTGTTTCGCACCCTATCTCTATCACTGCTATTGCCATTATAATTTCTGTGAAATTCTCTCCCTCAATCTTAATCCTCCTGTGAAGTCCCATCCTTCAGTCTCTCCGGTACTCATTCAGTTGTTGCCTTTATTTTCATATCTGTATCTCTGTTCATCTCTTTCCCTCCCATCTTTTGATTGTTTTCCTATCAAATTGCATTTCCACAGTTCAGAACTTCTCTGCATTTCCTCCTCAGTGCTTTCTTCTCAATCTCTCCTGTTTCTACGTCCTACACTTGGTTGTCCCCAGCATCAATCTCCCCCAGCTCACTGCTTCCACATCAGCCAGACCTTTTGCTCAATCTCCAGCCCTGCATCCACCCATCTCACTGCTCTCCCTCCCATGATGGGTGACCACACCTCAAACTTTGTCTCATCCTACTTGATCTGGGAGTGGAAAAGAAGCAACATGCAATCAGGAGTAAAAGGTGCTTGTGGGCACAGACTGAAAGGAAGCAAGGATTTGGGGGTGCCAGCTCTAATGAAGAGAGAGAAGGAAGAGAGCATTCAGGATTTACAGAGCATGTGGATGGATGGGTGGGTGGATGCAATGCAGGTAGTCCTTCACCCACATACCTCTGAGCTACAGGATCCTCCAGATAGGGTGGATACGTTTTGTTTCCTGATGCCGTTCTGGGTCCCTTGCAGCTCCAGAGGCACCAGACCGTCCAACCATCTCCATGGCATCAGAGACATCTGTGTATGTGACCTGGATCCCCCGTGGGAATGGCGGGTTCCCCATCCAGTCTTTCCGTGTGGAATATAAGAAATTGAAGAAGTTGGGAGACTGGGTCCTGGCCACCAGTGACATTCCTCCCTCTCGCCTTTCTGTGGAAATCCCAGGCCTGGAGAAAGGTAAGCATGTGCTCTCCTCTCTGCTTCCTGGAGTCTGTAGGAAAGCTTCATGGTCCCTGTAGGATGGGACCATCTGTCACATCCTGCTCAGCCCTGGCATGTGTGAGCAAAACAAAGCTTTCCTGACTCCCCCCCCTTAGGTGCATGGGGAAAAAGCTGCAGATGCTTCTCCAATTTCTCCAGCTGCAAGGACCAGCAGAGGTTTGACCTCCCTCAGGGAGGCTTAGGCATGCTTTTCTGTATTACAGGATACATTTACTAAAGGCATTTAATTTTGCCGCTTACAAGACAGGACAGAACTTTCCTTAGCCACAGGCAAGACAGGTGGGCACACAAATCCCATTGCACTTCACATGTGAAAAGATTTTATCACTGAGCTGGACAGCTTAAAAGGGGAATGTAACTACCCCAAACTACAGACCAGTAAAATAAAGTCTGGGTAAAAATTACTTAGGCTTTGAGCTTTGAACTAATGTTTATGTACGTAATTTCCATGGAATAGAGGAAGAACACAATCCCATACCTGCTTTCAGGTCAGGATATCCTTTCAGGCATTTCTTAATGCCTTACACACCTTCCAAAACTATATTTGGACCATCCAGACAGGAATTGGGGAAGGCAAATAAAATAAAAGCAGGCTCCATCTAGGGCATGGCTGAAATGTGGCTGTTCAGAGTTTGTACTTTGTGACAAACTCCTTGTAGGCTCTCTGCCTTCTGGAAATGTAGCTCCTCTTCAGAATCATGGCTATGCTGACAAGAGAAATCTTGGAAAACTTCAATTCTTGCAACTCTTTTACTTCCCATTTTCCCCATAGGCACATCTTATAAATTCCGTGTCCGGGCGCTGAACATCCTGGGAGAGAGCGAGCCCAGCGCAGCGTCCCGGCCATACGTGGTGTCTGGGTACAGCAACCGCGTCTACGAGCGCCCCGTGGCCGGGCCCTACATCACCTTCACAGACGCCATCAATGAGACCACCATCATGCTCAAGTGGATGGTAAGGTTTGTAGGGGTGGAGAGCACTGCAGGGGCAGGAGCCAGGTGTGTGGGTGCTCCTTGTCCAGCTTACAGCTCCTCCAGGTTACCCCACTGGAGCCTGTCATCAGCACAAATGGATCTGGGATCCAATGGCTGCCTTCATCAAAGGAGGACTGTGCTTGGGATGCAGAAGCGTGGGAAGTCAGAGAGCCTAGGAAACCCTTTCCATCTGAATCCAACATTGTATACAGGAAAATTTCAGTGGGTAGCCTCGGGGTCTTGACCATTTTGTTCAACAAGCAGTTCAACAATGCAGGGGGTGGCTGTTTGCTCTCTTGGCCAAATTCCTGGAATCCATTAGCACCTCTCTCTCTCCTAGTATTTTCCAGCAGATACATGCTTCACTCTCATTTGCTGGGTGAGGATCCTAAATGCTGATTATCATTTATCTGGAGTGGACAGCAGTTGACTCCAGAAGATTTTTAGGAGTGGGTAGGATGTTTTGGATCACAAGCCCAGATCCAAGTGTTTTCAACAGCTTAGAGCTTATTTGGAGGAATGCATTGCCCTCCTCTCCTAGCTTCTTCTAGCCAGAAATTGCCACAAGGCAGGATGGGCACTGCTGTTCATTTAAACTTAAACAGTAATTGATAAAATACTGGGTGAAAGACAGCAAGAACACACACAGCTGGGACAGCACTGCATGTGGGGGAGGAAAAGACCTGTCTTCAGAAACTCAAGGCTCCTGCAGTGACCAGTTCATGGCAAGACCTAGTTTGTCTGGAAGCCATGAGCCTACTGGAGTCAAGATGATAGTGTGCTTGCCCATGCCCAGCTGAGTCACTGTTGTTGAGGAATTTTTTCTCTGAATCATTGGCTGTGGCTGCTGAGAGGGACCAGAGCACTGCATGCCTGGAGTGACAGGCCCAGACTCACAGCTTGTCTGTTACCTGAGAGAAGCAAACGAGAGTAGAAAATAGCACTGAGTTTTTGTAGGGAAGCCCTTATTGTGCAAATCAGTGGCAACACGAGGAAGATCCCTTTGCTAGGTTTTCTTCCTATCCCATCCCATTTATCCCAACCGCTGCTCACCTAGTACAATACAGAGCACAGACATCTCTGCTTATTTCTGCTCTCCCTCCCATTCTCTGCAGTACATCCCAGCCAGCAACAACAACACTCCCATCCATGGATTTTACATCTACTACCGCCCCACTGACAGTGACAATGACAGTGACTACAAGAAGGACGTGGTGGAAGGTAGGAGAAATTGGAAGACTAGTCCTGGTTCCTACTGGAAGACAGCACAGCCAGAAGGAGCCCTGTGCACAAAAGGTGGTGGCTGTCCAGACTGCTTTACCTGGCAGTGCTGGGCCAGCTCCCTGTTCCCTGAGGAAGTTAACAGCTCCATGTGTTTGTTCCCTCCTCAGGAGATCGGTACTGGCACTCTATCAGCCACCTGCAGCCAGAGACCTCGTATGACATTAAGATGCAGTGCTTCAATGAGGGAGGCGAAAGCGAGTTCAGCAATGTGATGATCTGTGAAACCAAAGGTAAGCAGCTTTCCAGGGCAGCTTTGGGAGCACAGCCTGCTGCCTTCCCTGCTTGCAGCTGTCAGAGCACAGCACAGCAGGAACCATCCCTGTGTGATGCTGCATCATCCAAGCTCCAGCGAGGTGATGGA
Source organism: Pardalotus punctatus (assembly GCA_013400915.1). Classification (NCBI taxonomy): domain Eukaryota; kingdom Metazoa; phylum Chordata; class Aves; order Passeriformes; family Pardalotidae; genus Pardalotus; species Pardalotus punctatus. Next base: position 132,948 of record VZTX01019259.1, on the reverse strand, counting down.
GGCAGCACTGGGGAGAAGAGAGACACAGGGTTGTCCATGCTGTTGATCAGTGTGATCTGTCTGTGTACTCACAGACCCCTTGCACTGTCTCTCTGAGTAGCAGTTACCTTTTGTTTTCCTAACCATCACATAGGTGGTCACTGGAAGCAGAAGGGCTGACTTTCCCTTGCTGTGCTGAACTCCTTGTTGGGTTAGAAGCAGGCCCCATATTGTCTTCAAAGCAGCTGCATTGTCATGACAGGAACAGCATTAAATTCTAGTGTGGGCTTTGGAGAAGCTTTTTTGGTTTTGCTTTTGCCTGAGTAGTCCATGAGCAGATCTGGCTGAGCTGTGAGCCAGGCACAGAGGCCTTGTCTGTACTGCAGTGTGCATCAGCCTAGGAATCCTGTCATCCAGGAGTGCTTCTTTAAAGCCACCACAGAAGTCTGGCCACTCCACAGCAGCATAAACATCCCTGGAGTGGGCTGCTATACAATCTGTCATGTCTCTATCTAGTGTTCTTTCTCTCTTCCTTCCACAGCTCGGAAGTCTCTTGGTTTGCCAGGTCGCCTTCCACCCTCCACAGTGCCCCCTCAGCAGCGTCCCCCACTCAGTGGTGGGCACAGTGGCCTGGGGACAGGAGCCATGGTGGCCCGTTCCAGCGACTTGCCATACTTGATTGTAGGTGTTGTGCTGGGCTCCATTGTACTCCTCATCGTGGCTTTCATCCCCTTTTGCCTTTGGAGAGCCTGGTCCAAGCAAAGTAAGGGTTCTTTCTTGAGGGCTGATTTACAGGATATGGTTTGCCTGTGGATTAAATCTGACACTGGGTGTGGATGCATCAAATACCCAAAATGTGAGGGAATCCTGGGAAGCAGGGAAGGGGTGGGCAGAGGGCAAGTCTCAGATGTCCTGTGGGACCCCATAAAGACAAAGGCCACTGTTCGTGCCTTGTCCTGCTCACCTTGTTGCAAAGGAACCTCTGGGACAAGGGGCAAAGGGGCACTACCTTTGCAATTGTGTAGGTTCCCTTTCCACCATTTGTCTCCAAGAGTGCTTTGGGTGCCAAAACAGTTGCCTCATAGGTCAGCCTAACCCTATACATGCTGAGCTTCAACAGGCTTGACTTTGCCTCTGATTTTTGCTTCAGTCTTTATTTTCCTTCCCTCTGCAGAGCAAACCATTGACATGAGCTTCCCAGGAGCTGGGCTGCTGGTGTCGTCCTGCCAGTACACCATGGTGCCGCTGAGGGGCATCTCTGTTCCTCGTGCCAATGGACATCCATTTGTTAATGGGCAGCCCTATGCCAGCAGAGCACATCTGAATGGCATCTGCCCATCTGCAGGAGTGGGGTACGCAAGCACCAAGCCCCGAGATTACAGCCCCAATGAAGTGGCACAGGTGAGTCCACACCTGGGATCAAGAGCTGGCTTGACATGAGCTGGAGGCCACAGCTGCACTGAGATGGCTTCTCCAGACGTGGCTGGCACACTTTGTAGCATGTAGAAGGAGCAAGACTGGCTTCTCAAAAGAGATTTCAAGTCTGAGACAGGGGGGAAACAGGAAGGTCTGCAAAACACTGGTGAAGGGGTGTTGTTTTTTTGGGCCAGTGGCTCTTATGTATGGAGGAGGCAGTGAGAAAAGGCTGCTCTTATGGGAACAGTTCCTGTTTCCTCTGAGCAAAGCTCACAGGGACTGACAGTGTTGAGAACTCTGTAAAGAGTAACAGGCCCAGGCAGTGCCACAGCTGCCATAAACAGCTTATCCCCCACTGATTCAGCAATAAGTGTGAAGTGAGTTTTTCAGTGCTCAGTTGCACTGCCCTCAGTAGCAAAAGAAACAGTTTCAGCTCTTTCTGTCTTCTGTAAGAGCTTCGCCAGTCTGTCCCAGGGCTCTGACGCACAGATCTGCTTCTTAATGCTGCTGTGTGCCATTGCTCTGCTAAGAATCCTTCTCTCTCCTTCCAGTCACATGAGGAGACCAATGCCTTGCTGCAGGCAAGAGTGCTGCAGAATGGGAATGCTCAGCAAGAATACCAGCCCTCCAGGTTAGTCCTGGCATGTGGAGAGGTAGGGTGGAACAATCCACTGGAACCCACAAGATTATGTGCTCACAAAAGCCTGCCCTCAGTACACTCCCATCTGTCCCAGCTCTCTTGGGAAACAAATCCATGCTCCAGCACTAGGCTGCCTTGGTCTAAATTCTCTTTGCACAACTCATTCAGTTGGATGATTTCAGGAAGGAATACTGAATTGTAGAGGTGGCCAAGACCTATTCCCCTCTGTCCCCTTTTCCTCTTCCTAAGTGGGAGACTGAAAAGCAGGATGAGAGAAGCAACTGTCTATGATTGAAGCTGATAAACAGCTGTCCCCAAATCTGCCAGGTGTCCAGTTGTGGGTGTTTTGTATCTCACTGTTCAGACATCTCCATTACCGTGCTCCCTGTGAGGCACTGCTCCTCCCGGCTCCTGTGGCACTCACCAGCTGTGGGATCATGGATACCAGGTCCCCCATCACCTCATTCCCATCCCACAAGTACATCCCAATTTCTGCTCTTCCCCTCATTTAGGAATGTTCTGTGTCATAGCATTGATGAGCTGACTGAGACATGACATGGGTCATGTCTTTCAAGGAGGAAAGATCTGTTAATAGCACTAAACCTCTTTGCCTGCTTCCCCAGATTGCCCAGCTCCAGAACAGAAGACAGCACGCTCCTCTACAGTCTCCCAGATGACTCCACTCACCAGCTTCTTCAGCCACAAGATGACTGTCCTCACCTTCAAGAGCACTTTGTTGGCCTCCATCATCCAGTGATGGGAAGCAAAGTGGGAGGCCCTAGCCTGGATGCTCGACGGGATACCCTCTTCCACCAAGGTAAGTGGTTTGGAAAACTTCATGCCTCCTTCATCTCATCATTTTAGGCTGATCTTGAAGAGTAATCTCTCTGTAGAGCCTTTCTGATGGTTCATGTTCAAGTGATGTGAATCCATATCCCTAGGACCCAATCCATTGATCCACCCCTGTAGTGCAGATGAAACTTGTTTTGTGTGATAATGGCATCAAATTCCCACATAGACTTTCAGAATGCAGATCTTCCTCTGATCAGAATACCCTCCTCATAAAATAAACTGTTGACTAGAAACCTCCCACAGCATCTCTCATTCCAGTGTGCATTGTAATAATTTCTTGCTCCTTACCCCCTCAGGAAGCCCTTGCTGCTTAGGCCTGGTGCCAGTTGAAGAGGTAGAAAGACTGGATTGCTGCCAGTCCAGAGGAGATCTCCATGCCCAGAATTCGGTGATCACATCTTTGGGTCAGGACCTACCAAGACATCTGAACAGCAGCCCTCCACCTCTGAGACCTTTAGAGACTCATCCTCCCACCAGCTAGGGACCAAGCTGCCTTTTGCAAAAGACTTATTCTAAAGAGAAGAAGAGAAAGGGTATTTATTTTTGTATAACACCCCTATTTATATATTTATGCACTTGTATATAGATGTATATGTGCCTTTTATAATGCTATGGGGACAGAAGGCATCCTCGGCAAGGTCACAGGAGGACCCAGGAAACAAGGCAGCAGCTCTCGGTGGCACCAGCTGTCCATCAGAGCACACAATGGAAACAGCTGGACAAGAGGCACTGCGGGACACAGGTCCAAACAGAGCTGCCACCACCAAGATCCAGCACCCTCTTGCAACAAGAGCTTCCCAAAAGATAATGCTGTCAAAAAGGTCTTATCCTCTCCCCCACAGGAAGGTTTGTTCCAGGAACACACTCCTGTGAATGGACCAGAGTTATGCACTCTGCCTAATCAACTTAAACAACCTTTCACATAAACGCCCTCTGCAGCCGCCTATCTGTAAAGACAAATCCACGCTTTAACATCTAAAATAAAGGCTTTAGTCTTTGCTGTGCCTGGCTCTGTGCTACTTCCTCACAGAGAATGAACCTTTTTTTTAACTTGCAGACATAAAGCAAATGGGACACCTGGGGAAAGGTGACATTTTCTGCAGTTTTCCAAATAGTCATTGATGATACTTAGGCTGGGGTCTTCCTGTTCCCTGTCTCCAGCTGAGTCTCTGCGTGTCTGGTTGCCCAGCTGGCACTGTGGGTCCAGTCCCCTTTGTTAGGCAAGGGGTTGGTGCCAGTTCACCATCCCTCACCTGGGGCTCCAGCCACTTCCCATCACCCAGGGCACAACCTGCAGCTGCACAAGAGCTCCTAAGAGCTGCACCAGGCGTGTTCCTCAGCAGGCACCCACTGTAAAGGCAGGCTGCACAAGCACCATTCACATGCTTGTGCTGGGACCAGCAGAAAGTTCTTGTGCCTGGCTGGGAGATGGGTGGAGCCTGGCTGAGCATATACCAGACAGAGACACAAAGACCAGTGGCAAAAGGTGGGGAGTGGGGAGGAACAGCAAGAGCAGGTTCAATCTATTCAGTTAAAAATTAGCACCTCAGAAGCCTTGGGCTGGAACAACTGTGTAGCACAACCCCTCTGCCCTGGGGATGAAGGAAAGTTTCACAGTAACATAGGGTAAGTGCTATAAATGATCACATGCTGCCACAACATCAGATGAGACAGGCAAAAAGGAGTAACACCTGAAAATACACAGATCTTGTCCCTCTCCCACTGCTCAGGCAGGTGCAAACCAGTGGAATTACAGGCTGATTTTGCATTGCTATACCCTCCTGCCAGGTAAATGCCACATCCTGCCCTGAGGAGAAAGGCCCCTTTGCTTTCTCCAAGCAAGTAGCACATCCCTTGACTCTAACTGGCTCAGTTAGCAGAGTAGGGCCATTGCTGCTTAGCAGTAATAAATGCGCACTTGAGGCAGACCTCTTTTACCATTTCTGAGAATAAAGTCCCAAAGCTCTATTTGCCCCTGTGAAACCCCAAACCAGCTTTCCACAGCCACTTGTTTGAAGAATAGACATAGACATAATGCATACATGCAGACACACACAGGCCACCTTGTCCAGTGGGAGCCTCTGCAATGGACTGATAACAGTATTTAGTGGTTTTATTTGCAATTTTTTATTCCATATCTGTTGCTACTGTCATATTTTGATAGAAAAAACAAATATAACCCTTTACAACTAAACCCCTGTATAGCCAAAAAATTGATTTTGCACTTCCAGGCATGACTACTGCCACAGTTAATTTTAAGGGTGGTTTGAGTCTCAGAGTCCTGTGGTAAAGGTTGTAGAAAGAGGCACCCACCTTTTCTGTTAAGGAAAGCAAATTCTTTTACCTCCCATCTGTTTTGCCCCAGTTGATGTCCCCTCTCAGAAAGGCCATACCACGAGCCATGTGCATGAGCCGTGACTCCAGCCTGGATCTCTCTTTCATGTCAGTAGTTTGGGTGCCCTGAAATTCTCCACCCTGTATGGAGAGGAAAAAAATGGCTCCTATAAAAGATGGAGAGTGAACAGCAGAAATTTATTTCAAGTGGGGAAAGTGAAGCTTTCCAAGAAGCAGGACATCTCCATGACTTTTCCACTCCCTTAGAACTACATGAAACTCAGTGAAGGTTCACTAACTTAGACTTACTCCATAGTAGAGCAATAAATCCACTTTTCATTGTAATGCTTTGCTACATTACTATTTCCATGTAAAAAATGAATATTTTTTTAATTCCTGCAAGGCATATTTTAATTAGAAATGAGTTTGTTGCAGTCTTAGAAAGCAGCTAAGTAAGAAATTGCAGAGATGCTAAGGTATGGCTTCATCAGGATCAGCTTGTTCATCTCCCTTTCAACAAGACCTGGTGCAGCCATTCAGCCTGTCCCCCTATTAGCCTGAACTGCTGCCTGCAGAGCAGGATATGAGACCAGGGAGCTAGTGAGTGCCAGATGATTCCTTACCCATTTTTGAACAGTGCCAAACCTGCAAGCACTGCAGTGGCTAAAAGGCTCACCAGCTCAGTCGTCAGTGATTCCAGCTCAGTTTCGAGCTGATGCTTTTCACGGCAAAACCTGTTCATCTGGTGCAGCTTGCTGGTGTTTTCCCTTGTCAGCTTTGTTAGCTGATGCTGCAGGACTACGATTCTTTCCTAGAAAGATGTAAAAAGTAGGGATGAGAGAGGACAAAAAGTGTGGGGTGGGGAAAAAGTGCTAGGCACAACATAAATGTCAGAGAAGACAGGTAAACAACAGACTGATCCTGCACACACCACCTGATCCAACAGTACCTTTAGTGTAATGTTTTTGGTTTTTTTAATATATATAGCAAATGCCTAAGTACGTAAAGCAATTAGGCATAAGTGTGGGAAAAATAAAGCCTTTAGGTACATACTACTTTCTGTATCCTCCTGAGCTCCTGTGTAAGGGCAGCATAAGTGTGTTGCCTGCTTGCACCACAGTAGCTGAGCCTGAGGCCCCCCAAATGGAGACATGAATTTTTCAGACTGCACAGATTGGCACCCCAGACATGAGCCAAAGCCTGCCCTCTACTCCCAACAGTTTGCCACCAAGGGCACTGGGAAAAGGCAGTAGGTGCTGAATGCCACCTGAGAACCAGAGAAAAGCGCTCTGCAAGAACTTCACATAGGGAATGACGCAGGATGATGTGTTTGAGGAAAGCGAAACAAAGACATCAACTACCTCCATGAAAAACAGGATGTGCATCAGCAACTGGAGCAGAGGTAGAAATTATGACAGGAAATTGGAGTTGAACATTATAGTCTTATTAATGACAAGTGAAAAAATTCAAGCATGAGCATGTTCACAAAAATTTTAGTGTAACTGTTCAGCCCTCAGGGAAATGAAGCCTTAACAGATCATCACAACACATGATGTTGGGATGCTCCTTACCTCCCATTCTCTGAGCTCCACGAAATGCTCATACTCTTTCTCCATTATTCTCAGTTTCATCTCCTCCATGGGTATGTTAACAGAGTGTGCTTGAACTGCTTCAAAATCAACCAGCCGACCAAACTTCTCCATCATCAGATTATTGCACCTCTCTTCCAGTCCTAACAGAGAGACATGGCACAAATGGCAGCACTGTCATTCACTGGTTAATAAGAATTTCTGCCTTACCCCAGATTTTTGTCTGAACTCTTTGGTTTTTGCTCTCTAATAAATAATTCATGCAAAACCACACAGAGCTCACAGCTGAATAATGCCATTTGTCCTTGCCCATGATCACACCTGTGTGGTCACTGTGCCACACTCTAAGCAGTCCTAGTAAGTCACACCAAAGGCTGTAATGGGGCTCTGCAAGTCTGGTGGTGCTAGACACAGCTTTGTGTTTGGCTCTTGGGAAAGTGTTTTGAAAAGGGCTTGTTTCATTCTTCACGTTATAAAGAGGAGGAAGTTGCCAGAAAAAGCATATGTATCTTTGGAGAAACTACTTTTTTCCTAGGAGTTCTGGTTTACAGCCAGAAATAGCAAAGCACGTGTCCAGACTTCCAGTGTCTCATCTCAGTCAGCTCTACTTATACTAAGTCCCCAAATTATTTTGCACAGCCTGATGACTCCGCAGTGCTGGAGAACGACCACTACTCCATCAAAACAGTCCACTTGATCTGTTCTATTTTCTGCAGTAACCTTCTGTGGCATCTGTGCAAGTACAGAGACACACATGGTGAATTACCCACACCCAGTGAGGGGGACAGAAAGAGCATTAGCAATGCTGTGTTGTTCAGAGTCTCTGTTACTCACGTTGAATCTCAGTCTCCATCTCCTTTTTGTCCTGGAGAAGCTGTTTATGTTGCTCCCGGGCCTTCTTATGGGTCTCTCTTTGCATTATCTTTTCATTACGTAGGTCCACAATTCTCTTCTTCAGGTACTCCAGGTTCCGGTTTGTAAATACCAAAGCCTGGGAGAAGTCACGTGGCATCTCCCCATCAACCAAGCACAGCACCTGCAAAAGCAGCCAGAAATAGGCAAGGTTGACCTTACTCATTAAGGGTGCTGGAAACGTTTCTTAGCATCAAATGAGGGAGCAACAGAGAACTAGTCAGTAAGATAATAGTAAGCATGGGAACAATTCTTTTTGGGCCACGGAATTGTGTAAGTGAATGCATTGTATCCAGTCTGGCATTATTGAATTGGGCAGAACTCCCAATAGCTTTGATAGTTTTTGGTCTTTTTTTTTGGTTGGTTTTTCTGGGGGGTGTTTTGTTTTTTCTTCCCAGGAGAATATCAGTAGGTATGGACCTGAAGGAAAATACCATGCCAAACATATAAAGCACTTGAATACTATGCACATTTCAGCAATGGGCCAGCCTGCCTGTCCTTACCTCATGTTGGAGGTTGAGGGGTGTGGAATTTTTCCCCATTCCTGTCTCTAGGTTACTAATGGCTGGATACTTAAGGACTATTAACTTTTTTTGTAAGAGACAAAGAGCTGGCTTGGGTGTGGGGAGGGGGAGGAGAGATTTGGTGACCCT
>VZTX01019259.1:99606-124546 GCA_013400915.1 Pardalotus punctatus | reverse complement strand
GCGCCCGCCGGCCTCCCAATACATCGCCATAACCCGCAGCCACAGAGCTGACCGCGCCACAGCGCCCCCTGCAGCTGCGCGGGAGTCATCGCACCCGCCCTGCCCGGCCGGGAGCCCGACAGCGCCCCTGCCGGCTGGGACCGGAACTGCACCCAACGGGAAAAGCGCTTGGCAGCCCAGAGACTTCTGTCACCGCATCTTCTGGTTTTTGTTTGTTTGTTTGTTATTGCTACTGGTGTTATTGATTGTTTGCCTTGCCATAGATAGTAGTAAAAAACTGTTATTCCTTTCCCCGTATCTTTGCCTGAAAGCCCTTGATTCCAAAGTTACAATAATTCGGAGGGAAGGGGGTTCACATTTGTGGGTTCTAAGGGAGGTTCCCATCTTCCTTAGCAGACACCTGTCTTCAAACCAAGACACCTCATTTCTGTCAGTACAGGAGAAGGAAAGAAAAAACTAAATTCTAGAGGAACCAGCAGCATGAAGTTCAATTAATGGCACTTCCTTCCCAGGAGACCATAGTGAACCGGGAACAAAGGGTCCCAAAGAACAGCAACACCATTTTTCAGATGTGCACAGGCCATTCTGCACATGCAGATGCACAACATCTTGAATTACCTGATGGACTCTCAAAGGCACAACTACATCCAGCTCATTCAGTGTCTGCAGCTTTTCCCACTGAAAGGCCTCCAGTTCCTTGTTTGTCATGTCCAGACTGGTTTCTACTTCTTTTGCCTGCAGAAAGACATATTGTGGACAAACAAAATCCTGTAGTACTCAAAATACATAATGCAACAAGATTGTGTTACAGTTCCTGACCCAAAGGGAAAGACATATATAAGAAATGTGCTTTTTTAAAATTACATACAACAGGTGATGTTCATAGGCAAACTCTAGGCTCATCTACATATATTCAAGCAAGATTCTAACCTGAATACCTCTGTACACATGTACACTCATAAATGTCTCCTTAGAGAAGCCCTGTATGTATCAAGAGACGGCTGCTTTGTTTAGCATCTAAAACAGTTGTAGATCTATGGGCAAGTACAGAGATATTTTTATAAAAATAACACAATAAATAAATAACACCATTTTTATTGTGTTGTGACTGGAAATGGTTATTGATTCTACATGAGAAAGAAAAAATTCAGACTCAAATGTCATGCCCCAGGGTGAATATGTGGCAGCTGGCACTTAGAAAAGCCTTTAAAAACTAAAAAATATTCTAAGTTAAGCACACTTGATGAAATATTTTTGAGACACAAAAAAAACAAGACTTGCATAATGTAATTTTGGTAGCACTCTCTCTCGTCCAGATAACCCTTCAAATTAAGATATTTTTGAATTAATACAAATCAAATTTCTTAATGAATGCAGGAGTTCAAAAAAGCTAAATAGAAAATTTGTACCAAAAGAGTGTATTCAGTGACTACCTGTGACAAAGAGCAAAGGAAAATAACCAAAATCAAAATAAATAGATGGAAGAATAGAGTTTTTGTGCATTTATTTTAACCTGGATTTGTGTTAGGGTAAGTACCTATCCCCATACACATGCACACAGGATAGGCCAGGCCACACCAGGTGTTTCACGTGACCCACAGAATCCAGTTCCTGCTGCTGCACGAGCCTAGACAGCTGGGAAGGAACTGGACCTAAAGCCTGCATCCAGTGCCATGAAAGCTAAGGTTGGACCACCTTGATTTACCCTTTTCAGGAGAACAGCTGACCCATGTTGAGCTGCCTCCTGCCTCTTTGCTACCACAGATACCCCTTCCCAAGTGGAGGCCTCTCAAAGGGTTAGGATTTTAGTTTTAAAACTTAGACTAGCACTAATCACTAGAGCTACATTTAACATGCTGATGCTTGCTGAGAAAACATTACAATACCTTTTTGGCCAAGGCTTTACATTCCTTTTTGAGGTCAGCAGCAACTTTCTTCTCCTCTTCTAAAGCTTTCTCAATGCCTATCCGCTGCTGCTGGAGCTGGATGGTGTTCAGGAAGAGATTCTTGCTGCAGTCTGAGAGAGAAGGAGTCAAACAATAGCTTACTTTCACTGTGACTGCACTAGAGTTACTGGGTTGAGCTGGGTTGAGCTGGTACCTTCCCCTGCTGTGCATATTCCCAACACTTCCCATAATAATACCATGGGTTTGGTTCCCAAGAGCTTCCTCAAACATAAACCTGTGGGCCCTGTGCCTCCATGACCAGGTCTTGGATTAATGTCTTGGATGGATCTTTCTTTTCTTTACATTCAATCAAGACAGTTTGTTTCCAGAAGTCAGATTAAATGCATCAAAGCCAGCATTAAAGCCAAGTGCTCAAAAATTAGCTTTTGTAAGCAATGCAGTCCCAGTAATTAAAACATGTTTGTCTTGGGGTGATGTTATGATAATCCTGTATTCCCTATCGTTTGTGCGCATGCCCAGAAATGTGGTCCTGTAGCTTTAACTGCATTCAGCAGCCGGGAACAGCTCTGCCGGCATGGCGTGGTTGTTTTGAAACACTCCCTCAGGCTTCTCAGCCAAGAAGTGAGGGGGAGGAAGGGACATTCCTTCCTCTGGCTGCTGCTGCTGCTGCTGTGGCTGCCATTAGTTTTTTCCCGGGATTGCTTCTTCGTTGTCTCCTTTCTGGACTTCTGTTTTCCTCGACTTGCTTTCTCACCCAAGAACCCAAGAAGCCCCTGGAGGACAGTAGACAAGGATCCTCCAGGGAGCCACCGGAGCAACTCCACCTAACCACCCCCCCCCCCGGGGGACCCCCAGAGAGGGGAAACTACGCCTGAGGAAAAGGACACTAAAGTTCATCAGCTGTTTACTCAGGTTTAATAATTCCTTTTCCCCTTTCCCCTTCCCTTGCGCCTCACAGGGCACCCTGCGTGTTCTGTTAAACAAATAGGCTTTTTCACTTTCATCCAAGAAATTCTGTTGTGGTGGGAGAGGGGGGGCGGAAACCTTTGCTTTGGGGGAGCCGTTTATTCAGAGCACTTTCCACCTAGAAAAATTTGTCTCTAACCCGAGACAATGTTGCAGTAAAATCTTCAATGTGAACACATAGTTGCTTCTCCACAGCACCCTTCACTATAAATGATGAACTTGCTGTAGGGATCACTTATAGCTCTATTTGTAAACAAAGCTGTATTTCATAGAACCTGTGTCATGGTAAGGAAGATCTGTGAATTTCTAATACTGTGATTTCAGTAATGCTAAACAAGTGCACAATTATGTCCAAATCAGCAGGCATAATAATGAAAGAGCCCAATAAAGGCAAAGAAAATTACACATAAAGAGACAAGTATGAAGAGGCTAATGCAACATATAACTTCCCTATTAAATTAGCAATTTGGGCTTTTTAAACAAGAAGTAAAAATCTTCATTTCTTCCCAGCATTCCATTGAAAAATGAAAAATGAGGAGTTAATAAAAAATTCGAATTGTGGAAATTATATTAAAATCCAGTAAAAAGAAAAGGGTAGGTGAATTGTTGGTAAATTCTAATTTGAAAATTAAGCAGTACTGTTACATGGTCATTGACACATCACTCAGAGATTTTTTTTAAAAAAAAACAACATCCTAAATTAGCTAAACTCGTACAAAATAAAAGGAGGGAGAGGTTGCCTGCCTTTTTTGAAAGCATAAATGAAGAGGATTTTGCAAAGTAAAGCTCCTAACTGTTCAGAGTAGCCTAGCAATAGGCAATTGCTGCATAAATCCACAAGGTGGTAACAAAGCGCTTCAATTAACAGCATAAGATCCCCTCAGAACTTCTCTGAATAGGGAGGGATCCAGCTAGGCCAGGAAGCAGCTTTCCAGAAAGCAGCTACAGCCTTGCCATTGCTCCACTCTAGAGAGGAGCCTTTTCTCTCCAGAAAACAGCCATGAAATGGTGAATGCTTCTTTACACAGAATAATTTCTTCTTAGTACTTAGCTAAGTTTTATTTTTCCAAACTTTTTTAATTAGGGTAGTCTACACTACCAGTGGTTTTATTACCTTGACGGAATTCTCCTGGGGAAGAATGCTGCGCTCAGGAGGGGTACACACATTCCAGCCCTTCATGGCTTTAACATGCAGTGAATAATTAAAAATTCTGTGTTTTCTTTTCAAACACATAATATTTCCCCTAAAGCTAAACAACTAGTCAACACAAGGAAATAACAGCTTAGGTACCTTCTGGGCAAACCATACCATCAAAGACTACATTTTCAGATCCACAATTTCCTTCATCAGTCTTTAAGTCAGGCTTTTCATCACCCTCCTCTTCATTCTCATTTTTTTCATCTGAAAGAAACAGACAGTGCTGCTGGCTTGCAAAACACTCCAGACCCACCAGCTATGCATTATGCCAATGTTCTAGTGAACACAAGCCTAGTAACCCATGAAAGATCATTCTGGCAATATGTGAGTCCAGGCACCTTGTGCCTAGTGCATTGATCTGATGTGATGCTTTCACATAAAGGAAAAAAAAGAAAGAAGAGGAGGGGAAAAAATAAAAAAGAGAGATCACCTAGTAGTGAAAAGGCACAGGTGCAGCCCATGTTTTTGGAACTTACTTCAATAATATGTCCTCTATTTATATGTGCTAGGAATTTAAACCATGTGGGTTTACCATTCTACTACAGAGATTAATCAACCAAGCAGAATATGGAAGCATGAATCTGTCACAAAAGCATCACCATTGCCTGCACTTTTTGCTAATCATGTTCCATTTGAAATCAAAAACCAAGTCAGAGAGAGCAAAAATATTTTAGCTCAGTAAGACTGCCTAGCTTTAACAGCTTGAAACTGAGTCACTAAGGCAAATTAAATCCTTTTGTAATGTGTTTAGTCCTGTGACTAATAGATGATTGCAGATTAGGTTTATGACCTCTCATTAGTCAATGGACAGATTAGAGCAGAATGTCACGAATGTGACAGACTAATCACTTATCCATAGCTCCCATTGGTACAGCATAGGAAGTACCTATTTAAAGCTGTGCCTCTTCCTCTTACCAATTACCAGTCCTCAGTATTGACTTACAGGACGTAAATTGTGAGAGCTGTTATCAGACCAACCGTAGTCATGCTAGAAACTGGATTACATCTTTGTTATCATTCAAGATGACTGCCACAGAACATGTTGTCAGTCTATAAACAAGTCTGGGTAGGTCTTATCTACATGTTTTTGACCTGACTGGAGTGTTGCATGTATTCAGGGCTCCAACTAGACTGAGACACCTGTACTTGACCACACGGAAATATGTATAACAAATCCATAAAGCAAAAATAACAGAATCTCCAACCAACCTGGTTCTCTTCCTACTTCTTTTTTTCCCACACACTTGACTTCCTTATTGAAAAGGTTGGTCAGAAAATCAGCAAATTCATTGTCTTCTCCAAGGGATGCTTGGAAGCTGGCATAAACAGCTTTCTCACGTTCCTGAAGCATTACAATCTCACAATTTCTGTCTTCCATCTGTGCAAGGTTGCTCTTCAATTTTGACTAAACAAACAAAACCTAGTTCAGTTAAAATGTACAACCCATGTGTATGTATATAGGATACATCTGTGAAGATCTGGAAATGCAAAACTTGTCTTTCTCTCTTTAAACCTGTGGTTCAATCAAGCATCACCTAGAAGTATGTTCTTAAAGTATAGTGTAAGTGACTAATCACATATCATGAAGAACCTGTTCAAATACAAACATTAAGATTATTAAAAAAATTAGTATAGGAAGTTAGAAGTGGCCATCCTAGTAGGTTGATCATTGAGAGTTTCTTGTTTTTCAAAATTTAGCCCTAGTCACTGGATCAGTGCTAAAACAAAGCCAAGGGTTGCCACCATTTACTTTATGGCTTGCTTTTGTTTCAAGCCATGCATTAATGGTACTGTTAAATCTGAAGTAATGGTACACAGGGCCTACTTACTTGTATATCCTCCTGTTCATTGATGAGGGCACAAATTTGCTCCTCAAGAAGGTTCTCATGTATCTCAAGTTTCTTCAGGATATGCAGCTCTTCACAGAATGTGATGCAGCGCAGATCAGCACTTTTCATCTGCGCATCCATCTTCATTTTCTTGTGTCGCAAAAGGCGAAGTTCGGCATCAAAATTGATCACCAGTGTGTTGATCTGGAGCACATGAGAGTCAAATCAGGAACAGGAAAAGTATTACAAGTGGAGCTAAACATGCAAAGCTAGAGAAAGGAGCAGAAGGGGAAAATTCTCTACGCCAAATCAACAACTCAGGCATGCTATTTCCTAGAGAGTACTGAAGCACTTAGAAAGACAAAGTTAATCCCAAACGTGTCTTCGTTCTCATCACAATAGTAAAAGAATCACCAGGGCTTCACAGGAATCTTTCACTGCATCCCCTCCATCCCTGAAGTATTTTACTCTTCAGAGAATGTTTTACAGTAGTCTGTAGTTTACAGTAGTTTGTGTAACAATCCCAGATGTAGCAATAAATAACTCTTTTGCCTTGACAGATTTCTTTTGAAATAGCTTCCAGCTCTTCCCTTATACAGCTAAATCAGTAGTAGCAGCTGCCAGCATTAACTTATAGATATGTGGTGTTCACAGCAGAATTTGGATATTGCCTCCAAACCTTCATACACATAAACACAAGGGTGTCTGTGGTGAGGCAGACCAAAGAATCAATGGCCAGTAGCAGAATTTAGAGACAAGATGGTAGGAAATGGAGCAAACAAGTGAACAGTGGCACACCTCTGGTTTGCTGCTCTCCATACCCCCTAAACTTTGACTTAGGCACATCCTGAGCTTGAAGCAGTATGCTAGTGTCCAACAGCTTTGAATGGATTTTTCTTCCAGACTTTATCAAATTATAGCTTCCCCCACATCCCAGCACTGAGTTCCAAAGCTTAGCTAATGTTGGATAGGAAAACTATTTTCATTTGCAAGCTTCAAGTTTTTTATGCGACCATTTAATTTGATACCTCTCCTTCTATTAAGAGATTATTCCCACTCTCCTCTTCTATGCTATTTGTAATTTTATCACATCTTTACAACCATTTCAGTAACCCTTTTTGCAGGCCAAAGATACTTTATCCACTTAGATATATCTTTTCAAGAATCTTTTGTATGGCTAAGCATTTTGGTTACTCTCTTTTGAACCTTTTCTAATTCTACAAAGTAATTTTTGAGACCAAAAAGTTGAGACTACAGTTATTTAAGAGCTGAGGTCATCATGAAACTACAAAGTTGTAGTGATGCTCCTTTTTTAACTCTATTTTTTCAAGTTATGTCTAAACATTTTACTTGTCCTTTTCTTTTTTCCTTTTTTTTTTTCTTGGCCACTAAGATCATAGGTTAATGGAACAATCAATAAGAAAATCTAAGATCTGTTTTTTAAGTGATAATTGTCAGAACATAGGTCATAGTTATGGATTTATAATTATTTACACTGTAAATTTGCAACAGTTAGCATTTTCCTGAACTGCAGAAAGGCAAGAACAGCTGCAGTTCTGAGACAGAAGGTGTTTTGGTTTCATTTATGATCCAGTGGGATTTTTTAATATGACAAATATAACTTTTGATTTCCTACCTTTTTAATCAAGGTCTCCTGCAAGTATAGATTTTTTATCTTCTCCCTCTTTAAAATTTCCAGTTCCATTTCTGTTGGCTCTGCTTTCTCCATCTCAAAAGCATTCTGCTCCTCTGTGACCACACCTGATGTGTCTCCAGCCTGTGCCATGGGGTCAACCTCTTCCACTGGAGGAGTTTGAAAAAACACGTGCCTAAATGCACGAGATGAGGGACACCCTTCCAATGGTTCCTTGAGCTTTGCATTGGCCTCCTGCTCCTCTTTGAACTTTAGGAGGACGTCACTGTTGTACTCAACTATTTTTTCAGGAACCTCATCTGGGTGTAACTGAGGGATGAGGGGAATAGGGAGATGGTCTGATAAATCTAAGTTTGCCTGTATGGATTTCAATTCCTTCACTAAACCCTTGATTTCATCAATAATAGAAACCTTGAGATCCCGCAAAGACACAATCTCTTTGTTCATATCCATTTTCATCTCATAGATCTGCAAAGGAAAAACAATTTCAGCAGGATTCCTGGATATAGGAAGTAGTCTTCCCTGACACAAGAAGGCAAACATTAGGATTATTATCATTCTGTGATAAGGGGACACTGTATTTGTTGGCTCTTTTTACATTAAGTCATAACTGAATGTGATCTATCATGAATATACTTGGCAGAAACTTCTCTGATCATTATAAAATGATACATAAATTATATATAAAATGATACATAAAATCACACCACCCACCTGAAGCAACTGGAATTCCTCACCCCTATAACCCGGAATTTATGACAAGAACTATTCCCTTTGTTTGTCCTAGTGAGTTAGATTAATTACTGGATATCTGGTAGCATCAGCACTACAGTGAAGTGCTGAAGCCCAAACACGAGGCTAAAATGATCCAACAAATCCCCTGAGACTGTAGCACTACTTCTGCAATGCTTAGACCTTGCTGTCAAAGTTATCCAGTGTCACTCTTTTGTACTCCAGCCAAATACAACGAAAAACCATTCCTATGAGAAGGACAGGGCAGGGGGGAAAGAAGTCACAAGGAAAGCAAGAAAGATACAGCACAACATTTGAACTTATTGCATCTTTGTGGTTAAAAGATGTGTGGAGCTGTAGGAGCCCTACCACAGCAAGGTGGCTCCAAAAGACCTGGTTTCTCAGGAAGATTCCAATGCTTAATACCCAGAAGCAGCAATTGCCAAAGCGCAAATATGGAGAGGCCACTCTAGAACACTTGTCCTTTCTCATATCCCTGTTTTTGTAAAGGTATTTCATGGCAGGGGTTATTTAGCTCAGTGTTTTACTAGATTGTAAGACTTTCTTATAATTCAAAAAGACAGATGTTCCAGCTGAAGTACTAGTAAAGGTAAATTCTCTTTCTCATTTATAAAGAGCCACCCTGGATTGATTCAGGTTTGGGTTTAGTGAAGCACAAGACAGTTCACAAGAGAAGGGCTGATTTCTTCACAAAAAGCAGCTTACTCAAAACAGTAGTCTGTCCTTCAAGGCCTATTCCTACACTCACTTTGAATTCCTTTCAAGAAATTTCTTCATTGATTGATACAGTATCCTCACTTACCCCTGCAAAATGGGGCAATATACACAGTTTTACATACCAAGTCTTCCAGGGATGCAAGTTGCATCATCTTCTTCTCAGTGTTCACATGCTCCTGTTCAGTGAGTACGTAGTTAGTGGCAGTCTTCAGCTTGTAACATCCCATATTCTCCTGTGCTTCTTTGATCTCCTCAGCATCTTTGGAATTCTCATAGTTATCCCTAGGTTTGCTCTTGTATCTGGTAGGTACAAAATAAAGCTGAACTTCAAGACAGAAAGCATACAAATGAACAGAGTCATTTCATACCCTCTGATTTGTGCAGCAAAGTTTCGTGGGTGAAAGAGGGATCAAGAATGATACATCTCTTTCAGAAAAGAATGTCTACTTTGGAAAGAATATCCTTGCACATTTAAATTGAAATTTCAGGGGTTTCTTTTCCCCCTAAGAACTCTTAAAGCATAGCTCTGCCATGGGTCAGTTTAAACCTTCACACTAGGACTGAGTTGTGGGTTAAGTGAGTACATGCTGCTCTCAGTTTCAGGGAGCCACACATCAACAATATACCAGCCTGTAGCACAGAATGCTTGATCCCACTCTACATTTTTAAGCACTCAATACCTTAAAAGCTTGGTATTCTGACTCTACATTGGTCCCATTCCCTGTCATTCATCTCCTAAGGAAGAACACCTGTACTTCCATGAGCATAGAATGGTTTGGGTTGGAAGGGACCTTAAAGATCATCTTGTTCCAATGCCCCTGCCATGGACCTTCCACTAGTCCAGGTCACTCAAAGCCCCATCTAACCCAGCCTTGAAAAACAAATCATTCAAAGATATGACTTATGTTGGACATTAGGAAAAGGTTTTTCACCCTGAGGGTGGTTGGGCACTAAAACAGGCTCCTCAGGGAAGTGGTCACTGCTCCAGCCTGAGAATGTTGTCCAGATGCTTCTTGAACTCTTTCTCAGGCACACGGTGTGACTCTTGAGGCTGCCCTGTGCAGGGACAGGAGTTGGACTTCAATGATCCTTGTGGATCCCTTCCAACTCAGGATATTCCATGATTCTGTGAAAGACGTCCTGTCCCCCTTTCTTGCCTCTCAAGATAAAGACCAGCATGGAGCACGAAGGCATATCACAAACATTCACATAATGGCTGAGATGCTAACACTGCTGACCTAACCCAGCTGTTACAGCATCTGCTCCATGTGATGCTGGCAGGATCCACAAAGAGTTAACTGTAATGGCCTAGGTGTCTCTCAGTCATGATCAATTTAGACACATTTTACTCCCTCTCTGAAAATGCAGCTAGTTAGCTGAATTCAAATTTGACAATATTTTAGAAGAACCAGAGAAACTAAACGGAATATTTTAATGCTTTCTTGAGACTTAGAAATATATGAAAATTCATCTGTTTTAATAACAACCCTTAGGAAAATAAAAGTCTAAGCAGAGAGAATACAGTGCCATATAACAGCTAAATAGCATTACTCAACCTCAGACAAGAGGCAGAACTAAAAGAGACCAGTTCAAGACTCACAATTCATGCCACTCTGCCCTCCTCTTCATGATCTTGGCTTTCAGTGCATCATATTTCTCAACAATTCTTCTGATTTTCTCACGTTTGCTTTCTATATAATGTGTGGTTGGCTTTTGGACCTTCAGTGTCTCTGGCTTTTCAGCCTCATCCTCAAAAACTACACTTTCTGAAACAAAAAACAAACATGTGAAGATGTAAATACCATGCAGCGCAGTGCAGTCCCAACTACTGGAAAGTCCCTCAGACGGATCGTGTAGAGCTGATGTAAATCAGGATAGTTCCACTGTAGTGGATGTTCTGAAAGTATTCAGGTTCCTTGACTTGACTTTTAGTCACATTCTACCCATGGTGCTGACAGACAATTGCTGACACTAACCTAAACATGTAAAACTATGTACGAGTGTTACTTTTTATGTAGGTACTAAAAAACCACACCACAGCTCTGTGTCTTTACCTGCGCTTACACTGATATTTCCTCAGCTTGGACTCAGGAAAACAAACTGAGATGAAAGACAGAAACTGCATTACTGAAAGATTTAAATGGCTATCCTTACCTCTACGTACAGGGCTTTTCTCTCTGGGGATCTCTTCTGCTTCTTCTGCCTGTTTAAGAGCTGTCCACTTCTCTTTAAGTTCTGCCCACTTGCTGTCCCCATGTTTCTTATCTCGGGCATATTTCTCAGACACTGTTAGAAGGCTATAGGTGGAAATCTGATGATTGCTTTGAATAGCATGAACAGTGAGAGTAAACCCCAGCGAGTCCCGAAACCTGGAATGCCAAATTAGACAAAACTGATGTCACTGGGACACAACATACCATTTTTCCTTGACCAAAAGGGCATGGATAGTGTGGTTTACTTATTGCACATGCAATCATTATACATAAATCCACAAGTCAGTAAGAAACTGCATAGCATGATGATATCTGACACTATCCATTGACTTCTTTCCAATCTAGGAATGGACATGGTCAAGAATAAACACATTAAGACCTTTCCCAATCTTGAAACTTACACCAGGTTCTTCATGATAATAAATTTCATCTTCTATTAAGGACAGATTAAAAACATGCTCATTCAAGCCTTTTTCCTAGTCACACACTTTGTGTGCCTAAGATGATTTTTTTATTGTGTATTTATTTTATTAATTCATCTTTTGCTCTATACTTAGATCTATGTAAACCTCAAAATGTACCTCATATTTAAACTTCTGTTCTTGAGAAAATTTATTTCATAACTTCAAATTGTATAGAGAACATTGTGTTAGCAATGACATTAAAATACCTGAGAGACATGCAACATGTCTTAAAAACAGGTGTTCATTTCATAGGTTATTTTTCAACATTTCAACAAGAGTTCTTGGTTCTTACTGAACTTACTGGCAAAACCCTGGGCAAACAATCTCAACCAGCTTTCTTCACATAGAAGTGAATCAGAATGAAGTAATTTCCTTCATTTGACTATCTGAATTTTTACCAAAGATTCAATAGCAGTAATTACACACAAATATCAGTATATACTCATGTATGTTCCAAGTAAAATAAGAACAGGACTGTAAGAGAACAGATGAAATACTGATTATATGAGAGAGAAAAAAAAACCCCCTCAATCTTTTTCCTTGTGGGAGGTACAAATTCACAAACAATAAGCCCCATGCAAGGTCAGAGAGAGAAGCAGAAGTGGTACTTACTGTGTTTGTAGTTTCAGCAGTCCAATCAACTGTTTCTCATTCTCCCAAGCCAGCTCCTTTTGCACTGACTGGATTCTCTGTAGTTTCTGTCTATCCAGCTCCTCAAAGATCCTATGGTCCATCTCAAACTCCTGCAGGAAGATGGAAAACCCAGCATCACATTATTTTGGCTACTATATCTTGATAATAAATATTTTTACTTAGGTGCTGTAGTCTCACGCACATCAACACTATCTTTTATTTCAGAAGCTATCTCCACAGAGAACCACATTTTCCTCCTGTGCTTCTTAATTGGCACTAATCATCAGCTGTCATTCAGAAATCCCAGCAATTTATATATTCCTAAAACTACCTTAATCCAAAGCATTGGACATCTTTGGCCTCAACATGATATGTAGCAGTACTTTAGAACAAGGTGCCTCTAAAGGTAAATGACCCTCATAAAAGCCAGGTGTACCTCTCTGTGTAACTGCATGTGCTTGGGCAACTCCTGATTCTTTTGAACAAGAAAAACAAAGTCATCTCTCAGTGCCCTTAACTTCTCTCTTTTCTTATTTTTCTCGTCTTCAGCTTCTTTCATTTTCCGTTCAAACTCCTTTTTCTGCTTGTATTGCTCAATACTGGAAATGCATAAAAAGGAAATGGTGTTAATGCAAGAGAGGAAAGATTACAGTTGATATTATCTTTTAGATTTCCTTGACAGTGTTAAATTCCCAGTGAACTCAATGGTTCTTAAGGTAACTTAGAAAGGAATCATCTTCCTGTATATTTGTACATTCTTAACATCAAGGGTCTTTGACCTTTTGTTGTCTCTGTAGTCTGAAATTAATCTCATAGTACAATATTTGAATTACTGCCACAGAAAAGTAGATGAAATTGAGAGAAAGGCTGAAAAAACCATGTGTTTAACAAAGAAATTACCCAAATTCAGGGTGATCAGCTTCTCCCTCCTCTTTTAGGCAAAAGAAATACATGGTCTGAGGAAAGAGCTACCAACACTTGAAAATCTCTTTCATCATTATCTAAGCATCTCTTACGTGTAGGCATCAGGATCCCTAATGTCTTCAACAGCCTTCTCCTTCTCAAGACCCCTCTGAAATAAAAATATTGTCTTGTCTTTAAACAAGCAGTAATAGTTTCAACAGACAATAAAGCTTTTATAAACATTAAGACAAAGCTCCCATCACCTCTCACAAAACCAAATGAAATCTTCATTTTCAATATTACTATCTGGGCATTAAATATCAGGTCTTAATGTTTAAAGCAGAAAAAGCTATGAAGCTGGTCTATATGCAAAAGAACTAATGAAACATAGTGCTTAGGGAGAGAGAACACAAATCCTATAACCTCCCCATAGGCGTAAATCATTACATCATTTCTTGTCCTAACTTCACTCTGTCCCATAATATCTTTGGTTCTCTAACCCCCAAACCCAATTCCCTTATCTTCCCTCACTGCCACATTGACAAGATTCAACGTGTCCTGGGCTAATTCCAAGTTACATGTGTAATTAATCTGGTTGGTTTCTGCTGACTGCATAATGGATTCAAAATTACTAGCTGTGAGGAATGACAGATGGATGGACACTGCAGTAGCACAAGCCTCATTTCCCTAGGCAATCATGCTCTAAAAAGAGAGGGGGGACTGTCACCCAGCAATTTAGTTGTACTTAATTGATCTGTAATTTAACTCAATTAGTTTCAGATGATTTGTATTTGATTCTTTAAGAATCTCATTAAGTTTAATGAAGATAGAATTTTTAAAATCTTCCATGTGACTTAAAACCAGACTAGATACTTAATGGAAATACACTTTGAAAAGGGAAAAACTCTATTAGGATGGTCATTAAGCAATGTTGTTAGCCTGAACAATAGAACTGACCATAAAGGTCTTTATATAGAGCTATGTACATATTCAAAACTATAAATCTGTACATATGTTTCATAACTGCATATTAATCACTTCTTCTAATACTGAAGCTAGCAACGCTGTGATATCAAAGGTTCTAATAATTCACTTATAGAAAATACCTCTGACTCTATTCTCAGTGCTAAATATTCTCATGATACTGATAAAGAATTCCAACTAGCCACAAATAATTTAGCTGAATGACCAAAATCACAATTTCCTCTGTCTCTGGTGTCAAGCATCCGTCAAAATGTAGCTATCAACCAGTATTAAAATATATTTAAAAGTTTGATTTGTTTTATGTTGACACTTTCAAGATTTTTAAACTCTACTGAATGTATGTCTACTGTAATATTTACTGCATGATGGCACTTCTTTACTCAACAGGTCTCACCGCTTCTTTCAAGTTATATTTATTTAATTCAGACACTCTTAAGATTTTAAAAAAATTCAATAAAGCCTGAATATTTTCAGTGGAGGAGCTGACATCCCTCTTCTAGTGCATTATCAGTAGAACTGTTTCTGAGTTCCCGTGCCATCTGTTCAAACGTGCTAGAGGTGATCAGCTCTACAGTGAGTACAGGAGACCTGTAAATTCATTTCTGCAAATGCTGTCCAAGAGTGAAAGAGCAACAGGATCAGCATCGTGTTGTGCTATTTTGCAAATGTAAAAAATCCCTTGTGAATTTTAGAGGAATGGTACTAGATGTATGGAAAAGCTACACATTTGGTATTATCGATAGTATTTCTAGAATCCCTGTCCAGAGCAGAATCATATTTTACTGGAATTAAACCTAAGAAAGGTATGAAATGCTTCCATCCTGCCCTGCCTGGCTTTGGCTCAACCTGCTGTCGTGGGGGTTCGATGACCACACGAACCAGCGACGGTGTTTTAGGTAGCTGAGGTTCCGTGCCTCAGTTTCCCTGTCTGATCTGAGAGCCATTAGCATCAGGCAGTTTCTAGGCAGAGGCGAAGACAAAGAGGAAAGCGTGGACTCCCTTTTGCTGCATTCCAAGTTTATTTCCCTGCCCCGTAGGAGCAGGGAGATTTTATCTTGAAGGGAAGCTGAACAGAGAGACCATTTGTTGTTCTCTGGTTGTTGCTTTTAAGGGGTTACAACTTAGGGGTTGGTACAATATAATTATCCAACCAGGAATTGATGACACATGACATAAAACCAGTAGGAACATCTCAGGTGAGGTACAAAACCAAACTGGCTAATAACCATACAGCTGGAGGGAATTTCAAACAACACAAGCCTGCCACAGGGTCTGAGGTAGTGTGATGGACAGGCAAGGAGTAGATGTTGCTATGCTGCAGATCTTTCTTTTGATCCGCCCTCAGGGAGAGAATGTTGTGAGGGGAAATCAACCCATCCAGAGCTGCTTACCCTGAACATGGGCTGCACCATAGCGACAATGAAGTATGAGAAATCCTTGCAATTCTTTTATTCTAAGAATATGCATGACTACACCTTTGAGTGGGAAAACACTGGTAGGATATTACATATAAACAACACATACTATGTTTTTTTGGAGAAAAACACAAAACACTAAGAAGGAACAGTGCAGTTACAGAGCCCATTTATTAGGGAAAGTTTCACAAGAGCTGTTCTCCTAAATTTCTTGGGAAACTTCAGCTTTTGCTATGAAAGATCTTTAAGAAAAATAACTGAACCATGTTTGCCCATCTGGGTAGTTTCACACCAAATAGGCCTAACTCAGTGGAAGAGGGTACCAACTTACCCTAGGAGGGGGGATTATGACTTTTAGCTCTTTGGGAAGCTTTTTGGGACGCTCTTTGGGAAGCTCTTCCTCTAACCAGATGTCAAAAGTAAAAATGTTTCCATCTCCACCACAGGTAATCAGACATCGATCATCATGACTACAACAGATCCCCCGGATCTGCCCACAATCATTGTCATGTACATTCAGGTACCAGTAGTCCTTCAAGGCATACACCGAGATGTCTTTATCATTGAGAGGATAAGCACGCAGTGAACCATCCTGCATCCCACAGAACATCAGTGACTTGCTGTTACTGTTAAATAAACAACAAGAAACAGTAATAGCAGAAGCTTGTAACAAGGAAGCTCAAAATATGAAAAGAGCTAGTCTGGTTTAACAGAAGTCACTTTCCCAAGTTTGGAAGCTGGGAGCAAAGTATTTGGACCATTTAAAATACATGTGATTCTACTACAAAATGTTTTTCAGCTAACTGACTGCTCGGGAACGTTCCAGCACTTGTTACTAGGTATCATAGAACTAGTCTCAGCCCTGAGTTAGGCAGTGTAGCAGTCACCAAGTTAAAAGCTAGAAAAGCAGTTTTTTCCCCCTGCTCCCCATTTAGTACAGATGGTGGTGAATGCAGCCAGCCTTGGATTAAAACCTGCCTCCTTTGGATGCAGAACATGCCTAGCCTTACAGGGAACCTGATACTGGGAGCCTGAAAAGAATCCACCCTTTTCATTCACACAGTTCACAGGATGTCCTGAGAAGCCTATATTCTCAGCACAAGAGTGATGGACTGACCTCTCTATGTTGTTCTAATTCTCTTTGTTAACTATGAAAAGGAACTGCTGTTCTGGTGATCACTATGTGCAGGGACTTCTAAGGGTTCTCCTGGATTTCTGCAATCTAGGATGGTTGAGTCCTAATCAGTACTTACTTTGAAATCAGACTTTTCATCTTTGAAAGTCTTTTTAAATTATTCTGTCAGACATGTGGTCCCACTATGTCCATTAGGAATTTTAAGCGAAACTCAGTGCCAGGAAAACCAGAGAGAGTTCCTGCATACTAGAGTTAAGCGACAATTTAAAAGGGACAAAGGAGCATACACTCCTCACTTCCAAGTTCTGTTTCATCAAGCTTTATCCCAGAGCTATCTGTTACATTACAATGTTTTACCAGAAGGAGATTTGGTGAATGGGATTGTCATCAGTGTTCTCCATAGGAATCACTTCAAAGGGTTCATCTTTCCTCTTCTCAGGGTCTTCTTCATCATCATGTGAGAATTTGCAATGATAGAGAAACCCTGAGTCGTACCCACCCTGAAGAAGAGAAGGACCATAAAGAAATGGTGACAAAAGAAAACTGAAGCAGCTGACCAGGTAAATGCAAATTTCAGAACAATTCTTCCTTTCTTAACAATCTATGATAGGTTAGAAATATTTATACCAAACACCTAGAGATCCTATTTATCCACAGACAGAAGTCTGTCATGATCACTGGCATTACAAGCCATTCTACCAATATGTTAAAATTCTACCTTCTGCTGGTGAGAAAGCAGCTCAGTCTTTGTGCCCATTCAGGCACCATGAAGAGGGGCACCTATTGGAAATCTACCAATCTGAATTGGAGTGACACTACTGGTTTACTTCACAAAAACCATTGAAACTGGAAAGGATGAAAGGAATTTGTTGTCCTAGGGATGGCAGGTTTCACAGGGAAAGGCTTTCACATCATACAGTCTCACCAACATGAAGTAAAAACTGATTTACCAAGGAAAGCCAAAATTTTCCTGGTGCTGAATAAAAGCCACAGAGGATGGGACTGGGCTCCTCTGGTATGTAGAGAGGTGGCAGCGGCTCTTCTTCAGGTTCATCCTCTTGAATTTCTTCTGCCTCAAGTCCCATCTCCTTTTGCTGCTTTATCCATTCAACCCTTGCTTTCTCCTTCTCCTGCTTTTTTCTCTCTCTCAGCACAACCTCCTCTTCCAGCTATTACAACAAGCAGAGAAACACTGAGACATGAAACTAAGACACTCCATGCATCATTGACTGAAGGAAACTCATAAATTAAAGCCAAGGTGATCCTGGCATTATACATACAGAATATCTACAGACATGTCTTCCCTGTCAACTAAGCAGAGATCAACCAGACTTCAAGGGACTCTCCAGTGGAATGCCCCCATTTCCCTCCTCTAAAGCATTTACTTTTGGTCCTTTGAAACAGAAATAATTTTGCATCAGAAGCAGACTTCAACATTTCCTCAGAGAGATTATTCCACATATTTGCCACTATGCATACTCCTGCAGAACTCCTAAGTCCTATCCTCTGCCTGCCCCAGAGAAAGGAAAGCATTGGAAAGCTGAACTCAAACAATTCTAGTGCATCATTGGTACAGAGCAAAAGAAAGAAGCTGTAATGGACTTGACTTCTTCTGAACAATGAAGGAAAAATGTTATCAAACCTTTAAAATTCCCTTCCATTCACGCCTACTGTACCATAAGCAAGTATCACGCATTCTCTAAAATATCTAAGAAGATACTAGATAGCCAAATCAGCAAACCTTTAAATATTATGAGCTGATCTTTGTCTGATTTACTTTTTAAAAATCTCCTGTTTTAGGGACTCTATAGACTGTAAAAGCTATTTTAGTGCTTCACCACCCTTACTGTGAGAAATCTTTCCTTGCATTAAAATGTCCTTCTTGTAACTTAATTACTGATCTCATTCCAGAGGAAAAAGAGAGCAATTAATATTCTTCCTCTTTGTAGAGACATTTTATATTTTTAGATATTTAGAGTGTTTCTCAAGATTATTCTCCTCATTTGACTAAAAAAACAAAACAAAACCAAACCAACCAACAAACAAAAAAGAAACCCAACAAAACTCTACACATATTATTTTAATCTTTCCTTTCATATGCATGCTTTGTGATCATTCTTATGGATGTTGCTGTGAAAAAACACCTAGAGATCTTTCTCCTGAATGCTGACTTCCTCCAAGTTATTACATGAAATGAAGCTTTGCCTGACATTCAGTAATACAGGAGCAGTTAACAGAGAAGGCAGAGAAATCACAGGTTAACAACAGAACCAGAGAGGCTGTTGGATTGTGGTGGACTGAATACAGAACTGAGAGCCTGCTCACTGGAGTTCTCCTCCTGAGCCTAACATCAACTTGCTTTTTTAGTTTCACAAAATTGACTATTGCTGTGAGCTGGCATAGCTCTTCCTTTGGCACCACATATTCTTTTTAAATACTAGTCATCATTCAGAAATGAAACACACAACTTTAAACTTCAAATATTTTTTAAAAATCAGAAATACTGCTTAAAAAAAAGAAAATATTAAATGTTTCACGTTTGCGTCAAGGTGACTACATGGGGGTTTTGTAACTGTTCAAAAGATCTTCCTATAGGGCCAACATCAACTGCAAGGAACATTCTCTTTGTGAAAAATACCAAAATGAAAATATTTTGAAAACTAATGCACTATACTACCTTTACTGTTCTCTAATGATGTCTTCTAATTATAATCAAAATTCACATCATGCTTTCAGTGGGATGTAGGTTCTCTTCGAATAAACCAAAAAGAACTTGTAATTCCAAGCCACAAATGGCTTCTACCTGGCATTCCCTTTCAAGGAGCTTAGCAAAAATCCTATGATGCGCTATAGGGACTAGAAATCCTTTTGGGTAGTTTTGTCACCTGGCACAATGAAGAAGATGAAATTCTGCCAGATGAGAGTTTTTTACCTTGATTCGGGATTTAATACTATAAAAATGGAAGTACTGTGTTGGCAGGTTTTTTATCTCATAGGTGGACACTTCATCCTGCTTCCCAGGGGGAGGGGCAGGAACCTGGACAGCAAAGCCATTCTCACAAAGGATGAGCAGCATGCTCTTGTCCTGCATAAAAACACAACAAATACAAATAGAGAGCAGATCTATAAATGGAATTGAGAAAAATGGGAGGAAAAGTTAGTCAGCAGATGCACAGACACAAAGCCAAACTCCAGTCACACTTACCTGTGCTCTTATTTCAATGGACATTTTTAAATGGACATCAGAAATCAGTGAGCTTCTTTCATATATATAAAATATATGCTAGGCAAAGCTAAGGAATTGAAGAAGTCCTTGCCATGGGCTATGTCTATCTGACACTATAATTTTGACACTGCTTAGCTTGAAAGCAGGATGATGGTATTAAATTAAAAGATAGATTTGACCCAAGAGTTAGGAACTGAGGTTTTGGGTTGACAATTTCATATTTTTCCATACTAATAAATCCTTTATATCATCAAGACTTGGCTCAGAGTCTTGCCAAATGCTACTTACCTTTCAATTTGTTTGGTTTTTGCTGGTACTTGACAAGTCCTTTAAAATGCAAAGCTAGGAAG
The DNA here is from genome assembly GCA_013400915.1 of Pardalotus punctatus. NCBI lineage: Eukaryota > Metazoa > Chordata > Aves > Passeriformes > Pardalotidae > Pardalotus > Pardalotus punctatus. The sequence continues at coordinate 104,199 of VZTX01019259.1, read as the reverse complement.
AATAGGTGAGGTGAAGGTAACAATTACTCAGTGTTTGAGATTTTAAAAGACAAGTCTGTACTTAGTTTCAATTTTCATAAGCTATTGGGAGAAAAGAGAGAGGTTTGTTTTATCTGACCCACCACTAAAAATGTGCAAAGAGTGCATATTAGAGTTGCTATGGAAACCCTAACTAGGAATGATATTGTTCTTGTGTCTATAGGATCTCAGTTTAAAAATTAATTGATTAAATTTAATGTATTTAATCACCAAAGTGCTTTTTTAAAACAAGAAACAAAGAAATAGTGGGACACTCAGATACTGGCACTATGTTTAGCAGGTGTTCTCATTTAGCAGTGGAGGCCAGACACTGGTAGACAAAATTACTCAGGCAGAATCTAACATACCCAAGATAAAATGGGTCCTTTTTCAGGAAGGAGGAGTATCTTGTCTTCAAGGAAAAGACTCAAAATGAAACTGTCAGATTAAGATCTGTTGTTTCTGCAGTAAGATTGAATTTATACCAGCAAGATTTCTTTTGCCAGCATGCAGCTCCAATTAACAAGTGAAAATACCAACATTTTGCCACTATGCACCTGTAAAATATATCTTGTCAGCATCTAAATATAATGAATAATCTGTCCTCTAAATAAGGATACTGGACCAAACAAAATTTCAGATGTTATCCTAACCCTAGAACACTTTTTAAATATTAGCAAGAATCTATTTCAGTATGTCCTGACACATTTCAAACACAGAATGTGAACTGCAAGCAGCACCCAAAATCTTTCTTAATGTGGTCAAAAAGCTTTGCAAAAGCCTGTTTAATATGGGCAAGAGTCACAGGCAATAACGCACAAATAACTTTTTTGTCAAAGAGACTAAGACCTTCCAAAAGCAAAGGAATCAGATTGTTTCTTCAAGACAAAGGCTCGAAAGGCATATCAAAATCTTGTGGTTTGCATTATCCAAAACCCAAAATATTCCCAAAGCGACAGAACCAGAAACACAGCTACATAGAACCTGTTAGAATGTGTCATGCTAAAGCAGCATGAAGAACAAAGTAGCAAAACATTGTTTGTATTGTCTATAGAGAACAGAGCTGGAGTCATGGATCTTCATCTGTTTTCATTGGAAGTTCTTTTCAAAAGGATATGTTAACACTGTAGGGAAGGGAAGGAAAGAAAATAAATATGCCTTACTCACATGAGAAGGTGGAGACCACTGTAATGCCTGTACAGGCCCAGGGACACAGATGAATCCAATTGGCTTGTACTCATCCTCAATAGCAAAAAAGAAAACTGTTTTGTCTTTACTCTGAGGAAAAACAAACAAACAAACAAACAAACAAACATGATGACTGAATCAAAGCTGACCAAAAATTCAAAAGGCTCTAAGCCTTTATGACATAAGCATATAATTCCTTTTCTTTTGTGGTTAAACAGGGGAATTTAGGACTGGATGATTACTGGAAGGAAATGATCCATGATGATTACTGGAAGGAAATAAAAATCCTGCCCATGTTGCTCCAAGAAACTGTTACACCTATAGCTTTTAATTGCTCTCATGGGCCTCCCCTGGCATCTTCAGCCATATGCTTTCTGCCCATCGCCCCAGGAGCTCCTTTAAATCTCAGTCTCAGACCTGATTTTTCAGATAAGACAACACAAGCTGATTTCCCCAGATAACAGGAAAATCCAGAACTGGTACACAACATGATTAATGTTAGCTTAAAGTGCTGCATTAAGTGAAATGCATGGCAATTCAGCTCAAGGAACATGTAACTGCAAATGCACTGATCATGGCTAAGGACTAGCTTTTAAAAAGAGACAGCACATTAACTGGAAATTGCTTCAAATACTTCCAGGCATAATGACAAACTGACTGACTGACCCTGCGGTAAGGCCAAGCAGTGCTGGGTAGCAGCTGGATTGCTGCCAATGTGGTGTATCAACAGACTTGCTACTAATTCCAAGATCCTACTAAACTAATTCCAAAATAAACCAAATCCATCTTCAAAGGGGATTACAGAATTCATACTAAACAGTCCAGTAATTCACAAAATGAATTGTGTGAATTGCATGGTTGCTTTCCTTCAGAAAAACAGATGTGAGTGCAAACAGATCCTTCTCCCAGCACTGCAGAGAACTACAACAAGCAATCAACAGCAGCAACAGAAGTAAAACTGTGTTGTCAGTAAACAAACTTTACCTTATCTCTTTAAATAAGCTCTACATTTGTGGGTTAATAAAAATAACCAAACTAAATTATACACACCCCTGTGGCAAACACATCTCCCTTTCGTTCATATGCCAAGGCTGTGACTGCAGCAGAATGAGGTTTGAACACTTGCTTCAGATTTATCTCTGCATTCTCATTGGCCTGTCCAACACGACCAGGCAGTTGTGTGGGATCATAAACCTCAATTATGCGGACAACACCATCTTCAAACCCCACAGCAATTTGATCTCCTTCAGGATTTACCTTTAAGTGAAATGAAGAAAATCACAGTGTACATCTGAGAGCTTAGAAGAATAATCCATATGGCACATACTCTGGTGTTTACCTGTAATTCATCTTACATGGAAGTGATGATAAAGCACAAAAAGTATTTCATACATGGGAAATGTTGTTTATTCTCTCTAATATGCTACCATAAAGGAAGAGAGAAGACTGGGGGCTATTTCTTGGGTTGGATTGTGCTTTGGTTTTTTTAGTGATAACATGCCATTGAGACTGAAAATGTTAATGAGGATGTGGTTGTAAGGTCTGAGGAAGAGATAATTCATACTGACATAAAGATCTATCAGTAGCTTCTTAAGAAGAAGAGTTGGAACTCAAAAAAAAGAATTCTACTACCCTGAATATAATATGGGGCACCAAACGAAAGTATGATTTTTGAAGAGGTCAGAGCAAAAGCTTGGGTCTGGCTGACTCCATGTAAAGTACAGGAGTCAACAGGTACTTGAGATGGAAAGGAGGAGGTGTCTTTACCAGAAGTCCTCCAGGTAAGCCAATTGCTAACAATTAAGACAGGCCTGAACTGAGACAAAGGTTAGCAGAAACAGGCCTGTGTTTTAGCTGGATATAGCTGGACTTACGGATTTAGCTGATATTGGACATACATTATAGTGTCCTAAAGTCAATTACAAGCTGACTTGTCACTATTCCGTTATCTAACACATATATTGCTAGCTTGCCTCTGAGACTATGGTATACAGATGCTTCAAAGTACGTTGGACTAAGTTTTCTTAGATTAATAGCACAGATTTTCAAATATATTTGCACACTTGTTGTGCTAGACACTTAGACACTTATTGTGTCTAAGTGTCTAATGGAATTTTAAATGCAGCTAGATAGACTAAGTACTCTTTGTTTTTTAGATTGTGTTTAGTACTAACTTCCTTAAAACTGAACTGAGTCAGTTTTGTGATGCTGTACAATTTGTTGTGGCAGACAGCTTACCTCATGAATGTATAGGTCACCACTTAACAGCATCTCTGAAAGTCTGCATGGCCAGAATTATATTTTTACAAAATATTTATTTTTGTAAAATAAAAGTACTCTCCCAGTGGAACCCTCACCTTGAACATTCAAGTAATAATTTTTCTCCTAAATTTGCTTATAATTAACCCACCAGGCTTGCTATGTTTTCCCAAGACCATAACTAGACACTATTTTAATTGAAATTAGCAAATATGTCTAAAAGTGATAGACTCCACACTCCACAAATGATCAGCTCTGGCAACAATTTTTTATGATTTATCTCCAAATGTTTGTGATTTGTCTGGGCTGTCATTTCAAAATGTGTTAACTAACTCATGTTAATTGACAATTGCTCTGCGTGGGTTAAATAGAAGCTGTTAGTTTATAAACTCAGACTACTTCCCATACTGCACACTGAGATCTGATTTTAGAATCTTGGGAAGGCACAAATTAGGATACCTGATAATCCATAGTAAAGTTACACTGTACCCATACTGTACACCAACATACTACCCCACAAACTTTCATATAGATACTACTATAGTAAACTCCACCATGGCCTAACAAGTGACCTCTAATGTCTTGTTTGGTGAGCAACTTTCTGGATGCTGGCAGGCTCATAGACCCTTGATAAACTTTTGCTATCATGCAAGGAAAAACTCACAACAGCTGGTGCCCATGTCAGTGCTGTTCCTCCCTGTTTAAACTTGATTGCACTCAGTTGGCTGTTGCTGCCGAAATCATAGATACGCACTGACCCTGTGTGGAAATGAGACAGTAAGAATGTATTTCTTGCAATATCACTTACACATAAGGACTTACGGAGTAATGTCTATTTATTTGAATTAAAATCTGGATAAAGTGTATGTTTTCTCTTTTGAGTCACAAAATGCCTGCCTGGAAAGATGACTGATGGTTACAGAGTACCACAGCCAGCATATTTTTCACTCTTTAACTTACACAGAAGCAAGAGTTGTCAAGGCTGAGGGTTGTAATAAGAAGTACTGTGCTGACAATCTCCATGAAATTTTCGTGTATTTTGGCACACTGTAAGGAAAATCTGTACTGACAATATAGGAAAGGATGATACTTGGGACTGCCTAGGGAGGAAATAATTGGGGGGGGGGG
>VZTX01019259.1:0-99539 GCA_013400915.1 Pardalotus punctatus | reverse complement strand
AGGGTGGAAATTTAGGAGATTGTCCACAGAAGATCTGATTTCACCAGAGGTAAAATTAACAGATTTGTAGGCAGACATATTGGGTTGCATGAAATTCCATTCCAGCTGGCATATATCTGAAATGTCATTTGCTCAACTGGTAGGAGTTTGTCTTCAGGCTAGAAGAGTATGTGCATTGTATAACACAGACAAATTGCAAGATAGTACTGACAAGAATGGAGTTAAAAGACCTTGCAGCATTTTCTGAGAAGTGTAAATGACATTGTTAATGTTCTGGCCAGTAGTCTCCTTTCAAAGCACATTAAAGCTAACAGTGAGAGACCTAAACAGCAATATTTATACAAGTTAAATGAATATGTCTGTAATTACACATTATCTGTTGTTGAGTGCATAATAGCTATTGCATTTTCTAAGAAAGGCACAAACATTAATATCTGCAATGGCTTACACAATGCTAGAGGTGTGTGTAAGTCCTTACAAAACAAAATCCCAACACTTATTAATCCCCAGCCCTGAATAAAAGTGCTGTTACTCAAACCAGATGTCTCATCCTTTCAGCCATTCCTTTAGAACAAATGATTTACAAAGTTTCTCATTAAAAACTTCTGTTGCTAAAATCCCAGGTTTTTAAGATGAAGCAGTCTTACTGCATTGTTTCAAAACATTAACGATTTGTCTTTACTATTAAAGATCTTACCCCATTAATAACAATTGTGTGTAAAGTGATTTTGCAAGAGCAAATGCACAAATACAAAACACAGCAGTTCCAAACCAAGCATCATTACTCTTCAAAACCAATAATGGCAGTGGCATGAGAGGGAAGGAACAGTGTACTTACGGTCAAGAGCCGTGGTGGCCATCAGGCACGTAAAGGGAGAGACACCAACAGCCTCAATCCTCCCAGAGTGGAAGGTACACACACGTTCTGGGTTGTGGGTCTGCAGTGCCAAACAGAAGAGAAATTCTGCTGTGTTCTACACTTGTGCTCTCTAGTTTGGGCTTATGCTGCCTGGGAAATCATTTCATCACCCAAGGAATTCTAGGCTTTGCTATAATTTTTTATACTAGTTTTTAGAGTATGCTTCTTCTATTTACCATAGAATTCTTGGAACATATTTTACTTTTCACAACAGAATTTTATTCCACTCAAGGGATTGTCCCCATTTACTTTAATATGTTTCAAAGCAAGACTTAAATGCACCCTTTTTTACCACTGTCATCTATTTCTCTGTCAAAAACATCCCCAGCATCAACACTAGTTACCAGTAGGATAAAACATATCAAGAGTGTTTAATCTTCTCCTTGTTTTTTTCTATTTTTTTCTGTTATTCAGAAACTACAGTAAGAATTGGTTCAAACACCAATGTATCAACATTCCTTGAACTCATTTCCTGCATCCATGCAACTTTCATTACCAGTTTATAAGAATAAAACTCCTTTAAAGTAACTTGAATTTGGCAGCTGAAATTTCAGGAATCAAAAATCAAATTCCTTTTTATTATGCTGTACAATCCTTATAACCAATTACATTTGAAAATTTTTATGAAATAAAATATCTGTTTCAATGCTAAAATTTTCTACTGTGCAACTTCATAAAACACAAATTTCATTGCAGATGCAACCAGTATAGTTACAGGAAATAACAGGATATGGTTTCTATTGCAAAGGAACTGAAGAAATCAGAACAAAGAAAAAAAAACATTACCCTGTTTGAAAAAGTCAAATCCAGCTTCCATATTGCTCCATTTGTATCCTGAAGAAGAAAAAATATAAATTGAATATTTTCACACTCAATTTGGAAATAAAACTGCACATGGCGACTTCTTAAAAACTCCTTAATGATTATCACTGTGAAACAGAAAAGACTAAATGCAATGATGTTGGTCTTATGAATCCCATTCATCAGTTCAGGGCAATGGAACTTGGGCAACACCTTTTGGCATTCTCCTATCCTTATGCCAGAGTCTCACACATTACTCTGTACTAAAAACACCACATAGCATAACATAACATAATTCAGTTGGAAGGGAACTGCAAAGGACCATCTAGTCCAACTGCCTGATCATTTCAATGCCGACCAAAAGTTAAAGCATATTATTAAGAGCCTCTATTAAATGCCTCTTAAACATTGACAGGCTTGGAACTTAAACCACCTCTCTAGGAAGCTTGTTTCAGTGTTTGAAATACTACTACTACTACTACTACTACTACTACCACTACCATTACTAGATAGATAGCTAGATAAGATTGTGATTTTCTATATATCCGGAGGAAGATTGAATTCTACCAAAAAGAAACACACTGGTTTGTAATGGACTCCGGTGGTTACTTACCATCACCTCTGTTGGAGGTTGAGAGGTGTGGAATTTTTTCCCCTTCCCTGTCGCTAGGTTACTAATGACTGGATACTTAAGGACCATTAACTTCTTTTGTAAGAGACAAAAGGGTAGCTGGGCGTAGTTAAGGAGGGAGCAGAGGTGATCATCTGAGGGACAACTCTCGACCACCGGCACCAGGCAGGGAGCAGTGGGAACTGCGGACTGCGGACTGTGGACCCCTCAGCTACCAGCGGCAGAAAGTTCCTTCGGATCTGCACTGCTTTACTTCTCGTTGGTGAGTGAACTTTCGTCTGGGAAGGGGACGTTTTCCTGGAGGGCACATCCTCCTGGCTGTGCCGGCAGTTTTCTGCTCAAGGGAGCCGGCAGCCGCCGCCCCCGCGCTCTCCCTGTGGGAGCACTGCCACAGCTGGGGAGTCCCTGCCACCTTCTACCGGCAAGCCCGGCTGGGCTCGTCTCTGCCACCCCTGCTCCCTGCTCTGAGCTCCTGCCCCACGTCTGCTGCACGCCCGCCATTGCCCTGCCCGCCCCGCCCCGCCCGCTGCCTCTGGGTACTTCAGCACTGCCCGCACCCACAGAGCTGACCGCGCCACAGCGCCCCCTGCAGCTGCGCGGGAGTCATCGCACCCGCCCTGCCCGGCCGGGAGCCCGACAGCGCCCCTGCCGGCTGGGACCGGAACTGCACCCAACGGGAAAAGCGCTTGGCAGCTCAGAGACTTCTGTCACCACATCTTCTGGTTTTTGTTTGTTTGTTTGTTATTGCTACTGTTGTTATTGATTGTTTGCCTTGCCATAGATACTAGTAAAGAACTGTTATTCCTTTCCCCATATCTTTGCCTGAAAGCCCTTGATTTCAAAATTATAATAATTCGGAGGGAAGGGGATTCATATTTGTGGGTTTTAAGGGAGGTTTACACCTTCCTTAGCAGACACCTGTCTTCAAACCAAGACAACCTCTCTTATCCTGTGTTGCTCCACAGCAGTGTATGTACTTGAGTGTGTCTTACCTGAGCATACCAAAAGGGCTGTCCATGGTCAATAATTTTTGTCATGAAATTCAGGCTGACATTCTTGCCAACCCAAAGTTCATTCATAGGCTGCATCTCCAGTAACCCTTTGTCATCCACAGGATCAGCAGAATCTATTGTGTCAAAGTTCCACACCTTCATGGCATTGGAAGCATTAAAAAAAAAAAAAAAAAAATTTTTTTTGTATGGGCAGGTTGTTTTCATGCACAATTAATAGGAAAATTCAAAATTATAAGAAAGCAAAATCGCTGCTTTGAATGTAACCTAGAACAGTGACAGCAGCTGTCACTGGCATTCAGCCCTGGCACTAGCAGAGCTATACATGGCAGCTTCAGAACCATGCAGAGTAAATGGTATTTGTGGGCTCTCAGCATCACTCATACTGAGGCAGCACAAAATAATGTGAAGTCTAACCCTTCCATGTTCTGCTCTGTGGGATAAGGACAAGGTATCAATTAGCATGCTTATAATCAAGTGAATTTTCCTAATGGAGTAATACCAACCTATAAAACACAATAATAACAACACAATAACAACAACAGTGTTTGAGACCCTCCACTGTCTATAGGTCAGTTTCCCATTGATTATCTGGGTCATTTCACCCATCAGCAGAAGACACATTATGTCCTCCCTTAAAGAGCAGGCAAACAAGATTGCAAAATTCTTCGTCAACAGGAGAGATCAGAAACTGGTGTTATGCATAAGGAAAACCATTTGACCTTAATTGATAGAATTATATGTTAATTTCAGGATGCTTTTTCTTTTAATTGTTCCCCTCCTTCAGGATATGTATCTTTGAGATGCCACTTAATTTCTGTGTTATTTTAACATTAATAATCTGAACTTTTAAACACTCAGAAAATTAATTTGAAATATTCCTGTAGTTTATTATCTATCTTTGAAATAACACCATGTGTTAATGGGCCTGAAAATTATAAAGATGAAGAAAAACTAAACACAAAAAAAAGTTAGAATACAGGCAAGAACAAAGCTGTTAGGAAACCACTGAAGATTATTTTTATATAATTAAGTAAAAGATTATTTATTTATTTATACTGCATGCCATGCTATCCAATTCAAACACATACACTATGGAGATGTGCTCTTATTTTCTTTGTTTTAAAAAATCATTTTCAGAAAAAAAACTGCACTCCAAAATTTCCTCCAAAAACCTGGTAAAGGAAATACATAACATTTACCAGCTGACCATATATTTGCACACCTAAAGGCAGAGCAGAAGAAAAACTCACCCGAATGACACCATCTTTTCCAACAGAGTAAAGCTCTCCTTCTTCAAGAACTAGCTGGCTGACAGGGCCCTCGTGACAGGGCTTGTGTCCAGCTTGACAGAGCTCTACTTTAATGAGGCCACCTTCCCAAAGCAGCAAATTGCCCCATTCAGTTCCTGAGACAACCTTCAATGCAAATGAAGAGAAGTATATAAGCACCTGCATGTAATCGTGCAGAAATACAGGCAAGAACCCAGTTAACATTTGTGGCTTCTGTCCATGAAAGCATTAAATCAATAGGAAAGTACAGATATTTGTAAGACAAGATGTATATGGTGAGGAGGCTTAACTTTTTAGCAATGTGACATAATTTGCATGCACTGAAATGGTTCAAGATTAGGACCAACAGTCTCTTTGTATTTCTGTACACTAATGATTTCACTACCCCATTAGAAGACACTCAGCTGTAAGCCAACAGACATCTTCTCTATGAATTGCAACCCTAACTCTATTTTCCAATTACTAAAAAGCAAGCCAGGTTTTGGGCAAATTTATGTCAATATTCTCTTATCAGAACAGTGCATCACAGGCCTGATTCAAATCACTTTGAAGCAAATAATAACTCTCTAACTTAAGAAGCAGACTTTATATTAAAGCCTAAAGGGGTACATAATATTCTTTCTTTTTCTTTGTGTCACTTTTTCTTACCTTCCCATCAGGCAGCTCCACAAAACCTATAATGTCAGACACTGCTGTTTTTCCAAACCTGCCCAAAGCTCCTTGTAACTTGAGCCCAGTTATCGTGAGAGCCATCTTCCAGAACCTGAGTATAGAAAAAATATCCCTGTCTGGTTCAAGGTTTCCTAAACACTGTTCAGTAGTCCCTCTTAGACATTGCATTACTCTTTACCGGCATGCCTACAAGGCAAGGGCCACTTATTTATTACTCATTTTCACAGGACAACTTGTTTTCTTTTTCTCTTGAAAATGGGACAAAGCTTTGTAACTACACAAACATTTTCCTATACTACTCCTGTGAAAAAGCTAGGAAAAGGATTTGAAATAGGCAGAATAAACTACTATTTAAAATTAAGAAGTGTAAAATCCACAGCTACATCTTTCCAGCTACAGCTCATACATGTAGCTAGGGATACTTATTTTATTCTTGCTGACTCCAGTGTATAATGTTTAGCTTTGTAAATCCAAGGGACGGAGGTCTTCACTGAATGTCATCCAAGTCCTCTTGTGGAATTGAACTGCACTATAAAATCTCACTGAGTCTAAGGTTTTATCCTAAATATTAATAGTTATTTCTATTTGATCATTAGTATAAAATATAACTTTCAATTGCTGCATTGCAGAAGAATTAACATATACTGCAATTAGGGATGGTCCACTTTGCATGCAGGAAATATTACATTTAAGATATCTGTTGGAAATTGTAATTTGAGTCCGCATTTGGGTGAAAGGTCACATTTATCAAGTAATAAAAGCTATGTCAGAGTTTATCTGTAGTATTTTAGCTCAAAAGAAAATTTATAAGAGTGTTTGTTTTGTCAGATTTCCATAAATAATGCATTCTAAACCACATTTGTTCTGTGTCTAAATATGTCATTTGCTATTTCAGACCTACCTTGCAACCGAACTATAAAGCACTATAAAGCAAATCTCAGATTTTGATCTGATTCCCTGTTAAAATTCAAAGAAACTTTAGATACATTATAATTTTAAAGGTATCATTTTTATTACAATAGAATACCAATCATAGCATAAATCTCTGCTGTGTTAACATTTGGCTACTGGGTAAACACATGACAAGAGTTTAAAGTCATTGGGTGTCTAGGTTTTTTTACAAAAGTACCCATGAACTTAGCAGGGAAGGGAGTGTATAGAAGTGTATCTTTTGTAGGCTTTTGGTGGGATCAGAGGGTTTCTGATCCATGACTTGGCAATCAGATCTAATGGCTGTCCAAAGAGCAGATGAGCTCAAGAAATCAAAGGTAGAAAGCCCAGGAGGCAGAGAAGGCATGTATCCTATGTTATCAGCTGGAAGACATGTATATATAAGTATTTTTCATTACTTCTTCCCAGCGCTTGTTCAAATTAGAAGAATGGAGCTAGTGGTACTGACATTTAACATCAAGCATCATCCTTTTTGGACAGCAGAGGTGTTAAAAGATTTGTTTGACTGGCTGAAGGACTTGAAATGCTTCATTTTTGTAATTGTAATGGCCAGGTAAAATAGCATTCTTCATTAGTCCATGTTTGCTAATGATACACTCTTGTTAGTCACCTCCTATGTATTATGACTGCAGAGGTGTTATGTATTAATCCCAATCACTAAACCTACCTGATGTGTCCTGATCCAGATGTAGTCAGATGCTCTTCATTCTCAGCAGAAAACATGACCTTGTAAACATCCTGTGCAAAAGCTTTTGACCTCAACAGAGTCTCTTCTTGTTTCCAGTCCCAGATAGTCAACGTGTAGTCAGGGCTGCTCCCAACACTGGCCAGCAAAGTGCCAGCACAGTTGAAATCACCATAAACATAGGCTGTCTCTGTTCCACCTGAAGAAATGTACAAGCTCCAATGTAAGTGTACAGGAAAGAGGTAGAAACAATACAAAAATCTACTCAGAAGGAGTTCAACTTTCACTGAATTTTTTCAATAGGTAATGGCTCTAGGTTGGCTATCTCTATCAAATAAAAGTTTCTTCCCATGCAAGAATGAAAAAGCTTGAAACCAGTGTTTTCTGTTTTTACTATGACGGACCAAAAGGCTCTGTTTCCTTCTAAACTAAAAATGATCCACTACTCCATCTGCTGGGATCTTTAAACACTAGTTCATCTGTATAAAATGAAAACAGAACTTTTTACACTACCTTTCAGTATTCTGTAGGGCCTCACGGAAGGGTATGTGTAGATGACAATGTTTGGCTTCCCTCCTTTTTCTCCTACTGCAAAGTACTCCTTAAGAGGGTGTGCCTTGAAAAAGAAAAAGTCCTGTTGCATGCCGTAACGACATCTTTGTCTTTATCCTGCTAGTTATTAAGTTATTATATTTACTCATTAGTCAAAACATACTGCCATAAATACTAGATTGCATTTCTCTGTGTTTATTTTGAACAACTGCCAAGCAAATGCTCAATATCAGAACGAAGCCACTATGCACAAAATGGTATATCACACATACATTGCAGAACCATCACAAACTGAAATAATTTGCTTTGTGATGCATCCTTTTACTGTTCCTACCTCACTCAACCCACTAGCTAATCTTGCCATAGCAGCATTTGTGTCAGCAGTTATCTACTTCAGCAGACAGATGCAAAAAAGTCATTCTGACTGACACTACTCTGGAGGTGCAAAAAATGTACACTGATTCCCCAGAAATGGCTGCTTACAGTGAAGCAGAGCAGTCTGAGGCTGGCAGTCTGAAAGCCTGGCTCATGTGCAATAAAACTGAGAGATGACAGAGCTTTCATAGGGTAAGGTGCTTCAAATTCAGAGACAACACTTGAGACTCCAAGCTCTTGATAAGTTTACTCGAGTGAAACCAGATACTTTTTCTCTTCATTTGTGTAGGAGCTTGATTTTCTAAATTTTAATTGCAAGTAAGACCCTGTATTAGTATCAGTTGTGACTAGGACAGATGAAGTATTAAAAATAAATAAGACTTGCTGTGAGCCAAAATACTTAAATAAGAATGTAATAATGCTAAAAATTAATCCCAGTTGGAACTTGTCAGTCCTTTTTGGTACCTGAGCCTAGGAATAAAGTGTGCAGGTATTTGTCCTCTGCCAATTATCCTGATGGGATGGGAAGTCCATACTGCATGGTCCACACATTCCTTTAATCAATACCATACTTTTTATGTATATGCATGTCCTGCTGTAGAAATCTCCTATACCTGGCAACCACAACCAAGCAAACCTTTTCTTTTTCCCTAGAAAGTGACTAAAGTTCTTAAACAAGAAACAAGATCCATACTGTGATAAACCCAATTCCACCGCCACGGCTGCTCCGGATGTATCTCTGATTTTTTTTTCTCACGTTCTGGAGCACCACATGGTTGCCTGCTATATACCCCACGGTTTCGTTATCCATTATCATCAGGTTTACAGGTCTGGTACACTCATATCCAAAAGAATGTCTGGGAACAGTTCAGTTAAGGAAAATATTAGACACTAGCTTTCTAAAAGCTTTACTAAGTGGATAGAAATGCTTAAACTGACACTGAAATGGGGATACTGAAACTAGTGACTAAGCCCCTGCTGGCAGGAGATAGTTTTCTTCAGTATACCGTGAAAGTAAAATACAGCAAGACTTTATAACGGAGAGGGAGGCACAAGTAAAGGCCTTCTAAAGTTCATATTCCATCCTTTCATCTCCTCTATGGGTACACCTCTTTCTTCTACTGGATCATTTGGAGCTGCAAGGAATTCATGTAATGTAAAAGATGTGCATCAGATTACCAGGAAACGTTCTACAGACAAGAGATCAAACCAAGCAAGTTTTCAAGCTCACTTCTTAATTCTTTAGAAGCAGATGTAGAATAGGGAAAATCCAGTCTTCAACAGAAACGGAACTCTGTCTGCAGAGAAAACTACCAGCATATAAGAAAGTCACATATCATATCCTACTTGACCATACCCACCAAAGAATTTATTGTAGCTCTTAATTGATGGGTATCACTTCCTTCATTCTACCAGTTTAGATCTTCTGAGCACCAGAATACAAATCTACCCAGTTTCTTTCCCAGTTCTCCCGTATGAGGTACACAGCAGCTCTTCTGCCCTCCCCTCAGCTTCTTGGGTGTGGCTAGAGAGAAGGGGAGAGCTTTGCAGGGCATATTCTTACGCTGGCTTTCTGCCTGGTCACATTAGCTTGTCTATTATCTAGTACTACAGGAGTGCTTGTGACAGTAAGCACTATGCCCAGTAAGAAACATTTATGAGGTCAAGACAATATTTAAGATTAAATTCACCCAGAACCATAAGTGGTCAGGATTTTTACCTATGTCACAGCCAAAGGCTACTCCAAATTTGACAAATACAATTTTAAGAACATGTATTAAAGATCATTAGCTTCGAATTTACACAAGCTCAATAGAAAGGATACTTAAGAGTAAGAAGTTCAAGAGGTATTGCAATGTCATCAGTGGCATATGGTCCTGAATATACATCTTCATAATCATAGAAGAAGGTTTCCGGGATTTCCTTTTTTACCTCCTCAGGCATTTGTCGTGCTTCTGAGGGTACTTGACTATTATCTTCTTCTTCCAAGTTGCCTTCTGCACCTCAGAAGTGGGGACATAACAGAAATTTATATTCACCATACATTTTGGATTAGTTGCTGATATTTGTACCTAACAGTAAAAGGGAAGGAAACACAATTCTTTGCCTCCTTTGACAGAGCAATAAATAATTCAAAGCTCAAAACAGGGGTCCCATGTCTTACTACTTGTCCTGGAACAGTGTGTAACAAACGCTCCCTCAGGCTTTTAAAAACATTTCTGTAAATATTCAAAACTGAAGAATTTAAACAAGAAAAACTTGTTTTGAGACCGTTTGAAAAAATATTGATTTTAAAATGTAAAGACTTACCAAAGAAGTTCAGTTGACCTTTGCTTGATGTTTAGGTCTCCACTTTAGAAACCAAATTTTAAAGTGTCTCTTTTAAGTAGCTATTGAATGCACATTGTTACACAAAACAATTAGTAAAACCACATATAATGAACCACCAGGAGACACTACTGTCCTCAAAAAAGCAAACTGCTAATGTGTGACCCAGGGTAGTTCTTCACTGGATTGCAATGCACAATGCTGTCAACTTGACTTCCAACTAGTCATAAGCACTTGTTAAAAGTAGTTTCCAGTTGGATATCTCAGGTTAAACCTATTTTGTAAGCTTTTCATGCTGTCCTGACTGTTTTCTCTCCTAGGTGTGCCATGAAAAGCAAGCAAAGGGGTCAGAGACCAGCCAGGGGAAAGAGCAAAATTAAGTCAACTGAAAGGGAGCAGAAATACTCAATCACTGTAACTTGATGGCACTGGTCTGAGACGCTGTTCATAATAATAACAGTCAAAACCAATGAAAACCAGAAAGTACTGGGGGTTTAAAGTTTGTGCCAACATCTTCTCAGTGGACACCAGTTCTCAGCAATGCTCTCAGTGTCTGATTCCACTTGTTCCACTTCTTCCCCCTGTTCCTCTGCAGTTGGTGATTCCTTTGAAACACTAGTTTTGTTTTCTTTTGCAATGTATAATTGGGATCATTCTCTTGGGTATGAATTCCTTTGAATAATTTGTTCATACATGCCATATTAAATGAATATATAGTTCTTAGTAGTAAAAGAATATCCTCTGTCCAACAACAGACTTCCTGCTGTTTAGCATTAAGTGTAAGAAGAGGTTTGCTTCCAAAACTGGTAATTTAAAACTATAGGGAAGGAAAAAAAGCACATCCTATAACAGAAAAAAGGTGTAATAGGAAGATCATACATATGCCAAAAGTAATGCAGCAATGCATAAAAAAATCCTTCCAAAGTGGATTTCGTTATTCATGCTTCCTGGGTCTAGTGTGTTAGATGACATGCAGGACACCTGAAATAGACACTGGATAGGCATTTAAAGATGAAAAATGTTTTAGGCCAGGCTGCTGCTTGTAGCTCAGTGAAAGCATGGAGCTCTCTTACTGCTGCCGTCCTGTCCTGCCTGGCTTTGGCCCAATCTGCTGTCGTGGGGTTCGATGCCCACACGAACCAGCGACGGTGTTTTAGGTAGCTGAGGTTCCGTGCCTCAGTTTCCCTGTCTGATCCGAGGGCCGTTAGCATCAGGCAGTTTCTAGGCAGAGGCGAAGATAAAGAGGAAAGAGTGGACTCTTGTCAACTGCATTCCAAGATTTATTACTCTGCCCTGGAGGAGCAGGGAGATTTTATCTTGAAGGTAAACAGAGAGACCCTCTGCTGCTCTCTGGCTGTTGCTTTTAAGGGGTTACAACTTAGGGGATGGTACAATATAATTATCCAATCAGGAATTGATGATATATGACATAAAACCAATAGGAAAATCTCAGGTGAGGTACAAAATCAAGCTGGCTAGTAACAATAGAGCTGGAGGGAATTTCTAACCATGCAGGCCTGCCACAGGGTCTGAGGTTATGTGATGGACAGGCAGGGAGTAGATGTTGCTATGCTGCAGACCCTTCTTTGGATCCGCCCTCAGGGAGAGAATGTTGTGAGGGGAAATCAACCCATCCAGAGCTGTTTACCCCGAACATGGGCTGCACCATAGCAACATAAAAAGATGTTAAGAAGAAAAATACAGGCCTCTGACTGAAAAAGTCTGGTAGAGTTAAAAACCCGATTTCAGTATTAGCTATAGAGACAGGTCTAAGCAGCAAAAATTTTCAGGGGAGGGAGTTTGCGAGCTGAAGGACAGCAGGAGCAGCAGGCACAGTGCTTAGTCCAGAACTTCATTATGACCAGAGTAAAAATAAATTTGGCAACATCACGAGCAGAAACTGGAGATAAACACTTACTAGTAAGAAAGGGGTGAGTGGTGGAAGAAGCCAGAAGTTACTGTAGGTTCAGTATTGAAATCATACAATAACATGGAAATACTCACGGACATCTTCTGCTGGTTCCTCATTGCCTCCCTCCTGTTCCATTGGAAAATATGGATGTCCTCTCTCCCTGGTGGTAGTGAAGATGAACCTTCAGTATTTTTGCCTTTATTTGCCATTTAGACCACTTTCATTTCCTCTCAAATGCTTTGAGATTCCCAGAGATGGTATTGGTCTTTTGCTTATACACAAATGTGGATAACCCAAAGATATGTCCTCTTTTGCAGAGTGAATTAATTGGCTCAAGTTTTAGGACTCCAGGCTCTGAATAAATTGCTACAGCAAGACTTTCATCTAAATACTGTGTAACTGTAATGACTGATTTAAATGTTTTGAGCTTCTCTTTAATATACTGGGAGGAAGTCTGCTTATTTGCTTTTGAGACAACAAGGCTATTCCTTCACCTCTCTGGTGGACTTCACAAAAACATCAGGAGACAGACATTCTGAGCTCATCTAATGTCTTGAATGGAAAAGCAAGAGAGATGAATCCTTAAGAAAAAAAGGACTTTGTTCAAAATGTTCTATAATAATGGAAAACAGATTTTAAAAATTAACACAATTTTTAAAAAAATTGAACAGCTTAGTAACACCCATCCCTCACATGACTTTTCATCTTTCAGACTCTCATTTTCAGAGTGTTACTATTTTCACTAGTTACTGTTGTCCTCTGGAGTGGAAAAGGTCAAAATTTGTCATATAAAAAACAAATACATTGACCATTTTTACAAAAGTCTCAGAAAGAAGCAAAAAGGCATAAGCATTGCTCTTATTCTAAATTTTTTCTGCCTTTTGATTTCAAATGTGTTCTCCATTTTGAAATGAAACACCTTGAAATGCACGTTGGAGTAACTTTGTATCAATATTACAGCTATAAAAAAAACTATCAGAAATCAGGAAATTCAGAAGTTGAATGTAAAGAAATATGAATATTCAGAATAAGAAATATGGGCAGGAGGCAAGAAAATCTCTCTTCATTTGTAGTCATGAATTTTATACCAAAAAGTCCCTAAATTTGATACTAAAAAGTCCCTAAAAATGCGTTTCCTGTTTCCAGCTTTGGGTCAGAATCCATTTGGGAAAATATACTTTGAGGAATTTCAGGCTCTTCCGACATTTCAGGAAAAGCAAAGTGTCCTAACATAATCCCACCCATGAGAAGGACAAGGAAGGACAAAGAAATATTCTGGACTTGTCATTCTTGTTCTTATATAGCCAATCTTCATCTGAAGGTTTTGAGTTTTGCCAGAATCTGGCTTTCCTGCATAATTTCACCTAAGAATTACAAATGAGCTTTTACCCCTCAGGAATGCTGAGAAAAACTTGAAAATAGACAAGCAGAAAGTTTTACATTTAGAAAACAAACTAAAACAATTGCAATATATCTCAATATATTTAAATTAAATTCATGAGTTTTTAATGGGGTAACACAACTGATACCACTAAAGTTGACAAAATAGTTATAGACTATTTGCATAAATAGATAGTGGAGTGTTCCGAGACCTGAATTCTAATTCCAAACCCAGTAATGATGTGTACAATTTGTTTCAGCCATTTTACCTCTGGCTGTCTCAGTTATCTCCTGTGAAAAATTAGATAATAATACTTACCCATCTTAGCGAAGCGTTTTGATATCCACAGAGAAAAGAGCTATAAAATTTCAAATTATTGTAACTAATTAACAATCATTTATCTTCTAAAAATTAAGACTATCATAGTTTTCATTATAAATTAATTTCTATCTGGAAAATGCTTTAGGCTGAAAGAGGATATGAACATTTCCACTTGCATTGATATCTGGGTTCAAGTTAAAGGATTTCTAAAATAAAGAAAGATATTGTAATGTCCATGTGCACATTTTTGTGATGGCATTCAAGCACTGTGCCAAAGCAAATTTTGAATTTAAGGACCCAGAAGAAGCTCAAGGGGGCAACGTGTCTACTTTGGCTGCAGATTCTGGGTTTCATGAGTTGGCTGATCCAGAAAACTCTTCTGCAGGTTCACCATGACAAAGGCATGCATCTCTCTGAATGCTGATTTTATTTTCCTGGGGGTTTCTGGCAGGTTTTTTTGAGACAGATTTCCGAAATCAAAAAGATTTTAGCCTTTTGATACTGAAAACTGAGATAGTGACAAGTAGAACCGGTGTGACAAGTCTAGCAGTGAAAAACCAAGTTAGCAAACAGAATTTTTCTGCCAATGCCTGAGCAGGGCAGTATATTTTTCCCATAGTCCTAGTAAATCAAGACACTGACTTGAAATACTGTACCAGATCCACATCAATTTCATAATTTCTAAGAACTCAGTCAGGACTGAATTCAGGTTATCCTTGTTTCAATGGACAGTGCTACAAGCTGTGAATTTCAACAAAGCTCCATTTCCTTTCAAATTGCCTTTTTCTTATCTATGTTCTCAAAAGCCACAGAATGGAGAAGTGGGTTCATTCAGGTATATGCTTTCAATTATTTCAAAACTAAAATGTTTTTTGGCAATTTTGCCATCGCACAGAATCTTTACATATGGGAGCTTCTCAAAAATTCTCCGTAAATTCGGACATTAAGAGATTTCTCATCTCAGACAATAGACTCATTTATTCAAAATACAGCATAATTAAATCAAATGGGTGTTTATTTGCTAACACGTAAACAAATTCAGTGAGATGACACCACTTTCTTTCTATTTTGTCATCCTACACTTTTCTTCTTTCCAGAAAAAAAGATGTTTTAATGTGTAAGCCTCATAAATGCAGTTCTTGCTGTCATAAACCCCGTGACTGACACTTCAACTGCATAAAATACATGAAATTAAATAATGATCAAAATGCAGCCTGCAGTTTTACTTTAGAAAACAGAACATATCTAACAGTTATTTTAAGCTCTCTCTGCCCCACCATTAACTGTGTAATTGTGCTTAAATAACATCACCTATCAGCTTTTACATCCACAGGAGTGTGATAATCAGTTCTGTCTACTAATTCAGGATATGTAGAAATAGGGAACTATTACTGCAGAACATAACTGCAGTCCTATCAGTACCAGCAAGAAGCAAGAGATTAAAAAATTATCTGTACGTTGTTTTACTTCTGAAGGATTCTGAAGGATTTTTTGGTTCACATCAAAATGTGCTATTTTTTGTAGAAAACCTTTACCCACTGGTGGGCTGTGGAAAAACCATAAAAAAGACACCTGGTCTTTCTTTCAGGAGAGCTTGTGTTATTCCTTTAGCCTTCTTCATTCCACATGAAGGAACTCAGTTTTTCCCAGGACTTCCAACCCAGACTGCACTATGAGCCTTCCAGGCTGCACTCTCTGCTCTTTCTGAGCCGGGGGTAGCACTGGTCTAAAACACAGCTGCAGCATTCAGCTATCGTGAGGGGTGTCTGCCCTGAGGAACTCCATGCTGACCATCGCTTCCAGGGTGAGGCATCTTCTTCAAGTCATCTCTGCTTTGGATATGTCAGGTGTCTTCCCATCTGCCAAGTCCTGCTTGTTTAACTCACTTTCAAATATGGTTTCTTCAGCACTTTTTTCTGATTGTTCCATTTCTTTATGAAAATCAGCGGACCATTGAACAACTCTCTCAAAACTCCTTTTAGCCTTCAGACCACATCAGAGTACACATCAGCAATTTACTGCACTGCTGATGAGCACAAAATGTGCAAACAGGACAGTTTTGTGAAACTTACTCTCATTTTTAAAAAATTAAAGTCTTTTAGTGTCTTTGTACAGAAAGAAAAATATCCAAGTGTGAATCAGACATAGAAACCAGTGCTGTCTGTACATCATTATGCATCAGCATTACTAGAAAATGAGTAATAAAAAAGCTATAAGGCAATCAACCCAAGATCCCAAGGGAAAAAAAAATGCACTAAAGAATATTTCTGCCCTTACAACAGCTAGAAGACTTGAGAGCAAGGAGAATAACAGTAGATATCAATCCTCACAGCACTTAAGTATATAAAATACTTACTAGTCAGAGACTGAGACAGCAAGGATAAAGCTACTAAGCAGGATCTAGACACATCATCTTTATCATAGCCCCATTGTCTCTCTTTCACTCTCATCAGAGAAAGAAAAGACACGGACCAGAGCCCTGCTATTGCTCTCCTCAATGTTGCTAGATTGCACACATGCAAAGTATTTTCCTATTTAATTAGGAGAAACAAATCTAACTCTAATTTCCAATCTTATAACTAAAGTAGCCCTCTGTATGATTCAGATATCCTAGCTCTGCCACATGCAAGCAAAAGTTTCAAGTCTCTTAAAGCCTGCCCTATGAATAAAGGTTACCAAGCTTTTACTAAGCAGAAACAAGAGCCGGTGACATCACCAGTTATTCATTAACTTACAGTCTAATGGAAAATCATACAAATGAGTATGAGAGCAGCGGCACAAATGCAACACGCAATAGCGAAGAAACCCCAGTCCCACATTTCAGATGAAGTACGGGATGTGTATCCCTGCTGCAGGACACTCACTCCTGTTTTGCGGGGATAGCAGAGGGGCGGGCAGGCAGGGCAGGGCAGGGGAGGGGAGGGAGCCTCAGGGACGCCATGGGGAGGGTGCGGGCACAGAGGCGCCCCGGGGGACGCAGCAGCGGCGGGGGCGTGAGGAGCGGGGCTACCGGGGAGAGCCTACGGCACCCAGGGGGCAGCTGTGCCCGAAGCGGCCCCGAGCGGCCTCCCCACAGCCCCGGGTACCTGTGCCCGAAGCGGCCCCGAGCGGCCTCCCCACAGCCCCGGGTACCTGTGCCCGAAGCGGCCCCCAGCGGCCTCCCCACAGCCCCGGGTACCTGTGCACGANGGCTACCGGGGAGAGCCTACGGCACCCAGGGGGCAGCTGTGCACGAAGCGGCCCCGAGCGGCCTCCCCACAGCCCCGGGTACCTGTGCCCGAAGCGGCCCCGAGCGGCCTCCCCACAGCCCCGGGTACCTGGGCCGGCTCCGCCGCCGCGGTCCCGTCTCCCGGCAACCGCAGCCGCGGCGCAGCGTCCCGGGAGCGCGGCCAGCGGGCGGGTCCCCGGCGCTACCGGGCCGGTTACAGGGGCTGGGGGGTGTTTTACTTTGGGTTCTTTGGTTTTTCAAGTTACTTCTGTTTTGGCCTCGGTTGCAGTCTTCTTCGAACACCGCGGGAAAATTAAATTAGCGACAGGACGAGAGGACATAGTCTTGAGCTGCGCCAGGGAAGGTTTAGGTTGGACATTAGGAAGGATTTCTTCGCAGAATGGATGATTAGACATTGGAATGGACTGCCCAGGGAGGTGGTGGAGTCACCGTCTCCGGAGGTGTTTAAGGACAGACTGGAGGTGGCACTCACTGCCCTGGTCTAGTTGCCATGGCGGTGTTCGGTCACAGGCTGGACTCGATGATCTCGGAGGTCTTTTCCAACCTAACCGATTTCTGTGATTCTGTGAATTCCCCAGAAGTTCTTCCCGCCCACAGGACGAAGCACGCGCTCCCGTGCGCCCTTTGCTTGGGGTGCGCTGCTCCGGGCGGCGCAGCTCGGGCGAAACCTCGTGTCTGTGCCTGTAACTTCCCATACACCTGTGTGCTCAGGACATATATATATATATATATATTTTTTTTTAATATTCATATAATAAATATATGTTGTGGAATACATATTTTTCATTTTACGTATATATATTTAAAGCCGTTTCTGAAGCTGGCGGCTGGTATTTTGTCTGGCGTTCCGGCGGAGGGTGCAGATGCGGAGGGAGGGGACTGCAGCCGGCGGCAGCGCCCGGCCCAGGGACAGGTGCCACGGAAGGGGAGGGACAGTGGGCGCGACGTCCCCGGGCGGAGGAGGAGGAGGAGGAGGAGGAGAGCGCGCCATGTCCCCGCGCGGGCCCCNTGCGCCCTTTGCTTGGGGTGCGCTGCTCCGGGCGGCGCAGCTCGGGCGAAACCTCGTGTCTGTGCCTGTAACTTCCCATACACCTGTGTGCTCAGGATATATATATATATATTTTTTAATATTCATATAATAAATATATGTTGTGGAATACATATTTTTCATTTTACGTATATATATTTAAAGCCGTTTCTGAAGCTGGCGGCTGGTATTTTGTCTGGCGTTCCGGCGGAGGGTGCAGATGCGGAGGGAGGGGACTGCAGCCGGCGGCAGCGCCCGGCCCAGGGACAGGTGCCACGGAAGGGGAGGGACAGTGGGCGCGACGTCCCCGGGCGGAGGAGGAGGAGGAGGAGGAGGAGAGCGCGCCATGTCCCCGCGCGGGCCCCTTTGGTGGGCGCTGCTGCTGGCCTGGCTGCCGGCCGGTGAGTGCGGCCCGGGGCTTCGGGCACCCTCCGGGTCCCCGGCCGGCCCTGCCCCGGGACACCCCCTCGGCGCAGGGGCCTGGACCCGGGAGGCGCCCTCGGGTTTCGCCCGGGGTTAAGGTGGTGCGGGGTCGGGAGAGCGGCGGCGGCCCCGCGGTGAGGGAAAGAGGCGGCCCGGTCTGGGCGGGCGCCGCTCCCCCCGGGTGCCCTTCCCCGCCCGGCGGAAGCGCGGGGCTCTCCCGAGCTCGGTACAAAGCCATACAGAGACGAGTTTCGATCCCCAAAGGTGCGGCTGACCTCTCCTAGGAGGAAGAGGCCTCCTGCTTCCTGGCAGCCGCCAGTATCGGTCGCGTGCGGCCGGCTCGGCTGGGACCTGGGCGCTGGGCACGGACACGGAGGCGATCCCCTCTGGCCTCTCGCAAGCTCCCCCACGCCGGCTTTTGCCTCTTTGGGGCTCTGAGGTAGCTGCAGTGCTTCCACACCTGCTAGGCACCTGCTTGTGTGGGGAACTTGAGCTCACCTCCGTGCCCACGGGCAGCCCTCAGGCAGCAGAGTTCTCTGTGCCAAGCTTTGCAGGTTGCCTGACAGCGTCCAACCTTCTCTTGGAAATAAAGTTATCATTTCACTTCTTGGATGCCTGGGTCTTGGCTGATGATCTGCCTTTAAATATTGAAGTTCGTTTTTTCGCAGAGACCCAGTGAAGGAAGCAAAAAAGTATGGAGGGTATGCTTGTTTATTGGCTTGCTTGACAGCTTTGTTCCTCGGCGATGCTCTAGCTAAAACTTCGTCACACTGGCTCCATGGGTTAGTGTCTTTGTTGTGAAGACACAGGCCTGAGGTAGCCATACCTTATTGGATTGGTAGTGTCCCTACTTGTTCTTTCCAACAAGGGTAAGAAAGATAGCATCCTGCAGTGGAGTAATGCAGTCCAAGTTTAGGAACCAGCCTTAATTTTACAATTTCTGAGTTTTCTTGGAGGAGGTTAATAAGAAACATTGTACATGCAGTGACATCTGACTGTTCTCTGGGGGGAACAGTAGGTTTTCAACCTCTTTAGAAAAAAAGGGACTTACCTTTCAACTCTGGCTGTTTTTGTAGAACAGGGGCAATGAGAAAGCATCCCTTCCATAAAAAGGTGTGGGTTTTGTTAGTGAAAAGCACATAATGATTTTGAGTGCTTTATTCTTGCCAGAGAAATGCTGTTGTAGGAAACCCGTGGAAAATGTTCTGTTCCCATGAGCCTTGACAAGTCAGAATTCATATGGGGTTTCATTTAATTGACACTGATATCAAGGTTTTGCCAGTCTTGAGAGTTTGAATAAGTTTCTTGTGATTTTCTGCAGTAAGATCCCAGAGTCAGCTATTTCACAATGAAAGCTGAAACAAGACGTGTTGAACTACAGTGCTTTTAAGTAAGAACAACTGTAGCTACCTGTAAGCAGTCTGGACCTTGCTGTGCTACAGCATTGTAAAAACTTGTTTTATCTAGAGGTTTGCACAGCTGCTGGTGTTTCTTTGTTTAAGTGCATGTGTGTATATTTTATTTTTCAGAAAAGCCTGGGATTCAGGGTTTGCCCTGGCCCCCTCTGTGTGGTGTTCTTAAGGCAAATGAGTTCAGTCTGCTTGGTCTTTCACTTGGCTGACAAGGAGTCCCATTTCAAACCAGAAACTGTGCAAGGACTGCATTGACAATACCCTACTACAGAATGACTCTTTGAGGCAGCACTGCACCTCTGCAGCATCTTTTCCACAGTGGAAACTGCGTGAACTCATATTTGCCTGGAATGTTATGTGGAGGTGCAGCCTAAGAGAGCACTGAATGATACTTGACAAAGAATGATGTTTGCAGTTGTGGTCCAGATGTTACTACATAGTAGTAATAACTTGTTATCTTGCTCTCATCCTGAAAACATGGAGTAGAGGGAAAATGTTTGAATATATGATAAAAATCGAGTGTTGGTTCATGAAGACTGTTGGTTCTGTTGGTACCTTACAAACCTCCCACTTTCCTTCCTGCCTTTCCTGCTGTCATGCTCCCCACTTAAGAAGGAGCTAGCACAGCACTGCAATCCCTGCCTGGTTCTCTGGCATGTATTCCAAACAGGGCATCCCACACTTGCCCCACTAGTGTTTGTATTCCCTTATCAAAGGCAACTGGTGATAACTTTGCTATTGTTAATAAGCACAACTTACTGTATTATCAAAGTTTAAATAAGATACTGATGCTTCTGGAGTATGGCTAAATTACAGCATAGTTTATGAGAAACTTTGTAAAACGTCCCTGAGTGTGTGCAGCTGCTTGGATAGAAAGTGCTGTGGAGGTTGTAAGGATGAGTTCTAAAATACATAACAATAGCTTAATTAAAAAGGAAAAAGGGGGGTAATTGATGTGCACTGTTCTGAAGTGGTGATAAACAATTAACTACAGTGCTACAGCCTGAACACTGATATTGTCTTAATCCTCGTCACTACTAGATAACATTCTGATGAGCATCTTAGCAAGACTTTGATAAAACTCACTTTGTGTTAATACGAACACATGGTGCTGCAGAACTTCTTTGGTTAGGATTTAAAGCCAAGGCAGTCCCATCCTCTGTGCTTCTGGGCCCAGCGAATTGGAGGGACAGTTTTGCTCATGTAGTAGAACACAGAGTGATATGCTGCTTAATGGTACTCCTAGCTGCTTTGGAGAGCGTAATTCAGTCCATAAGGTGGGCCAATGAAGAGGCTTTGTGTCAGGGAAAGATGGGATTCATGTTCTGACTAGGGTTTGTAACCCTGGATGAATTCGCCACAGGGGCTGGGAGGTCCATAGCTACAGGTCCTGGATGGGGCCAAAGATGTACTTGGATCATTGGTGTGGTGCAAGGTGGTGTGATGGGAAGCCTGATGAGTCTGTGGGTTGACAGCCTCCTGTGTTCTTGTTCGCAGGTTGCCTCTCTCTCCTGGTGACAGTGCAGGATGTTGAGCGTTACACCACCTTATTTGCCACTGTCATCCTCAAGTGTGACTACAGCACCTCAGCGCAGCTGCAGGACGTGGTGGTGACCTGGCGCTTCAAATCCTTCTGCAAGGACCCCATCTTTGACTACTACTCAGCCTGTAAGTGTCAGACTCATCTTCCCAGGAATCCCTCTTCAAATGGGAAGGAAGGGGAAGATTCTCTGGGTAGTCCAAGCTTATGACCCCCTCCTACTCACAAACCAGGTGGTAGAATTTCCCTGTGCTCCAAGGAAAAATAGGTCATGTCTGCAATTTTCTTTGAATAGTCAAGGCCTTATAATATGAGATTGTAGAAATCCCAGCCAAAGCAGCTCTTTTGTGCTTGTCATTGACTCAGAATGCAAAGCAGTTCAGCCATGGTTGGCACAAGTAAATTTTGGCAGCCCCATCTTACACTTCAGCATGTTTGAAAGCAAGGGCACTGCAACAAGTGGGCTTTAGGATTCCATGGGAGATGCTGTGGTTGGAGCTGGATACCAGCTGTGACCAGATGTTACTGATTTTAGGAAGTAGAACGAACATGTGCATTTTGGAGGGCATGAAGACTTCTAAGTAATAACATTCAGTAGTGGTGGGAGCACTTCATGTGCAGGCATTCTGGTGTGGGCAATGTTAATTCAGGGGTGTTTAATATGGTACACAAATTGCATCCTGGGATGCACTAAACCCAGTATAACCATTTGGTCAAAACAGGTGATGATCCCACTATGTTTAGTGTTGGTGTGGCCTCACCTGGAGTATTGTGTGCTGTTCTGAGTCCCAGGATTTAAGGATATTAAGGTACTTGAAGGATGTTAAGGTACTTCAATGGATCCAGAGAAGAACAAAGCTGATGAAAGGGCTGGAAGACACATCCTGTGAAGACCAGCTAAGAACTTTGGGCTTGTCTAGTTCAGGAAAAAGGAGACTGAGGGGTGACCTCATTGCTCTCTACAGCTGCTTGAGAAAGGGAAGTGAAAAGGAAGGTGCTGATCTCCCCGGTATCCAGTGATAGGATGTGTTGGATGCTAGTGAGCGTTTCTTTGAGAGGGTGGTCAAGCACAGGAGCAGGCTTCTTAGACTGGTGATCAATGCCCCAAGCCTGTTGGTGTTTGGACAGTGCCTTAATAAGGTATTTTATGTTTTGGTCAATCCTGAAGTGATCAGACAGTTGGACTAATGACCTTTCTAGGTCCCTTCCCACTCCATTATTCTGTTCTATTCTTTTTAAACCCTGCAGTGGGGTTAGGTGGCCAGCCATAGCTTAACTGTACACTTAGAACTGAGCTCACAGTGGGTGTCTTGGTGCCCAAATTCTCCTTTATGCAGTCTGGATGGGTTGGGTAGGCATGTTACCAAGTGCTCTACAGCCTAGTCCCCAAGCAGGTGAGTACCTGGCTCAGCTGATCTCAGCATAATGTGAGTGCTTTTAGCCCAGACTCAAGCTAATAGTCCCCAACAGGGACTTTGGATTCCATTTAGGTACAGCAGTGGAAGAGCTTTTGGCAAGCTTTGTCCTCATCTCTCTTCACTGCAAGCCCTTTACAGAAAATGCTGACTGAATCAGCTGTCTCCCCAAATCTCAGCTCCTAAATACTTGGAAATTCAATGTAGGTTTGTGATGTGAGTCTGTCAGGAGAGTATTGTACAGAAATTGCCTCTAGTCCTCCATTAATTCTGTTGGGTGTCTTTACACTTAATCCCTAACTGGAATCAGATGATGGATTTTCTGTCTTTATGAGTTCCACAACATGCAGTGGGATACAGGAAAGGGAGACGATCCATACCGCAGTTCATGTATGTCTAGAGATTTTGTTTGGTAAATAAACACCCTTTTGTTTTAGTTCTAGCACTCCCAGGTGTTTTATGACTTTCTTCCTTTCAGCTTGATACTGGGAGCTGCCTTCCAGCCTACTACCATTAGCTTCTTTCTACTGTTGTTCTTTCAGCTGTGAGTACAGGAGACATCTCCTCTGCAGCTCCTGCATTCTCAAAATCTCTGCCATTCCTGTGACTCTGCCTCTTTTTGTTTTTGAGTACTCCAAAGCAACTTACTGGTTTGAAGCCATGTTTTGTATTGCTAAACCAAAGCAATTGCACACATGTACTCAAGAATTTCTCTACTGCTCACATGAGGATAGAAATCGGTCTTTTGAAATAACTTTTGGCATCTCTGATGATGTGTGTTTGTAGCATACCAGGCTGGTTTAGCCCTTGGCCAGGACCCCTCTGACAACTGCAATGACAGCCAGCGGAAGGTGCGCATCGTCATCCAGAAATTCGGGCAGAAGGACCCTGTGCTGGGCACCGACTACCAGCAGCGAAAAATCACCATTCAGAACCGTGAGTAACCTCCCAGGCTGGCAGTGAACTCAGGAGCTATCCAATATCTATCTGGATAAGTGAAGCATAAACATGGCTAATGTAATCTGTAGCTTACATACTCCATATGGCAATAGAATAAAAGCAGTAAAGGGCCCCGTCCCCAGCTGGCCTGAGGGTGCTGGAGGCACTACAACCTAGGACTAGCTGGAGATGCCTAAGTATTTTGCTGAAGAGCACAAAAGCTGAGGAGCTCAGAGGCTAGAAAACAGTTAATTATTCTAAGTACTGTATAATTGTCCAGGTATATTATATGCTCCCTGCTGTCCATGGAGCAATAGCTAATGCTTCTGCCAGAAGAGCTGTTGGGATAGCTAACCTAAAAGAACCTAACAGATCTATGTTCCAAAACCAGTAGGGTTGGCTTCCAGCAACACGGAAAACGGGGACTGGCAGTGAATGCTCTCAATAGGAGTTCACAGGGGACTCCAGTGGGATTGTTTGAAGGTGGTGGCTATGCTTGGGAAGAGGGGAGATGGAGTACTCTGTGTCACCTACAGGCAGAGGGCCCTTTTCAGGTGGAGCCTGAAAGTAGTGTGTCAGTCCCAAATCACCCACTGACCTCTCAGTCCCTCTCCCACAGGAGCAGACCTTGTCATCAGTGAGGTCATGTGGTGGGACCACGGCATGTACTACTGCACTGTGGAAGCACCAGGAGATACTTCAGGTGATGCGGACAAAGAAGTTAAGCTGATTGTTCTCCGTAAGTACCTGTGCTTTGTTGCCTTGGTGGCAAGATATTTCCTTCTGTTCTCTTCCCTACCCCAAGACACCTCCAGCAGTGGAGAGGTGCTCAGTATCTTACCATGGCCCAATACATCAGGATCAATCTTTTTTTTCTCTCCTTTTTTTCCCACAGACTGGCTCACAGTACTCCTCATCATTCTTGGTGGCCTCGTCCTCCTTCTGCTGATGGGGATATGCTGGTGTCAGTGCTGCCCTCAGTATTGCTGCTGCCATATCCAGTGTGGCTGCTGTCCAACCCGATGCTGCTGTAATCAGGAAGGTGAGGTTCAAGCAAATGTGCATCCATTTATGCTTTTGTCAAGACAAAAGCTTGGCTGGGGGCTTGCTGAGCTCCACTTTCTCCGTTCTGCTCAGCATCCATATAAACTGAGACATTGCTTTGGCCAATGTGACCTCCATAACCAGCTAATCTGAAATTAGAGGAGGGGATCTGGGATACATGGAATCTGTCTTGCTCCTCTGTGTCCAACTTCCAGAAGTTTCTCCTCACTCCCACCTTGTTACCAGCTTCTCTCACGCCATCCAGGGCACAATCAGTTCCTTTGTCTGAGTAGCTCAGGACTTTTCTTCCCTGTCTTGTGGTTCCTATGCCTGTACATGTGAGAAAGGCAAGCGACTGCCTTGGTTCTACTCTCCAAACTAGCCTTACCTTCAAGTATGTTACTCTGAGAGGAATTATGTGAAAATTGGACATTTTTTATCTGCAATGTTTTCTTCAGAGCTGTGCCTTCTACAAGGAAAAGGTTTTCTTTGGTTTTCTCTGGGGAAGGAAGTGAGAAGAAAGTGGAGAAAGATCGTCTTTCTTGCTGATCAGCCCTGCAAGTGCATTCTGAAGCTTTGAGGGTCAAAAGAAACTTGGTTGTGTTTACTTTTAGCAGTAATAAAGTTTCTGCAGCCAGACCCTGTTCTTTTAGTAAGGCTACTGTTTGAATTTTGGCTGTTAAGTTAATATAACCGCTGCATTCCTGTAACTGTAACTTGGTTAGCAACAAGTAGACTAGTCCTCCTGAACCTTTCACAGTCTGACAGTAACAAAATACAACAAATAAGTTTATTTATCATTGAAATCACTAGATTCTTCCCCCGATGCTACAAGGAGAGGATTTATGAACAGGGAGCTCTCTTTCAGGTTTACCTTTACCTTTAAAACAGCTATTTAGTATACCTTGGGTGTTAGTAAGCTGTGAGAGTTTCAGATTCAAGCTTAATTTGCTTAGCCCTTGCAAAGAGTGAACAGAATATCCCTTTTATTGCTAAAAACAAAGCAAAGGCTTTACAGGTTGTCAAGTAAAATGTGTTGAGGAGGCTATGGAAACTTGGCAGAAAAATTAGTTCCTGTGAAGGGGGAGAGAGGTGATGGAGATGAGAGACTCACTCCTCCAGAATTCCTAGTTCTCGGCAAGAAAGAGATTCAGAGTTTGTGTGAGCTCCTTTCTGGTTTTCTATGCAGCAGATTATAGCTCACTGCAGACTGATGCTGTTATTTCCTGCCTTCTGTTAAAGAGGAGGGATTCTCAAAATGTCTCCCTGTTCATGTGAGAAGGTTACAGACAAGTCCAACCTTCTTGACTGGATGCTGGATTCTGTGTCTGTAATTTCCATCCCAGCTGCCTGCCCTCTTTATCCACTTTACAAGGGATCCATGTGCCTGCCCCTCTCCTCTTAATACATCTTAACTTCATCCTGCCTCTGACTTACGTTTTTTGTACTCCAAGAAATTAACTAAAGGCCTTCAAAAGCACAAGAAGATAGCTTCAGGGGGCATCTTAAAAACAGTGCTGAGGAATAACAGTTCCACACAGCTGAGGAGAAGGCAGAAATCTCACCTGCTGCACCATCACAGTGCAAGTGTGGGTGGTTCTTTCCCCGTTGTTGGCCACTAGAGGACAGCGTAGATCTGCTGAACAGTCGCAGGTGCCAGTGAGGAAGGATAATCCCGGGTGCCGTGAATCATGCCATTAACTAACATGGGTTTGAACTGAGCAATAAAAGAATTGCATTGTTTGAGTAATTCAGGATTGATGTACAGAGATATTAGACATGCCCCAGGAGCAATCCAATTACATTCCCCATGGAAAACTCTGAGAAAAGCCAATCAGGGTAAATATACGTATGACCTCCTTCTGTTCCTATTAGTTCTTTTTCTACTGTGGACTTCTTCCAGTAATGAATCAGGGGAAAATAGGATATACTTGCCCCTGGGTCTCGCTAGGTTGGAAAATATTTTACTTTTATAATTGGCCTAGCAGCTGTTAAAGTCTGTCAAAGGTGAAGAACAGATTTTCCAACAGAGATTAAGTGAAGAGAACAACACAACACTCTGGTAAAGCAGGTAGGAGTTTTGGAATTAGGGTGAATCTGACCTTCCTCAGATAAACACATTCACTTAAAAAAGTTCTGTAACTTCCATTTTGCAGATGGGGAACCAGGGTATTTATCGGATTCAAACTGGAAGGCCAAGTATCTGGGGAAGGAAGACAGGCTGATGGTAGAGAAGGAGGACCAGGGGTAATTCTGGATTTGTTCAGCTGTAGGGAGAGATCAGAAAATGACAGTGACAGGATGACTTTGGTCCTAGTGACAGCCTTCCTACCTTAAGAGGGAGAATGCTGTGCACATATGCCCACAGATGCTGGACTTCTTACTCCTCAAGCAAAGACCAAAGTCAAAACCTCAGGACATGCACTCAGCAGGCTCTAGGACATTCTCAAGGTAATAACTGTAGGAATGGGAGAGGGAGAGATAAGGCCTTCCCCTTCTATTTATCCCTTTTCTTTGTCTTCTTTCTCTTATATTGTAAGTTTGAAACATAAACTGGAAGGAAATCCCTTGGGACAGAAAAAAATAGAAGCAAGTTTGACATAAAGTTCTTGGAAGTTGCTACCTCAGACCACACAGCTTTGAAGATACCAGATTATTAGGATTAAAACCCCTGAAGTTTCCAGCTTTGTAGTTCCCTCTGGTTGGAGCCAGACGGAGGAGGGGGAGGGATTTTGGAGTGGAGCTCCATGAACTGTGGAAGAAAGGAAGGATGTGTTGGGAGGCACGGTCAGTCCCTCTTTTGCTGCGAGTGTTGCTCTGGATAAATCCAGTGAAACAGCTGAAGGAGGACATGTTTAATAACTGGAGTGCCACCTGAAGTGGAGAGCTCAGTCCCAAAGAGTGTGCAGTCTAAATACTGCCTGCTGCAGTAACCCAGGGGACAGAATTAATTGGAGCTTAGCTGTAGCCTGGTTTCTTAAAGAAGCAAATCTTATGCAGTCAACATGTCTGTCTATCCCTTGTCTCTTTCCCTCCAATAGATTTTAATTTCATCAGCCAACTTCAGACAGATTTATCAGAGGTGTAAAAGTCTCAAAGGCAATTGTGTTCCTATCTCTTTCCTGAACTGTAATGTTCTTACTTGCCTGACCAGACAAGAGGCTGCAGTAAATGTCTGTCACTTCTGAAACTCCAGGAAGGGCATAAAGAAGAAATTTTGCAAAGGTGCTGTTGCTGAAAAGCTTCACCCAGTAATGACAGACAAACCAGGCTTTGTGAAGTCAGGGACTTGCAGAATTTACTTGCTTATAAACTTAAGTTTTGATTGTTTGTGGTAGAAGGAGTAAGTTTCTGAAAGATGTATTTAAGTATTCCCCAAAAGAAGCGGCAATGAGCTATGGTTTTGAAGGCAAGTATAGTCAGCTTGTCCATGTAGAGGAGGTGAGAGAGAAATGCTGAAAAAAGGGAAGTGGAATTGGAGTCTGACCCCTCGTTAGCAGTGGTGGAAACCCTGTGAAAGAGAGAAATTTCCACTGAGTTTGCTCCTCTGGCACACTGAACATTGCTGTTGAGAACAGGAAATTTAGTTTGTTCAGCAGGTTGGCCACACTGTCTTAGGGGTGTAATTTTAGCAGTCATTCTGAGGTTACAGAGTGACAAGAAGAGTGGTCAAAAGACTAGAAAGGGAAAAGCTGGACAGTGCACCTCTGAGTGTGCTATTTGTGTAACAGGAGATGATGGAGTATAGAGTGGAAAATATGATTTGGACAGAACCCACATGATGGTGGCAAGGACAGGTCTCATTTACCTGGAAATCAGAGCCAAAAGGAGAAAGGACCAATGATGAGCTGAAAGAATTTAGAGAGAGAAAATGGTTGTATGTCTTGCTGTATGAAACATTATTTCCCACCTTTCTGCAACATACTCATAATGACAGGGCAGGTAGAAGTCTTAACTTGGTTATGTGCTGCATACTTAATCATAGTGTTATTTGCTCCCAGTTGCTGGGACTGGTATCAGAATGTTAGGCAGTAAAGCTTATCTTCTGTTTTAGGTGCCTTTTTGAAGATGTACAACTTCGTATTGGAATTTCCTCTGCTCTGTTTTACCTTTGTCATAGGGTGGAGAGATTTTAATTTTGTGAATTTCTTGTATCCAAAGGCTACAGCTTATGAAGCAAAATGGTATGTGATCTGCAAGCTGTGCCCTCTGGACAGGTGTTGTAAGCTTTATTTTTCTTTTACAGTACTGGAACGGCACCGGTTCATGAAGCGGGCTCAGGCACTTGCACCTTGGATATCACCCAACATGTTCTATGGAGCTGGCGACAGGAACTCAAAACTTTCCTCTTACCAGCTGAACCCTCTACTGCAACAAGGTAAGACCATGGGCATCATTTCAGAGAGAAATCAGGATGAGAAACAGGTAACTTCTTAGGGAAGTTCAGCATTGAGGCTTTAGCCTCTGAACTACAAAAGAGAGAAGGCTATTCCTGGCATGACTGTGTGTCCTAGAATGACAGCTCTGCCACATCTGCAGCACACCATAGACTTGTCTGGGCGCATAAAAACAGCCTGTTTTTGTTATCTTCAGTGTCTTGCTGGGCCCAGTGCTCGGTGAAGCAGTTTAACACTAACTAAGGTGTATCTATGCTACACCCCAGTGACTGCAGGGTAAATATACCCAGCTTATCTTGCTTTGTGTGGCAAAGGGGGGTACTGTCTCTTTGTTCTTCTGTGCTGGTCACGGTCAACTCCTTATAGCTGAAACTGGCATGACAAGTGAGGTGCAATTTGTTTGAGTTCTTATCAAATGTCTAGTCTTCAAATGATTGTGGGCAAACTGCCTTCTGTGCAATAGATCTAGGCTGCATGCAGCAAAAAATGAAGGACTCTTCAATGAACCAGGAAGAATTTTCTTCTTCTTTGCTAGTTATATCTGTACATACATGTGTGTGTATGCATGCATACGTATAATAATTTTGGCTGTTTTTAATTTTCTTCTGCAGTATTTCTTCCAGTTCAATGAAATATAAAAGGAAACACTAAGATCTTTCTCAGATTATTTAAAAATAAAATATGGTATCAGTCCTGTAGGAAAAAGATGTTCCTCTAAATAAAGACTATATTTCCGGGTGTGCGGACTTCTTACCTCTGCACTGCCTAAAACATGGTAGATCATGCTGCAGCTTATTAGTTACTACCCTTTGCACCACACCTTGTTTGGTCTGGATGTGCTGGTTGTGGTGCCTGAGACTTGTGCAGCTTTGCAGTGAGGAGCAGGAGAAGAGAAGGAACTCAGCCAGGATCATGAGTGCAGAAGGGCACCCTCTTCACTGTTTCCTCTTGACTTGCTGAGTTCTCCCGTGCTTTTATCCTCAGATGTATCTCTGCAGAGCAGTCTTCCACTGGTGAAGCCACAAGCTCAGCTTTCCCATAAAAATGGTGTTTTGGATTATCTGGAGTCTGAAATCCAAAACCTGAACGTCACCCAGCTGTGGCCGCCCTCCCACCAGCGGCAGGCAGTGCAGCCCAGCTTGCTGTCCTCGCTGGGCTCTGACATCGTGCCACCTCCTCTTGCTGACCACATCTCCTCCATCCATGGGAGCAGCAACTCCTCACAGCCACAAAGAGCTGCCCGCACCAGGCCCTGGAACTCTGCAGCAGAGGACAGAAGGGAAAACCGGAGGTTGCCCTTGCCTTCCAGTGGGGATTCTCATTCCAGCTACAGCCAGGAGCCCTGGGACAGGCAGCGAGAGGATCATCCTCAGAGGCAGAGGACAGGTGGCTACAATGGCAGGCCCCAGCACTCCAGATGGGATGTGTCACCCCCACGCCAAGCTGAGAGGGGCAAGAGCAGCAGCAGTTTCTATCCGGAGGAGGCCAAGGAGCGCTCCAGCCGCCATCGTGGTGGTAGGCAGGAGCCAGGGGGGAGGCGAGAATACGAGCACCACGTCGGGAGGAGCTATTACTCCAGCCAGCGGCGGCACAGCTACTCCCCCCCTTCTCGAAGGGGCTCATGGAGCTCCTCAGAAGAGCAAGTCCGGGTCCCGTTGTCAAACCGCAGGCGGAGGAACCACAGGTCCCGGGAATGGCCGGAAGATAAACCCCCCAGTTATCGCTCATTGGAAATCATCCCAGCTCAGGACAAGAAGCACAAAGGCAGCACAGGGACCCGCTCGGTGAGTCAGCTGCCTCTGTGCTTTCCCATCTAAGGGAAAAGGTGGGGTTTAGGGAGTGAGAGGGAATGTTTTTTACTTTCTATAGCCTGTTGTCTTTCAAAGAGAGGCCAAGGAGCAGGGGGTGCTCTGCACAGCTTGGTATGAAGAGGCTGCTGAGTCCCCTCCTTTTGACATGCGTTACCTGAATGTAATGTACTCAGGCGCAAAGTAAAAAGTCAAATCTCTGAAGCGTTCAATGACAGGTTGGATGGCGCCCTGAGTAATTTGGTCTAGTGGAAGGTGTCCCTGCCCAGGGTAGGGGAGTTGGAGCCAGGTGATCTTTAAGGTCCCTTCCAACCCAAACCATTCTATGATTCTGTGATTCCAAAATAAAGTAAGTCACCTATACTGTGACATGTTATATTCCTGTTCTCATCCAGAGGCTTTTGGGGTCCTGTGTGTATGTTGGAGTTAAAATAGCTGTTCTGCTACTGACTGAGGAGAAAGCACTTCCAGACTAGGCAGCAGCATCCCTCTGTAAATGTCTCTGGTGTTGGTTTACTTCTGATTTCTTTTAAAATGTGCATGATATTTTTAAGATGGCTCATACGGGAAAACATCCAGGTAAGATGCCTAAAGCTACATGAAATAGGCTTTCAGGTCATGGGTGGCAAGGATGAAAAATGTGTCATTCTCCAAGCCAGGTGGAAGAGGATGACTCACTTGTTGGGACTCCTGAGAATGGAGCACATGTTATATGGACAGTGAACAGCTACTCTTCATAGCTCTTCTTGTCAGTTTGCACTGGGATTAGACTTCAGGTAGCAACCTAAGTGTGAAAAGCTTCACATCCAATTGGTAGTCTCCAAGTTAGACAGTGTATTCTCCCTGAAAAAATGAAGGTTCTTTTAAATAATAGAATGTTAAGTGTCCCTTATCACACATGTGCAGGATTTTACCAGGTGGGGTATTCTGAGGTGCTGTATGTTGCACATTACCATTTTCCCTTCTGTGTTGTGGAAGGAAGTGCAATTCTAGTTCCAGCTGGGATGTGTATATGTATGAATGGTTTTTGTTATGTTGCTCAGAGCAGATAGGAATACATGGTATTTTCCTTCATCATTCCTTGCTCCTGAATCTTTTATTTTCTCTTGCAGGACAGAGGAAGTGCCCACAGTGGAAGAAGCATAGTCATTTAATGTCAGTACTGGAAGAACTAAGATTCCCACAGGACTCCTCCTAGTTTTTCTACTGTTTAGGTTGGGATGGCTGCTTTTGATTGAACAGACAAACAGCAATAAAACAGATAGAGCAGTTTCCCCTTAGACTTACAACTCTGAAGAATATGTGTCTAATGCCATGAAAGCCATACATAACCTATTCCTGTGATTTGGAAACTTCGGTTGGGCTAAGTTCTTTAGGTTGGGCTGAGGTTCGTTGAAAACATTCTACTGGAAACAGCAGATTTTTTCAGTAAATAATTGTATTCCCAGTCTTTAAAGAGAGCTACCAGTTCTCTATTAAGTGCCCAGGCACTGCAAGGAGCCCAGTCTGCAGAATGCTAGTTCTTTGCACACCAGTTACCAGAGAAAGGTTCCAATGTTCACAGAGTTGTGAAGTCACAAGACAGTAGAATAATTTAGATTGGAAGAAGCCTCTGGAGGTCATCTGATCCAGTCCCCTGGGAGCCTTGTGGGGGGAGGCACAACATCTTTCTAAGGCCCTTTGTCGTGCTTCAGAATGTGTAATGTTTGTTGCTTCTGCCTGGCTGCTCAGCACAGTTGGGGCAGTTGCTTCCTTTTGTCCCCATTAAGCATCTCTCCCAAACAGGAGGATCACAGTGTTGGAAGAATGTTGACTGCCTTAATAAGGTCTCACTAGAATGTCTGCAAATTGCCAGGTTTTCTGCTCTTTACTGGCTGAAACAGCCCCCTCTACTTTGAGCTTAGACCTTAGTGCCTTAGAAGATACTTGTCCTAGCCTTTTATCCAGACTTGAATTTATTTGTAAACTTAAAGGGCTAAATTTATCAAGGTTTGTCCTTCTCTACAGGGACTGAACAAAGTATGACTACTGTTGTTTACACCATGGACCAGAATTTCCTTCAACTCTAGGAAGCATGGTTTTGGTGAATGTATCTTTCCTAAGCCATGTACTCTTTTCCATACGTATCTTCTCCCTTTCCTCTCGGTGCCATGTATTATGTACATGGGGTGGGATAAAGGGCTCTGAAGAAGTCTTACAGTCACCCTGTTTATTGCTGTCCTTGATCTTTACCCTGACATACTAGCCCTGCATCTGTGATGCATCTGATCTGGAGCTGGATTGTAGAGTTTCCTCAGTTCTCACCCTGTAACTAGAACACAGAATTTCTCTATGCTTTGAGACCAGTTGTGAAGAAGAACTTGCTGTTTCTCCTTGCTATGATTAATCCACTGTTTTAATTTAAAATGTGCTGGAGAAAAAGAAGCTCTCTGGATGCTGGCTGCTTCTACAGGAAACTGTCTTGCCAGAGGCACTTCTTGGATTTAAGAGATTTCGTGGTTGGCAAGGAGTTTTGGAGAATCTTGTGAATTATTTTGTAACCCGGAGGCACTGGAGATTGGCCAGTACCAATGACTGTCTTGCCTAGCTTATTTCCCAGCCAGTGCCACATGGGATACTTGCTACTGTTTTTTCTTTAATGTCCTAATTACTGATGTGCTTATGCTTTTCCCTGGAACACTCAGAGAGACTTTCACTTTGTCCACCTTGGTTTTTTTCTTTTCTTTGGACAATGATGGGAAACATCACACTTCAAACAAATGGTCCCAGCTGGATATATGATGCAGTTTCTGTTCAACCCAGGGCTACTGCAGAGTGCTCATCTTCCTGCAGTTTCTTGGCTGAAAGTGCTTATTCCTAATTCCTGCCTATGGAGATAAAGCAGGATGACCAACGAGCTTCTCTTGTTGACTTTGTTTCAGAACCGGAGGCCTATGTTTTGAAGACAGAGGGTCCCTTTGCCCACAGCTGATGGCTATCACAAAAACAAAATTTTTTTAAAAAAGCTAAAAGACTAACTCCAAAGTTTGAATTCAAGAAATTAGGGCTGTATTAAGTGTGGTACTTGTCTGCATTAGGCCCACACTGAACAGTGTGAATTGGCCCATGAGTCACGTTTCAAATATAGGGAATTAAGTATGTTTGCAGAACCTGAAAAGCCAGTGTCACTCTTGAATCTGTTCATCAGCTGCTATCTGTGGATCTTTTTTTTTCTTATTTTATGACATGCTGAGAATTTTATGAACCACTTTTTTTATGATGTACTAGTATTTTTGCTAGTTAAAAGGAGTTTAGATGACTGCAATGACAGAAAGTAATACCGGGCTGCTTCTTCCAAAACTAGCAACCAGTTTTGACATTAGCTTTACCCTCTGCTGACTTTTAGCAGATAGACAGGGCCATGCAAATTCTACCCTTGGAAGCTGAATTGTTAACTTGGAATTTGACTCTTTTCTTATGCTTCCAGTAGGTTCATACATCATGCAAGACAGCTTCTTCCTGTCCTAGATGTCCAGGTTTCAGGAAAGAGCTGTCCCTTTCTCCATCAAAGAGTAGAGGCTGTTTGAGACATACAGTGAGATCCCAATATATTTGCATGGAAGGAGTTCACTTTCCTTCACATTCAAGTGTGTACAAGCCAACACATAGCCAGCAAGTTTTCCCAAGAGCAAGAAGCCACTTGTACTGCAAGAAAACTGAGATGACTGTAAGAGGAGCAGCTGTTGGAGCTGCTGGAGTATGAGCACGATAACTGCAGAGGTGGTGCTTTTTTATCTACATCCTGTGAAGGTGCCCTCCATCTTTATTTGTTCCTCTGGTCCCCATAATTGAGCTAGGGTGACTAATTGTAGATTTGTGAACACAATTCATGCCGTGTGAAGTATGAAGAGTTTTATCTTTATCGTACTTGATTTCCTCTTCAGTCACTTTGTTCATGTTTATAGAAACATTAAACAAAACTCTTCAGGCGAAATTGATTGTATCTGTGTTAATTCTGTAACTTCTTAAATTATGACAGAAGCAGATTGGGTGATCCAGCAGGGAAGCAGAAATGATACCAGGCTTACTGGTCCACAGACCACTGTGGTTCATAAAGCACCAGTTGGTGGGCTGTGAAATAACGACAAAGGAAATATATGTGTGCTTTACAACTGCAAGCAGACAGAAAAGTGGGAAGGAAACAAGCTCCGTTTTAGATGCTTATTTCTGATTTTAATTGGCTGTAAATGAAACCCAATGTGACAGCATTGCACAATACAATGTGGACCCTTTTCCAGAAAGATCACAGGGTCTTTGACTTTTTGAAAGAGAGTGAGAATTGAGCAGCTCCAATACAGCACATTGAAAGAAATAACAGTAGGAAATATCCTAGCCTCATTCTTTCTACATTGCAATTTATTCATGCTTAATTTTTCTGCCATTCCTAAGAGCTGATGTTCATATGCCAGCCCATTCGTGATGGGAAAAGTTGAATATTTCACATATGGGAGCTCTTGCTATTCTAGGCTTTTGTTTTTCCATTCATGCCATTGAAGGAACATACCTTATCCCCAAAGAATGAATCTTCTGTCTCAGATAAAGTGCCTTCAAAGTCACTGGAGTTACCCTAATTTAAAATAATGTAGTAAGTGACCATGCCATGAAGGGCCAGATAAGATCACCCATGCTACAGTCAGCTGCTTGCTACCTCGGACCAGAGATGCATAAGAGAGATAAAAAAATCATGTAATTTTTCTTTGATTGAGAAAGTGCTTGCAATATCTGGCTTTCTTGCTTATTTGCAGAGTGCCCTGCCATTCTGGAATGCCTTTCCAGGAATGCGGGGCAGGGGCTGCTTCTGTGCAGTCATTGATCTGGTCTTGGCAAGTGCCTGTTTGGCGCTAGAAAGTGCTGAAACACCCAGTTGGTGTCTCTGGGATTGTATTCATGATAGCACTGCCTAAAATTAGGCTGACTTCAGGGCCAGGGAAATTGGTTTGTGTGGTAACAGCGAAAATGCAAAGCTCTTGAGCAGTATGAATTACCACACAGGGCAGCTAAGTCCCTTCTGTTACTACCTCCTGCAGCACATCAGTTTAAAACACACACTTAGAGCCTCCCATTTGTTGGCCTGACATAGGAGAGAGAAGACACTTGAGGTTAGCTTAAATTAACCCCCACAAGTAATGACTACTCATTCCTGTTTCTGCTAAGTTTAATGCCTATGATGTGCCTTGTGCTGGTCTTCTGAATGTTATTCCAGCTGTAGAAGATGATAAATGTGCAGATTCTCTTCAATGACTGTCAAATGTCTAATTGAAATATAAGAGAACTTTGAACCAGTTGCTTTTGTGTGTTCTTCGTAGACCATAAATTGCTTTTCAGTGTTTGTACCAAAAGTGGAACTGAAAAGTCTGTGTTCTTATTTCTCAAATGAACTTTTTTACATGTCACTAAGAGTCTTTGGTTGTTATTTTTTCAACAAAAATGCAAAATGGTTTGCTTGTATGTTGGGGTTTTTTTTTCTTATGTTGGGAGATCTTTTTTTCTTTGTTTTTCTAAGAAAAAAGATCATTTGAATAAATACATAGAGAGTGGAAAAATGTCTGTATGTCTGTCTGAAAAAAAGATAATTTGAATAAATACCTAGAGAGTGGAAAAATTTCTGGAAACCATTGGCAGCCCTCTTCAATGATGTGACTCACTGTAGCTTGGCTGCCGTGTCTAAAATGAGAACACTTACTCTGGTTCTAAAGCACTTGAAGCACCATGAGAGGAAAAGTCTTCTAGAAATCTTGTTTGGTTGATAAATGAAGGTACTGGTTGAGCTTTTCACACTTCTCACATGTGAGAGTCACCTAATAAATAAGTGGCTTACTTCCATAAGAATGGAAATCTGTTGGGTCTCACATAGTAGGCTTGATTTTTGTCCTCCCATTCCCCCTAGCTGATGCCCTTTGTAGCTCACTAGTACAGCCTTTTTGTCTCTTTCCCCTGGCTGCATGTGCCAAACACAGGTGATTTGACCTACTGGAGACCCAAGGGGTGCTTGGAACATGAACTATGGGAAAATATTCCCTACAGCAGGAATGCAACCCCTTTCAGACTGGGACTGGGGAGCCTGGGGAGGTGCTACCATAGAATCATAAGAACGGTTTGCATTGGAAGGGGTCTTACAAGATCATTTCGTCCACCCTGCCCCTGCCTTGGGCAGGGACACCTTCCATTAGACCAGGTTGCTCAAAGCTCCTTTCAACCTGGCCTTGAATACTTCCAGTGTCCACAACTTCTCTGAGCAACCTGTTCCAGTGTCTCCCTACCCTCACAGTAAAGAATTCTTCCTTGCATCCAATCTAAATCTACCCTATTTCAATTTAAACCTGATTCCCTTTCTCCTGTCAATACAAAACACTCTCTCTCCAAAAGACTTGGTAGAGTCTTTGTGTTTCTTACAAGCATCCTTTAAGTATTGAAAAGCTGCAATAAGGTCTCCCTGGAGCCTTCTCTCCAGGCTGAACAGTCCCAGTTCTTTCAGCCTTTCCACATGGGAGAGGTGTTCCAGCCCCATAATCATTTTTCATGCCTCTCTGGACCAACTCCAACAGCTCTGTGTGTTTCTTGGGTTGGGGATCCCATAGCTGGATGCTCCTCCTGGTATGTTTTGACAGCTCTCTCAGGTGTATTCTCATCTAGTCAGCCTGTGCAATAAGACTTGGTCACAGGGAAAGAAGTGTGAGAAGGGTGCATACCTCTGTGCCCCATTTGATTAATGAATTTGCTGTAAATGGAGACGAAACAGGTGTAACAGCTGCAGGTGTCATAGTGGAATTAGAGTGCAGGAAGAGTGGGAGCAAAATTTAGCCCAGCTCTAGCTACTATTAATTTGGAATTTGGTCAGCTTGTGAAAGGGGACTCTATGACATGGTTGCCTGCAAAAGTAGGGGGACTCAGTGACCCAGAAGCTGCCTTCCACATCTCTTGGGCTCAGGTCAGACTGACCCTCCATTACCAAATCTCAATAACAGGTCCAGAGTCCTCCACAGCTTCTTGCCTGTCCCACTGAGCTGGATGTGCTTGCAAAAGAGCAAATGGGGAAATAAAGCAGGACCTTTGACCCCTTGCTACCACTATATTAGCTCTGCATAAATGCCGGGATCTCAGATGAGCACCTACCTCAGCTTTAGCCTGAGAAAGAGAGAAAGCAGGACAGGTAAGAGCTGAACTCTCTGTTCTGGGTGGCAAGGATTTTGTGACTGGTGTATCTAGATCATAGGCAAGTGAGTGGAGGTCATCTTCTGTTTTGCCTCATCTCCTATTGCAAACCAAAGTGTGAGCCCTTCTCATGCTCCATAGCCAGGAATGGTGCAGAAAGGGAGGAAGGTGGGAGTACCTGGGGGGACCTGGTCTGAAGCTGAGTGATGGATGCTCCATGAGACACTCATGGGAGGGTCAAGCCCATGGTAGGAATTGCAGTTTCAGTGTTGGAAGACACATAATGTTTTTCCAGGTGCCTTCACCACAGGAACTACAGGTTTAAAGCGAGTAAGGGCACCTGCTTATGCTCCTGGGAAGCAAATTAATGCCTTTTGTGTACACAGAGAGAAACTGGCCCTGGGATTAAAAATCAAGGAAGGGTGATAAAGGAGCAACTGTGCAAATGTCTAGCGAATTGGGTGGTAGCTGTTGGAGGTAATCTGTGCACAGAAGGAAATAGAAATGGATGGAAATCTCTTTACTGTGGGATAAGAAGGAACATTGACTTGTAGCCACCTGGTACGGAATTTAGCAAAGTATTCACATATAATAGACTTGCAGCCTATTTTGCCATTGCAATTCCTAAAACTTCAATGTTTTCTTCATGTTGTTTTGAATGATGCAGCCTTCTAATTGGGGGCACACATCAATTTTAATTTCTAAATACTTTTTTAAGTGCAGCATGTTTGAAAAGCTGGTTTAGATGTAATGTCATATTTTCAGTGTACCAAATAGCAAATTTTCAAATTTCCAATTCTGACTTTTTTAAAAGACAAAAATAGAGGAAGTTGGATGAAGCTAAATATTGCATTCTCTCACTTTTGGGAACTTGTTCTGCTTGGGCTACTATCTGCTGCATTAATCCCAGAGTGAAAAAGACAAGGGAGCCTAGTAAGCTAGTTGGGACTTCTCTCAACTAAAGCAAGAAAAAGTACTCAGATCGCTGGGTCACTAAGATGATCATTGTATGTGAGATACTCACTAGCACAATGCTCTTT
Source organism: Pardalotus punctatus (assembly GCA_013400915.1). Lineage (NCBI taxonomy): Eukaryota > Metazoa > Chordata > Aves > Passeriformes > Pardalotidae > Pardalotus > Pardalotus punctatus. The sequence continues at coordinate 60,244 of VZTX01019259.1, read as the reverse complement.
AGAGCAATTTACCAAAACAAATCAAACTAACAAATCACACATTATGAATTTTTCAGTTGTACTTATGCATAGAACAAACCTATTCTGACCTCTGGCAGTTTTAATGGTTTGCTCATGTGCTGAAACAAGGGCTTTTAGCCCTCATATAAAAGAACTAGCTTTAACTATCCATGTTTCTTTGAGTTCTGTAAGTTATTATTATGGATATTTGTGATTATACAAATAAAAGGACATCTTCATTTTTATATTGCCTTTTCTTCACTTCTTCAGAGGAACTGCACTGTGACCTTTCTGTTCTTGTCCTCATTTATTGGTTAGGTTTGTTGCAAACCTGATGTTTAACCAACACGTTTTATTTCTCTGGTAACAACGCAAACATTATATGCTGATTCCCTCAGGTCTCTCTGTGTAGAGAGCAGAACTGGTACTGCAAACCATGCTGCAATCCAGGGCATTGGTGATAGCTCTGATTCTGCTCCTTAGCACCACTCTCCCCGGTAAGTCTGAAAAGCTCTGCTGTTTGCCTGAGACAAAGCTCAGCTCTAGAGGTCCTTACGCACCATGAAGTAGGACCAAAGCCCAATAACTCAGTTGAAGACCATGAATACACAGTGCTTGGCAGTGTGAAACAAGTTGGTACAGACCTGGCATGAAAACTGCCCATACTTGGTGCAAATACTCTGCCATGAAAGGTCTTTGACTTAGACACCCATGTCTGGCTGAAGAGGTGCTGCTGGCTGCTGCTAGAGCAAATTCTGGGAGAGGTTCTGAATATCAGAATCTCAAATCTCTTCCCCTGCACCTGGGGGAAGATACCAGAGACACAAGTAACATGAGAAGCCTCATGGGATTTTGTCGTTTTCTCTCAGAAGTGCAGTCAAAGTCCATCTTTGAGAAAGATCGCCGTGACTTGCTGGCCATCCCTGAGGTAATTGCGTCTTACTTCTATGAAGCTGTGAACAAGGTGTCCCCTAAAGTCGGTCAGTTCTTGTTGGATACTGTCCAGAGTCCATCAGTTATTGCAGCCAGGTATGGAAAGCTTCTCTGTATTAACGCTCCAACAGCCATGTGGGAAAAGGGAGAGGGACGAGTGGGAGAAAGAAGAGATTAATCAAGTATCCATATGGGGAGACCCAAGGGGAAATGAATCAGCAAGCCGATGTACCATGGGAGAGAGGTGCTGGAAGGTGGGGTGAGATGATATGGTCTCCTGTGAAAGCACAAGCTCTTCCCAGGGACGCACATTGTACATGACAATGTTCACAGGGATAGCAGGTCCTGCTCTTTATCTGTGGGTTGTGAGGGAGGAGGCTGCTGGCTGGTGGGGGATCAGCTCCCCTGAAAGGGTGCTGTGGTGCTGTCTGTGAGGGGCTGAGTGTGCCAGGAAGCACGGTTATCACCTTGATGCAAATCACAGAATTGGCTCTAGCCCTCTTGTGCACATGTCTTGCTCAAGGAAGAGGAATGAGTTTCCTCACAAAAGGAAAAGCATGATCACCCTAGAGACAGTTTGATGTAACTCATGGCACACACATACTGCCTATTCCTGTCTTCTGAGGAAAGCCCCTGTAGGAATGCTGAGGAGCTCTGCACTCTCAGTGACAGGCACGGTGATAACTACAGCAGATGGGGATTACCGTCACATATTTGTGTGTCTTAACCACGTACTCTGTTGTCTCCTGCAGACAGAGAGTCATCAAAGAAGCAGCTAAAGTCAGTATAATGTTTGAACAGCTGATTGAAAAAATAAAGAACCTGTGGTACACAAGAGTCCTAGGCTATTAGCCAAATGAAGACGAGTCAGTGTTGCCCGATGTGTGTAACACCCTGCAGTGTCCTCTTTCCCCCTGCCCCGCCTACGGACCAAGATCAGTCAGTAAGACAGAATCGATGCTCCTCTGAATGCCACTAGAGGGAACCCACCTTCAAAGACCAAAAGATGGAATGCATCTGCAGAAGCCTCCCCTGAAAAAAAGCACGTGGCTGGGCACGGGGAAGACAATGCAGAGATTGTAGAGCTCTTCTGTAGCCAAATCTTGAAAATTAATTCCTCCTGAATGGCTTGGCCATTGCCCCTCTAATAAAACAATGTTGGTTGTTACACTTCCTTAAGTTTCTTGTTTGTATTGACTGTTATGGAATCCCACTCACCTTGGCATCCCATTCTGCTAAGAATGTAGCTCTGATTCACAAGAAGTTTTTGCAGGCAATGAGAAAAAACCCCAAGTGTTCAGGCATTTTTAACTAAGCTCAGGTTTTTCTTGCATGGAGGAGGTGCTACCTGAGCATCTTTTAGAGCAGGCACAATTGATAGGGCAACTGATCATGCTCCTGGGTTAGGCAGGAAACAAGCAGGTGCACCTGTATCACGTGTCTGAAGGTTTCAGATAATTTGGGAAAACAAATGCCAGTAAATTGAACTGTCCATCAACTTGAGCAGGACTTCGGAAGTGTGTTTCACTGGCCAACCAGAGAGGATATTGAAGGAGCTTTTCCAAAGGAGAAATGAGTGGAAAATTTCTCATTATCTTGACCAGTTTATGAGAGGGACACCTATGCCCAGCACTGTCTGTGAAGACCTGGCAGGTCCTCATCAGTCCTGTGTAACTGAACCAGCTCAGATGCCCACACTGGACAAAGAAATCCATCTCCTTTCTCATTAAGCAAGCAGAAGCAAATATGAAATTTTTCTGAAATCACAGTGGGACACTGTGGCAGAGGCTAAAGCAAGTCCATTATTTTATGTTGTTTTGTTTCTTTAATTATCAGTCAGATCAGTTACAAACTTGCACTTAACCACTTGCCTGGAACAAATCCCCTCATTTTCCATTTTCTTTGTCCCAGCAGCTCCTTGTTACCAAGTGCAATCAGAATGAAATCAGTGTCCCCATGCAGAGCTGCAAATTCTTCCATCTCCGGTTGCTTCACCACTTCTACAGAGCTGTTTTGCAGGTTTCTTCATTGCTGTCTTTTAGCTTGGACAGTCTGTGCTTCCCCAGCCACAATGAATGCACATGTATATGGATTATGTAAATGAACAGGTATTTAGGAGGAGATTTAGAAAAGCAGTAGTTTTGGCTGATAAGAACATTTACCACATGAAAAAGCCAGGACCTTTAGCTCTTTTGCTGGAGGGATGACTTCCTTCCTGCTTGTTTTGCATATGTCTGTTCAGTCTTTCTCTCTTTTTTTTTTCCCCCCCGCAAATATAACATTTATAAGGAGAAGCCCTGCAACTTAAATCCCCTCTTATCCCAGGGAATAATTCAGCATTCTGAATTTTCTGTGAATGGAGCTTGTTCTTCTGGGATTTCAAAAGAATTTCTTTCTGAAAGAGTGAAAATCATGAGTCATATGAAAGAGCCTGAATGTGTTCTTAAGAATTCGATGTCCTGGAAATTGATGCTTCAGCCTTTTCAATCTACTTGTATGCACTGCCAAAAAGAGTAGGAAAAAGTTTGGAAAGTGTAGGGGTCCTCATGTTGCATTTTGAGCCTGTTGAGTGACTTCACCAATGCAACCCAGTGGCATTTCTGTATTGCATCACTGCACACTGCAGCAGTGCAGTAGCTGGTATGAATTCTGTGCTAAAACTTAATAAAGTTTTGATATTTTGTTAAGTGCACTTAATTATATCCTTTTGCTTCTTTGCCATGTAACCTCCAGAAAATCCAAGCCAGACAAATCCTGATCAGGTGTTTGATGTCTGATTTTAGCAGATGGACAAAACAGAATCAGAGCGTAGATCTCTGTATATGTTTGTACTCAGATGTCCTGATCATGTAGTTAGATATCTATGCATTTTTACTCTTGAAAAAAGTGAGCAGAAAACATTCCAGGTAGTTAATCTCTTGTACAATCTACAATGTGGGGCAACCTAGAAGAGCAAAGTGCAACTACCACTTCTGATCCTGAGGTTACTGGCATCCTTTAAGGCAGAAAATAGCAGTTGAGACAGCATTCAGGCTGGGATTGAGTTGGGGGGGTGGGGTGGGGGAAGCTTTTTATCCTAAAAAGAATTCTGGGGCAAATTCATGGGACACATAATGAGAGGGTCATATATTTTATATCTCAGTGTTAAAATATTTCATATCTACTCTCACTTTTCAGTTGGAATTAAACGGTTAATCTGGTTAATAAAAGGTTAATCGGTACTTTCTTTTTAAAATATGCATAGAAATCACTTCCCAACTGATGTCTGTTACAGAGTTCACTGAGTGCTTCAACATTCTTGGAGAGGCTTCATAAATGAAGCATTCATTTCAGTGAGATTCATGTCACAGAAATTGTCTTTGTGAGTAATCATCATTCACTTCACAGCTTTGGAAAAGCTTGTGGTTTAACTGGTTCAACTGAGTCAATTAAAATGAAATTTTAAGAAATGTCAGGTTTCTGTTGTTTCTGAGATGGATGAATAACCCCTCGGTTGTTCCTGATTTCTTAAAAAAACGTGCTTTCTTGAAAAGCATTTGTGATGGTGGATACATTATACCATTTTCAGTGGCTCACAGTGCTGATGGCTTTTACACTTCCTAGCTCCCCTCGCCTCTTTAACACTTGGAAAAATCACTAATTAATGCTAAGGGAATGCACGCCTCGGGCTCTGCGCTGCTGTGAGCAGTGGTTGCCCTTGTCGACAAACAGCCCAAGTCCTTCAGCACGAAGTCCAGCGCAGGATCTTTGAGAAGACAAGAACTGGGAAAAGTCATGCAAAATATTTGAAACTTATGGCTGGTACTCACACCTATACACACAGACATTTCACCTCAGGGTACTTCAGTTTTTGTCCTCTCGTGAGGGGAGGGAGCAGGCTGAGATGCTGGACGTACACTAAGGTGCAGAGCTGACACGGCCACCGTTCTGGTCGTTCTCCCCTTTCCACGGACTTTTGGCTAAGAAGCTTTTCCGGATTTTGAAAGTAAACGCCAGAATCACAAACGGGGTGCTTGTGATGGATACGTGAAGCCAGTAAGGAAAAAAGGTCCAGGGATGCAGCGGGTGGCTGCGGGGCAGCGCTCCCTCCTGAGAGGCTCGGCGGGACCCCGGGAGCCTTGCGTGCCGGGCGGGCGGCCGGGATCAGTCAGCGCCCGCTCCCTTTCGCTCCCCGCCCGCGGTCCCGGCCGCAGGGCGAGCGCTGACTCAGAGCGGCACCGCCGCCGCCGCCGCTTCGCACGCGATGCCGCCGGGTCCCCTCATCCCCCGCATCCTCCCGGCGCCCCGGGGCCGCGCAGGGAGCGCTCGGACGGCGGGAGCTTAGTGATCCCCAGCCCAGCAGGGGATGCTCGGGGAGGCGGGAGTCGGGCAGGAGTGGCTGGAGGAAGGGAGGAACAGTTTTACAGCCATAATCTCACTCTTTGGTGCGGCTGGGACAGGTAAATTGCTCCGAGCTGGCCTGCTGACCCAGTGGAACGGGAAGGGTGTTTCGGCATGGGCCGGGTTGGGGTTGAGAGGCTGCAGCTGGGCCGGCGTTGGGTGGGGAGGGTGTGAATGTTGTTTCCGTAACACACAGAAAGCTTTTCGCACGTGTTTGCCCACTTACCTGCGTGCTCACCAGAGAGGTGGGGGTTCCTTTCATCTGGGTGTGTAGTAACAACGTTGTGCTTTGCAGACCAAATTTTTTGGGGAGGAGAACGGGTGTGCCAAATTAGATGATCCCATGTTGCAGATTTCTTTATGTTTAGATTTGCGGGTGATATGTGACCACGTCATTTCTCAAAGTATTTCTTTGTGAAATGTTTCTTAAAGCACTTCTGGGTTTGCTATTTAAAAACCTAGAAAACTGCAGCACAAGTCCAAGCTAAGTGTTTCAACAGTAGCTGTGATAAAACTGCTTTATTAAAGTTCCCCAGTGCCATAACATGGCGGCGTTCAAATGTGCACCACAGCCATCAGGTACTGTCCATGTCTCGTTGGAGATGCATTAACCTGCTCACTGCCATGCCAGGAGCATATGTGGAAATGGTTTAAAGAACATTTACTATCAACCCTGAGTTGCACTGATTACTGAAGATCTTAACAGAATAAATATTTGCAAGTACACCTGCAACATATGTCAGTGAAGAGCTCAGATTGTTTATATTCACATTTATGTTCACAGCTTCTTATCTCCAGGTTTACAGTAGCATCCTCGTAAATGGGTTCAGATGTTGGGTTTGGGGCTGCTTTATTCTCAGAATCCACTTGAGAGACAAAAACTGTGAGGGAAAATGTGTGAGTGACCCAGTGTTTGAAAACAAGAGGAGTAGGTTCCCTGCTTAGACAAAGTACTTCAAGATCGTTATTTTCCCCTGATTGTAACATCTTCTCTTCTTTCCAAAGGCCTCATTGTTTTCTGGGATGCCTGGTGTTAAAAGTCTTGCCAGTGAAGGATTGCTCTGTTTGGAGTGGATCACAGACCATCCCAGGTAACCTTCCCTGCAGCCGCAGCTTCAAAATGCCGTGCCCAGGTTGGCTTTGATACTTGAAGAGCACAGACCTATAAAACAGCCAACGTGGCTGCATGACCTGTGGGACTAATCTGTTTTTGGATGTGGTCAGTTAAATCCAAAAGTTTGTTGTTTTGGGTTTTTTTTAAGGAAAGAACCTCCATATATATCAAACTTTGTTAAAGGCCACAGGCTGTTGTATCCTTAGTTTAGTGTTGCCTTTTTTCAGTTAAACTGCCACTGTGGCTGTTGACTAATTCAGCCTTTTAGGTCTCCCATATTTCTGAGCTGCTTTGCTCGGCATGAAAGTGGGAAGTCTCGTATTTCTCCTTTTTGGGTGTCAAAAATAGTTGGAGTAACCAATTAAGTCTTTTTGGTCAGGACAAAGCTTGTGATTTTTAGATTTTAAATGAGCTTAAAGTATTCTAATGATAAGGTTGATTTGACAGAAGTACTATTTTGTAAAAATGTTAGATTTTGCTGGAGGGAGAAAATGATAATTTTATTTGGAGTTACGCTTTTTTCCAAATAGTACTTTGATACCCCAGAAAAATAAAGATGTTATATAAAATCAACACACATACACGACATGTAATACTTTACTATTTATTGAGAAGCAATGCTTCATTCAAAATAGTCATTAATGTGATTAACTGTGTTTGAAAAAATGTCCTTTGTTTATATAAAATCCATCCTTCTTCTGAGGACTTCTTAATAGTGGTTAGGTTTACAAATATTCCACTTCAGCTGTAAGCACACTTTGCTCCATCATATATTATTGTGGAGAGTTCACTGGGTGGCTAAATGAGAGAGGAAAAGAAATATTTCTTTATTGAGTTGACTCACTGCAGGTCAGTAATTTTTGCCAGCTTGTGTGTGGTGTTAGAAATATGCTGCAGGCAATTGCCATCTGTAAACCTAAAGAAAAACACTTGTAGCAAAAGACAAAAACACTAGGCACTGTTATAACATGTTTGGGCACCTCATTGGCAGCTATCCAATATAGAGGGCTGGCAGGTAATGCAGACATTGCTAACTCATAACACATAAAATCAAAATATGGAGCATGAATGCAGAAAGTAGTTAAGTTCTTGATACGCATTTGCTCCAACAGGATATCAGGGTTTATGACTGACTCCCTTGATGAAGTGAACCATAGACCTGGCTTAAATAACTGAGTAAATAAAAAACCTGGTTTTGAAGCACCTAAATTGGATGTGGGACCATGTCTATTCCCTGAGTGAACTGACTATGTGTGATGTTAATAGGTGGTCACAGCCTCAAAACCCTTCAGCTTTCCTTTTAAAGGAATGTTTGTTTCCTTTGCAGTGTGTGCAAAGAAAGTGTGTGGTTCAAGGGTAAACCTACAAGTTCAAAAGCAAATAAAATGAACCTCTGAATATATTTGCATGGTGTCTCATGATTTTCATTAAATTTTGTGTTCTGAGGATAAGAGATGGTTACCTACTCTTATGTGTTTTGAAGATACATGTGAAAAATAATCTGTAAGTGCTGGCTCTTGGTGAACTAGATGATTGCCTGCAGTCTTCTCCAGCTGTGCCAGTAATGCCACTTGTTAGAGCATGAATCAGAATGAAAGTTTGCTTCTTTTCAGATAAAAAGGAAGAAGATGCATGTCACAATTTGTCCTTTCTATGAACATGAGACACTCTGTGTCAAACCCCAACAGTATCTTACACTGTTAGCAGACACTTCAGCCGTTGTGTTTTCACACTACAGTTTATCCCGTTCTTACAGCCACAGGAGAAGGGCAGGCCTGCCTTAGCAGGGAATACAGATGCCTAAATTGCTGTGACCCTATGCCCTACACTTTACCCAAGTTGCTTAAAAGCAGTTTGAGGAAGGTGCAGTATCAGGAAACCCAGTCCCGCAGCACAGCTGGGAGCATCTATTTGGATAGCTCCTCTCCCACTATGTGAGGCCTTATAATTATGAGTTTCATGGGTCTTCAGAGCTTTTGGAGATTAATCATTAACATGAACCCCAAGAGAAACACTAACCCAACTGGGTTCCCTACGGCGTAGGTAGTCTGTGAGTTAGGCTTTTGGTCTTCTCAGTCAGCCAAACCCCAGCTCTCTTGAAGTTAGTCATGTAAAATTCCAGTTGATTTTCAGGAAAGCTGACTTTAATCAGTATTTATTTGGATGACAGTGGAAATAAGGTCGTATTAGCATCATTAGGCTAGTTGCTCAAGTACTTAAAAATTAGAAGAGTAGGACTGTTACCTCTCCTTTATGAACTAGCAGGGGGTTCAGACATTTCAACAGCCCCAGGAAGGTTGCAGCCTCTTAAGTGGCCATGCAGAAGTGCATGTCACAGCACCATCGATGCAGTTGCCAAAACGCTAGTCCTGGAAGCTAGTGGATTGAAAGGGTTGTTCAAGGTTCATGCTTTTCTCTATCTAGATCAAGTCTTTTTTCCATGCAGCAGCTCTTCTCTGAAATGTTATCTCATCAAATGCTAGCATAGTTTCTCATGAGAATCTTGTTTGAGCACATTTCATATCCAACATATACTCTTTGTTCTGCTCTCAACAAAACAGAAAGAAAAAAAAAAAGTGCTTTCCAGGTCTCTCCTTGTCTTTATTCTCTTGATTTTTCCAAAGCTTTCTTCTCTCCTCTGGTGAGATATCTGCAAAAGTTTTTCAACTACTTCAGTGTGTTCCCAAGTGGTCAGAAGTACCATGTTCTTCGACTAGATTTCATAATATCTCACACCTTATCTAGAGCTGAGATTCTGGGCATGCCACTGCACTTTTCATTGCATTTGTTGCCCTCTCTTTGCTTCCCAGCACCCCTTTATCCATGGTGTCCTGTCTGGTTACAAGGAAAACATAAGTTTATGTACATGTGTTTCTTGAAAGCTGCCAAGCTTCTATTCTTACTCGCAACATTTCTTTATGTGGCGTGATTGTACCCATGGTGGATAACTCCCACAGGTTCAAAGATAGGCAAAACCAAATATGCACCTGTTTCTTTTCTCTTTTTATCTTCTTTTTTGTAATGGTTTGCATGTTTTCTCTGTGTGAGGCATGGGTAGAAGTTTCTGTGGTTCCCGTAGGAGGGGGGTGAGGAGTGGGTGACAAGGGAAATGGTGGCTGTAGTCACATAGTTGTTTAGGCAGTGCATAGAGGGAAGTCATGTGAGTGGTCAAGTCCAGGTGCATGGTACAATATATGGCAAACATTTGTGCTGTGTTTATTTATACGTGGTGTTTCTCAGTGCAAAAACTGCTCTTTGCATTTAAAGTCTGACTTTCTGGACATTCTGCATACCAGTTTAAAAGCTAGACTGAAAATGTGGATGGATTTAAAAACCACTGGCCAAGTTCCTCTTCTCTGAGCAGATGCCACATAGTTTCACAGTCTGGTTTTCTTTGCCTCAAATTGAGGGTAAAAGAAAGGGCATCCTTTGAGAAACAGCTGCTCTTTTCTGTGCATATCAGCTAGTGTTATCAGTGTAGTAAGAAAGAGGGCATCAGATTCTGGGGACTCCATTGCACAGTAAAAGACAGAGGTGGGGTTTTTTCCAGAATTGTGACTAGTGACATTTTTCAGACTAGTGACTTTTGAATGCATCCAGTTATTTCCTAATATTATTGAATCCACTTTGCTTTTGAAGGATCTGCTGTTTAGAAAGTGTATATTCACCGTTTCTTGATATCAGTGTTTTGCAAAAGGTCTGAAACAAATACAAATGAAAGCCTCTGAATTCACCTTGTGAGAAGCATTTTCATTGAGATAGGATTCTCACCTTACCTTCTCTGTGCCCTACCCTAGTCCCCAAAGCATCAAAATGCAGTCCAAATTTCAAGAGAAACATTTGCCTCTTCTTTTTTTGAGATCTGTTGCTGTAAAATCCCATGTGCTGTAGAAAATATGAGAAGTAAACAGGGGAGGATGTATGTTTACTTACTAGACTTAGTGGGAGCTTCTGACTAAGAATGTGGTCTCTTACTAATAAGGAAACTGTTTTGAAGTTTGAAAATATGTATTTTGGTCACAATGCAATATTTAGGTGATTGATATCAATCAAAGTTGTGAGCTCTCAAACCATAAGAAGTGGCCTCAATTTCCAAAGCTGCTGCAATCTGTTACAGGAACCCAGGCAAGGTGAATTGGGAAAGAAACCCCTCCAGTCCAATTCAATTCAATTCAATTCAATTCAATTCAATTCAATTCAATTCAATTCAATTCAATCCAATCCAATCCAATTCAATTCATATTTAGAAAACAGAATCAACACAAGTAGCTTGGCCTTCGGCAGGATTTTTTACCAACTCAGAGGTGGAAGGCTGCCTTTCTTTTTGAAGGCTGTTGGTTACTAATCCACTTGTTTTCTCATCTCCTTCATTTTACATTCTTTTACTTCTTTATGAACTCAGGTCTTAGCTGCCCAGATGTTTGGGGCCAAACCCCCTCTGTCACTTAGTGAGACTGGAGTACTCCAAAACCTCCTGCCACTTGTAGAAAGACTCCAGCAGGGTACTGAACACCTTCATCTACAAACTGAGCAGATGCTTGGGTTGTTTTTGAGACCTAGAGTACACTAATTGCAGGCTTTGTGGTATAATATTAAAATGTTAGATAACATGGGCCCTTTTTCTGGTTTTCTAGGGCTACCCAGCCACCTCTGTGTGTGTGTGTAGCATTATAATTACTTCTGAGGCCATTTAATGCATCATCAGTGCATGTTTCCATCAGTTGTGGATTTGGGTAGCTCTTTCTTTGTTCTTCTTCATGAACTGATCTCCCTTTCTCTGGCAATATGCAGAATGCTGACATATTTGTTAAATAGCCTGAGAGGATGGATTTTCCATTGCAGGATTGTGGTCACTGCTTTCTGTCCTTCACTTGCCCTGAAATGTGCTCCTTAACTGGGTAAAGCCTTTTGAGCAAGAGAAGAATCATAGAATCATTTAGGTCAGGAAAGACCTTTAAGAGCATTGAGCCCAACTGTTCCAGTTAGAAATTTTGGGATGGGTAGTGCTCACAGCTTGCAAATCTACTCACAAGTCCCTGATGGCCTCATGAATGTAAATGATCCTACAGGGATCACAAATCAGTATTCCAGTAGTAACAGTGGAACTGTTAAAAGTATGTGTAAGTGTCCCCACCCATAAGCTGACATCTCTTTGTGCAGTACGCCTTGCAAGCACCTGAAAAAAACCCCAACCTTCTTTTGTCAAGGATTTTACTGTTCCTGTGCAGCAGTCAACATATGTATCTTTGCAACATCTTTGCAAGGTCAGGAAATGTTCTTTTTGTAGTTCACCCTAGTAGAAACCTGAGGCACAGACATGCTGCGAGGGGCTTTTCATCCCACCAGTCTGGCTGAGCCAGAGCAAGAAGCTGCAGATGAAATCTGCATTCATTTACATCAGTGAAAGTTCTCCTTTTGGCTTCCAAGAGCTGATCTTCATAGCAGTACTTGTGGAGGGTCAGTCCACTGCAGTGACTATGCCACTTGTCTCGTTTGAGGGCAGCAAGTTTACCCTGTTTATTCGGGGTCTGAAGCTATTCCCTATGTGACTTTCTCCTCAGTCCTCTGAAACTCAAAGTTCCATTTAGCTGTGGTGCAGTTGCCAGTGTTAGCACATCTGGTGCTGAAATTAAGGCTGAAAAAATTCTTTGCCTACTTAAGTAAGCATCAGGTCTGGGTACAATTTTTCTTTGTGTCGAGATGAAATACTTTATTTCTGAAAAATGCCAATTAATTCAAGCCAAAATGGAGACCAGGAGATACATCTAACAGGATCCTGATTTATATCAAGAAGCAGAGGGACTTCAGATTTGATTGTGCACATCTCAGGAAAGTGCACCAACTTCTAGATTGTTGGGGGTGGTACTGGTGGTGTAGTTGTTTTCATTAAAAAACCTCAAAAAGTCTTGATTTAATTCCAAGGCAATATAAAAGCATCTCTGAAATAATGAAAAGGTTTGTGGGACAGGCAGATGCATGTTCCCATCCAGACCCACTGCCAGATTTTTTAGTAATGCTTTGCTACTTTTTCATGACAATGAAAGCAGAATTTATAAGAAGCCAAACTGTATTTCTTAGCTGCAGTTACACTGGATTTATTTTAATAAAAGTAATAAAAGTTGGTGAAAAGTTGTGAAAAATACCCCAATCCAAATTACTTACCAAGGTCTTTGGCAGGTGTCATATCAGAATTGCACCATTTCCATTTTACGTAGCAAACCAATTCACTGTCATTAAATTCTTTTAACAGAGATAAAGTAGGCATCCTGTTAAATTACTTTGCTACCAGGTTAAATACTTTCAGTCACAATAATTTTGGTATCATCCTAAGATATGTTAGTGCTAGCAAACAAATAATCAGTGCTAACATGGAATAGTAAAAGTTCCAGAAGCAAATTTATTCACACATAGGTTGTCTTTTTTTCTGGAAAAATAAAAAAAATAAAGAAAATAATGTTTACCTTGTCATGAAAATGTCAAATGACCTGCAGTTCACAAGAAAATAAGCTACACTCATTTGGATGAAAGTCTGAAAAAAACGGGAGAAATTTCCTTTGCAGAATTAGATGCCTTTCTTTTTTTTTTTTTCATGTGGAGCATTTGCTGTGGCATTTATATGTGATTCTCCTCAAGCCTGGCAATATTTATCAAGTTTATTTGTTATTTACCAGAAACTAAAGCTTTAGGCATGAGATCTTAGTAGATTTCCTTAGTAATTTTTCCAATTTGATCTGGTATTTGGAAATACTTTAAAAAAGAAAGAAAGAAACCAGCAGCCCTAACTAGAATTATTTAAAGTCTTTTAGATTGGATATATTCCAAAATACTGTACTTATTGAGGCAATAATGAATAAGTAAGAATAAGTCCAACTTACTGATTTTTTTCTGTAATAAGAATTCCTATCTATGAAATGTAAATTTTAAGGCTAATTTTTCTAAAAAATGAAAGGTCTCTTGTTATAGACCTGTACAGGCAGAGAAAAGACAGGAGATTGAGGACAGCAGTTTTTGAGGGTCACTGCAAATAAATTTAAAACTTCCTAACTTTAAAATTTGAACTGACACTGATCCCATTTTCAAACACGGGCAGGTCTGGGAGCAGTTGGTGCTCTTTATGCAGCTGTAAGCCTCAAAAAGGAGTTTGGCAGTTAGATGGGGGTGGGAGGGAAAGTCTGTCATGTGGAGGAAGAAAAACAAAATCTTTTAGAAGAGGTAGTGAGGGAGGAAACAAAAACATACAGTAAAGGGAGGGGAGAGCAAAAAGCTTGTGTGTGTCTCTGTGATCCCCCCCTTGTAGCCCAGGTGCATATCCCAGCACTTACTGCATGACAGAGAGCACTTTGCCACCAGCAACTGTTGAAAGACATTTCTGCCTCCACTGAGCCTCAGAGCCAGCTCTTCACCTGTTTGGTGGGGGCTTGCTCTGGTAGCCAGTGGGTCCAGTGTGGAACTGGCTGGGGAGCTGGGCAGGATATCCACACCTTGGTTTCTAGGTTTGTGCTGCACTGGGATGAGGTCTGCTTTTGTTTCTCTGTGGACATTAAACAGCTCAACTGCAAGGTTTGATGCAAAATGCAAATACCAGGATTTATTTGTAACACTCAAGATAGTTCTTCCCATTTACAGATGTTTAGAAAATACAGAGGTGTGAAAAGAAAAGCCATGCTGAATGTACTCATGCTGAAGTTACATCAGAGGGATACCATTCCCATCGTCCAGTCTCGAGGTTTTTTTCTCTGCTGTCCAGCCAATAGTCAGGACTTCATGCTATGCTCACTTCTTTTTTTCATGAACTGTGTTAGCTGGTATAGCTGTCTTCCCTTTGAAGCCTTTGAGCAGGTTTGCATGTATGTAACCATTCACTCTAAAACTCACTGTGTCCTTTTCCTTAGTAGAAGAGAGTGACTCTTTAGTTCTGACCTAAGCAGTCAGAAATTGCATCAGGTCCTCAAAAAAGTCTTAAAATGCACAGGTGTGTTTTTGTTGGTCTCCTTTTCTTTAAGCGAAAGGTTAAATGCAGGACCTCTTGTCTCCTGGTTTCTGTGCCTTCAAGTTCTCTTTTTTCTGAATTCAGAGGGGCTAAACGCTTACTTAAATTATTATGATTCAAACTAAAGATTTAACAATGTAATAAAAAGCTGAGACTTAAAATGTACAAGACTCAAGTTATGAGAACTGGTAACACACAAATTCATTAAAATATTGGATTTCTAAATTCAGAATTGATCAAAAACCCAGAATTGATCAGGTTAGTTTGAGGACATTGTGAATTATTTGTGGGCAAGCTAGGAACCAAAAAGAAAAACTTGCATTGTTTTTCTTGCACAGGATAAAAGCCTATATACTTTTAAGTTCACAGCTTGTCTTGGAGAGGCCTTGACCTGAATCACATGGTTCTTTTCTGTAGTTTGTAGCACTTGTACTGGGGTTCCAGCATAAGAATTTGTAGCTATTTCTTGGTATGATGGTTTCACATTTACACCGTGCAGTGTCACAGCCGTCACTGTAAACCTTCTGTGGTTAAGGTTTCCTATTCCATCTATCTGCATTTAAAAGGAAGCAGCATCCCTGCCACCTGAAGTGCTGGCTGCATTAGGCTTGTACCTGTCTCTGTTGCTCATTTCTCTTTTTCTTTTCCTGCCATCTTTGGAGGGACAAGCTCCTTCCTCCACAGTCCCACTCCCAGTCAGAGGGACACAGAGCGCTTCCTCTTCCTGGCGGCATACTCCCCTGCCACAAAATTGGATAAGGAATGGCTCAGGTGGGTGTCCAGGGTATCAGAGTTGTTGCTGCTGATTTTCACCCATGGGCACAGGCACTGGAGCATAGCTCTGCGGATGTAGCTGTCAAAGCAAAAGTAAATGAGAGGGTTGGCACAGCTATTGGCAAAAGCAAAAGGGCTGCTCACCTTTATGCCCAGCTGGGCAATCGTGCCAGAAAAACAATCAGGCTGCTTTAGGAGTCCCAAAAGGATCACCATAAACTTGAAAAGATTGTAAGGAACCCAGGAGACAACAAAAGCTGCCACAACAATGAAGACGATCTTGATGGATTTTCTCAGTTTCTTATCACGTTTCCCAGCCTTCTGATAGTGCAGGCAGAGTCTCCTGGTGATGGAGCAGTAAAAGGTTAAGATACTCAACAGTGGGAAGAAGAAGGCCAAGATCAAAAGCATCAGCGACATGATCTGTTTGGCTTCTGTCACAGCTTTGTCTGTGCAGTAAGTCTTTCCATATTGCTTCTTCAGTTCTCTGGACAAAAGGGTTGGAACCCCCAAGCAGCAGGATAATACCCAGACACAGATGCAGAGTGCTCTGGAATAGGATCTCGTCCTGATCCGCCTTGCGACAGACGGGTGCATGATAGCAAGGTAGCGGTCAGCACTCATACAGGTGAGCAGGAGGATGCTGCAGTACATGTTGACTGAGATGACATAGGAACTAGCTTTACAGAGGAAAGATCCTACCCTCCAGCTCTCATCTGACACCTCCATGTCCACCCAGAATGGCAGCGTGATGAGGAAAATGAAGTCAGATGCAGCGAGGTTGATGATGAAGATGTCAATCAGCCTCTGGACCCGTCGCTTGAAGACTAAGGCCGCTATCAGGACTGAGTTGCCAACAATGCCCACCAGGAACACAGCACAATAAAGGATAGGGAGGAAGGTGGACATATGCTGAAGGTGCTGGTACTGGCACTGGTCATCATAGTAGTAGTCATAGTTGAAGGTGACTGTAGACATGGATGACAGCTGGGAGAGCTCCATTTCTGGCCCAGCTGTCCCCATCATCGCTCTGAGAGAGGCCCTGAGCTTCCCCTACCCTTCCCTTCCACATCTTCTTTAAAAACATATTATTAGTGAGGGGGGAGGAGGTGGAGAGGGGGTAGGAGGAGAAAAGTGGTTTTGTGGGGAGGTAATTTGTACGCTTCTAACCAACTGCAAAGGCAACGAACAAGCAACAAGAGTATCTGATTAGTCAAAACCCTGCCTTCAGAATAAGTGCTTGTGGCTTTTTTAAAAATCAGGTTTAGTTTTACTGATTTTATCTCCATTTCACATTTTCTGGCTCTGGGTTTTGCTTTTCTTTGGGGTGGAGGGAAGGTAGTTTTCAAGATTCTGAATTATTTTTTTCTTTTTAGGAAAGTATATTGGTAGTTTGAAGAAATTTGAGATTGTACCATCTCAAAAGAAGTCCGAGAGCAGTGAATTCAGGTGCCCCAACTTTTATCTATATTCAAAACATTTTGTATAAATTGCTTGTCGGGGAAAGTTTGACTTTTCTGAAGCTTGTAGGTTTTTACTTTACTTGTCTGTTTATGACTGCTGTTTTCTGTTGAAAGTAATTCTTTCATATGAATATAACCAGGGAGAAACATTTAAAACTGCTATATCCATTCTGCCCTGTAGCTGTTGTTCTTTATCAGTCCCAGGTGCTTGGTTGCCCTGCCAGTGCCCCCCTCCTGCCCAGCAGCCCCACCAATTCCTCCAGATCTGGACTCTCCATGCCCAACTTTAGGAATGTATTAGAAACTTCGAGAACAGTTTTCCAGTGTGTGGGACAGTCTTCTGCAATTTGAAACTTGACACTCTCATCCCCCACATAGGCTTCCTTATCAGCCACAGTCCTGGACTCCAGAGCAGTGGATTACTCCTTCTTCTGGCTGCACAGCCTGCATGGCTCTTGAGCTGTTCTTACATAAATCACTCACTTCTCTTAATGAGTTCTGATTTCCTTCATCTTTCATTCACAATATCAGTATCGCTCCAGCTGTAACTTACCTTACAGACAGCCCTTTCAGCATTGCATAAATCAAATGGAATTCTCATTTTTAAAACTACTGAATTCATTACAGATTTGTCAGTGCATACTGATTTGAAACCTGCACTATTGGTCTTCATCATCCTTCCTCTCTTCTGAAAAGAAATTAATTTTCTCCTTCCTCTCCCTCCCACCTGCATGTTCACAGACCAGGCACATCTCCAGGATTCTTAAAGCTTTGAGGAAATCACCGACTGGTGCGTGCTCCTTCCCTGGGCAGACAAATTTCATCTGTACGTGTCTCCACATGCAAAGGGCAACTCCAAATCACACACACAGCAAGTTAGTCACTCCAGTGCACTCTGCATGCACTCCGATTCACTCTCCCAGTGCTCAGGTTATGTGCTCCAGTGAAGCAGGTACTTCATAGAGTTCCAGGCACCTGCAAAAGCAGCCAGCTGCTATAAAACAACTGGCTGTTGGATGGAAGGGTATTTAGGTGGGCACTGTCTCATGTGGATATGCTGACATCTGATAAGTATCCAGTTACATACAGCTGCTTTCCGATCTGTAGGGCACTAGTGGACTCTAGCTGACTATTTTTATGGAATGTGTAAGCGTTTATTTAGTGAGTGTAATTCAGCCATCACAAACTCTGAAAAAGGATCAAGGTGTATAAAAACACCCTGGCTTAGATTACTGATTTGTATGCCACTGATGTAAATGTGAACCTGTAAGGGGAATGACAGGCTAAAAATATCTTCCTGCCGTCTCAAAGTGGGTGTTAAGTGTTCACCCTAGAAATCACTGTGTCCTTTTCTAAGTAGGAGGCACTTACAGTCTTTAGTTAGTTCACTCATGAATCAGAGTAAAAAAAACGTTCCATAGATTTGCAAATGTCTCGTTGTTATTCTAGGAGTAATCTCCTGCACCTGATTGCCTAAAAAGCAATTCTTATTTTCAATGAAATTCAGAAGTCTCTTCTGTGGTGATTAAAGTAAGGAGATACTATTGCTACAAGTCTTATTGTTTTTGAGAGACTTATCACTGGTCAGTTACAGTATGGATTTGTGTGCCAGTTTATTTCTTGCCTGGCAAAGCTGGGAGAAGGAAGCACAGAACCAAACTCCTAAAACTCTCAGAATCACGTTGCTTTTACAATGAGGACATTGCAATTTGTACGCAAGAGACATCAAGTGTAAACCTGCAAGAAAACACAAGGTAAAAACAATCTTCTCACCATCTGAAGAATACAAAGAATATATTGAGTTTTCAGCCAAGACTTGTGTAAAAGTGCCCAAGTAGCTTACAGTTTACAAAAACGATGCGTGATGAAGTCAGTGCAGACTTGAGTTTTGTGTTGTCTTTGCTTATTACTGCTTCAATGAATGTGTTTCAGTTCTTTTCTTCCAGGAAGCACTGGGAAATAGAGGCATTCTCTTTCCATCAGCACTAGAGCAGGAGATCAGCTGAAGCCTACAGTCAGTTCTACAACAGTTCTGCCTCTCTTGCAAAGGTGGACCTACATGTTATTTTACTCTGCAGTTGGAACACAGCAGCTTACAAGAAGTTACAAGCTTTAGAAATCAGACACAAACTTCTCATCCCTCCACTTTCCACTACTTCATACTCTTTGAAATTCACTCCTTCCCTCTCCATCTAAGAGCAAACAAAAAAGTGAATAAATTTAAAAAGCTTAGAGGCATCATAAAGATATGTTTATGTCTGTGTAGTCCTGTGTTTGTGGTTCCTCACTATGTTGTCTCCCTTTAGTTTAATAGCCTTACTCACTAAAATAAAAAATTAAATACTAAAACTTTTCCATCAAGGACCAACTCTGCTCTATTGAATTTGCTCTGTATTTCTTGAATGCTCTGAATAGACTTAGGGATGTTACTCCATGTTGCCATATTCCACATGTGACACCTCCTTATCTGTGCAGAAGATTTGCAAAGAGAATCTAAAGCATTGTCATGAATATTGAAGCGATCTGTAATTATCCAAGAGGAGCAGCAGCAGGTGTATTTGCCAGTAGCCCTCTTCTCATCCTGCTCCTATATTTCCAGGGCACTTTCCTCCTCCTAGGCATCACCAAATACATGTAAACCATTTTCCCCAAAAAAAATTCTCTGCTGAAGCGACCAGCTACTCGTTTGGCTTGGGTGTATGTTCTTCCATTCAGGATACCCATCTTGTCCAGCACTTGATGCAGCTCTGAAAAAATGAAACTTCTGCGTGCTGACTAGTTTTGAACCTGAGAATAAACTTTTGCAACCAAACACGCAGAGGAGGTACTGTGATGGTGGCTCCACATTTGGCCAGTTCTCCTTTAAAGTGTGTGTATCTCTAGTGGTCCTGCCTCTCTCAAACGCATCTGTGAAATCTGTCAGGTCAGAGTTTGGACCATTCCTTAAACTTTCCTCATAGGATATGCTGAGGTGTTTCCAAGAGCAGCAAGGGAAAAGCTTTCATGTCTTTGTTCATGGTTCTGTTAGTGCCTGTGATACATGTATTATGGTAGGTAGTAGTCACGCAATTTTGTGGGAAAACTATCTGCACAGGAAGTATGCAGTGTTGCTGATTTTGTTTGTTACATACACCACCTCCCCCTTACAAATTTCTGCAATTAAAGCATTTCAGATAGCAAAGTACGGGTTTGTTTTTTGTGGGATTTATTTGTTTGTCTGTTTTTTAGTGTTTTGGTTTTGGTTTGGTTTTTTTTTGGGGGGGGGTTGTTTGGTTGGTTGGTTTTTTGTTGGTTTTTTTTTTGTGTGTTTTTCTTGTTTGGTTTTTTTGTTTGTTGTTTTTAGTTTTTGTTTTACATCCTCTATTTTGTGATAGTTCAAATGTTTTTTTCCAGTTTGTACATGCACTTTTATATAAGCACAGGCATCTAGATAAAATAAGCTGCATATCTGTAAATTAGTAATAGTGATAAATGCTGAGGAGAGGTTCATTTGCCTGTAAAATAAAGGGTAGTAGTCTCTGAAAGATAATACTTCAATAATATGTACGAAATGGATTTGTAGACCTAATTTAAAAAGAAAAAAATCAAAGATGCCAGTAAATTGGCTGAAACCGCCCTACTATGCTATGGCTAGTTGAAGGCAGGCCCAGAGGTGACTACATGAATGCCAACCAACAGAAGTTTTCCCCTCAACAAAGAGGAAAGGGTGGAACCAATTCAGGTAAAATTGTGGGCACTGAGACAATGACTCAGGATACACTGAAATAGGTTCATGCTGAGAGAAGTGGTCTACAAAATGCAGTGCTGGAAGAAAATATTTTTGTATGCCTAATTTTAAAATATTGATTATTACTTATTGCCATTTAACTCATCCTTTTTTAATTTATAGTTTTGTGTATGCTTTATAACGTACATACTATATTGGTACTGTAGTATATGTGTATAATTCTAAAAGAATATATACATTTAATAGGGGTGTCTGATCAAAAAGTTTTTACTGATGTGGTGCATGATAAAAAGGTTTGGAGACCACTAACATGGAGGAGTGAGTATCATAATGCCCCAGTGCTATTCATGGTATTTAGGAGAAATGCATCTAGAAGGTTTTCTCTGTGAAAATTATACTACTGTGTTCTGTGCCAGAAAAAATAAAAGAAAATAAAGAAGGCAGAAATAAAATCAGACAAACTGTATAAAGAAGTCTGAGGGGAACTGAAGAGCTTTTCTGCTCACTCAGGCTATATGACATGCTCATAGGTGGTATCTAATAAAACTGCCCTTTTTATTATTACAAAGAGAATATTTGCTGGGGGAGGTGACATCTTGCAAATTAACTAGTAGTTTTGGAAAAAACAGGCCGACTTTCAAGCACCACTTTCAGGTCTGAATCAATAATTCCAGAAGAGAATGTGATATAACAAGGTTTTTTTCATTTTTCATTCTGTATTGGCTTCATTTAATACAGATTGTGCTGCCTCCTACAAATATTTACTTATTTCCTTAGACTGTGAGGACTAAAATGACACAGATTTTGTACTAAAGAATTTAATTTTTTTTTTCTGCAACATATTGGGGCTTTGTTTTTGTTTGTTTTGTTCACAGCACTCTGATGTTAAATTCTGAGAACTTAGTAACACACATGGATCCAGGTCTGCTATCAAAGGAATTTCACTTTTGCAAAAAGCAGGAGCAGTGTTTATGCTTTAGCCCTCAGCATTATTCCTTTCGTGCTTGCTTTCCTGTGCACAGTAAAACAAACTTTCATTTTAAAACCTTCCCAACTGATCCTGTTCTGTAACTAAACTGATCAATGGTTCTGCTGAGGCATATTGAGGAAGTATGAAAAGAAGATAAAAGAAAAAAGATAGTTGTTGGCAAGGAATGACCCCTGCATCCATCTGTAATGTTTTTATTGGGTTACTCTTACTATAAGGAAGGGTATTTTTCCAGCAAAAAAAATAATAATCCAGATGAAATCTGCAGAGAGTATTTGATTTGAAGTAAATAAAATGAAAATGCATCTCTTCCCTCTGGATGCTTTTGAGCAGCTGCATACTTCATATTGATCAGGGCAGATTATGAAAAACAAGAGGCCACTGTAGCCTAACTTAATAATGGAAGTAGCAGTGGCTGCAAATTTCTTCAGAATTGATTTTAATTTTTATGAAACTAGATCTTTCTGGAGAAAAGCTGTAGACATGCCAGTGTTAGATAATTCACTATACTTTACAGAAAATGGTTCCGGTTCTGCTTTTACCATGGCTTAGAATACAGAGAGGTTTTGTTGACTTCTTTTTCCTTTTAATGTTTTCTGGCTTCAACCTTTGATAGTTTTTCCAGGTATACAGAAAGAAGTTACTGACTTTTTTTGTTCCCTCTTGCTACTACATGTATTGTATAGTCTTGCAACTGCTTAATTTGGTAAATGAACTCCTTAAATAAACTCCTCTTCTAGAAATAAAATTGACTGACCTTCTGTGATATATTTCATTGAGATAGGTTTTCTAACTGCTCAGAGATTTTCATATCCCTTTTCAGGTTTATCTCTACTTGCTTAACATATCGAAACTAGAAATGCTATTTCAGCAGCCAGCAACAATTCTAGATGTGATACATGTGAGATTCTTTCCTCCTTGTGATTTCTCAGTTTATACATCTGAGGTTATAGGAATGTTGGGGGGTTTTTTTGGGCCTACATCTTGGCAGTTGGTACTTGTTAAACATTTTTCCTCCTCATTTTGTGTTTCCCAGGATAAAGTCCCATGTCAGATAAGTATACCCTACAGCCTTTGCTTTTAAATTAATGAGCTCATCGATGACCTTATTGAAATGCATGTTTGCTTGTCCCAACATGATCAGGTCACCCTGTCCCAGTGCCCTGTCCATGTCATTATTTACCCTCCCCTCGTGTCATCTCGGAGGTTTATCAGCAATACTCTGCTTTTCTCCAGGCCATCAATAAAGATGATAAGTATTTTAGAGTCCAGGATAAATCCCAGTCAGACCCCAAAATACATCTTTGTAGACATTTACATTATGAGGTGTTGGTGAGACAGGTCCATGTTCCAGAAAGGAGGGGCATATAGACACAGGTTTCTTTAAAAGTAATTACTACTTATTTTTTTAAATAAGAAAAAAAAAGTTGCACCAAATCAGAGATGTTTTTTTCTATCATGGCTTTCATTTTTACATCCTAGCTTCTTACCTTGCTGCAAAAATATTTCCTGGCTGTTCTGGTGGAGAAGTTGGTTGGCATAATTCCCCAAAAGTCCTTGGAGGCATGAAAGCCTCGGATGCATCTGGGTTTTTTTCTGAGTATTTGTTTGCTTGTTTGGAGGTCTGTAAAATCAAGACTGTGTGGGCTGGTCTCTCAGCCAGGGGAATTGTTAACCACTTTTACTAAGAGTCCTCTCGTAATTTCCGTGGTTTCATGTACCAAGGATGGAGGGAAACGTCCAGTTTGGGGCACGGAGTCGGTGTTACCAATTTTTTCAATTTTTACTGACTTTTTTCTTTCCCCCCCCCCTTACTTGGTGTTTTCCCAAGGCATTCAGCCAGGCTATCACATCACCATTTTTAACAAGCAATCAAGACAAACATAAAGAACTANTGGGCGGTGGGTGTCGCGCCGGGCCAGGCCGGGCGGGCGCTGAGGGGGGGACGGGGCTGACGGGGAGAAGCGCGGCTGAGGCCTCGGGGCGCTCCCCTCGGGTTTGCTGGCGGCCTGCGGCTGTCGCCTCCCGCGCGGGGCTGACGCCTGGGAGGCCCAAGACCCCCGGGAGCGGTCTCGCTCTGTGGGGATGCCCGGCCGGTCCGGCCCGGTGCTGGCCTGGTCCTGCAGGGACAGGTGCTGTTGGCCCGAGGGCTTTTCAAGTCATTTTCCCCCTCCATCTTACCTTTATTATTTCATTAATGATAGCACTGGGAGATGTCTGTGAAGTAATATCAGAGTGAAATTTTGATCTCCAGCCATTCGGTTTGCTCTCTGTTTGTAGATCACTTGTTGTGAACTAGTGGTGTGGAAGAAGCTGAATGAATGGAACAGTCAGGGCAGAAGGGAAGTTTGCTTTTCGTGCTCTCCGCTGGCCACAGGACGCAAACAAAACTGTGCCGCTGAAGTGACCTGGAATCATTGGATCTGTGTGTCCTGAGGGACTCTGAGCATCTCTGAAGGTAAAAAAGTTTTTGGTAGCAATCTTTCCTAAGCTTTTGTTGCCCTGAATATCGAACGGACGATCCTGTTTGGTGCTGTTGCCATCTTTCTCCCCATATTTGCACTCTCTTGTAGGCCGCCTGTCTAATCCCTATTTGATTGCAAGCATGTTTCCTGAGAGACTGTCAGCGAATGCAGCCTTCCTTTTTTTGTGATGTCACGTAAAAGGAGTTTCTTAAATGTGGTGACCCACTGTTGGCTGAAAGGAGTGACCACAGTAACAAGATAAAAATATGCATGTTTTTGTATTCCCTTCTGCCATGGTACAGTAACTTCTTACAAAGACTGTGCAGTCTTCAGTGTTGGAGTTGATTTTTTGCCAGATTACTTGCCTTTGTTCTGTTCTCTGTTTTTTCTTTCCCAACTCTACTGACTTGCCCCCTTTGTTTTTCCCTTCTTTGAAGTGCATGCAGTCTGGTCATTCTTTTGAGTGTTACTTCCAGTTTGGCCTTTGCCTTCTCTTTTTTTTTGAGCTATTTTCAAAAATTTTCTTCTTCGAAAATTTTAAAATTTTTANGCCAGGTGGGAATCAGCCTCTTCTCCCAAGTAACCAGTGACAGGACGAGAGGACATAGTCTCAAGCTGCGCCCGGGAGGTTCAGGCTGGACATAAGCACGAGCTTCCCCACACGAAGAGCCCTGCGCCATCGGACAAGGCAGCCCGAGGAGCCGCAGGGGCCGGCGCCTCCGGAAGCGGGCGGCAGAACTACAGCGGCAGAACTACAGCGGNGTGGGGATGCCCGGCCGGTCCGGCCCGGTGCTGGCCTGGTCCTGCAGGGACAGGTGCTGTTGGCCCGAGGGCTTTTCAAGTCATTTTCCCCCTCCATCTTACCTTTATTATTTCGTTAATGATAGCACTGGGAGATGTCTGTGAAGTAATATCAGAGTGAAATTTTGATCTCCAGCCATTCGGTTTGCTCTCTGTTTGTAGATCACTTGTTGTGAACTAGTGGTGTGGAAGAAGCTGAATGAATGGAACAGTCAGGGCAGAAGGGAAGTTTGCTTTTCGTGCTCTCCGCTGGCCACAGGACGCAAACAAAACTGTGCCGCTGAAGTGACCTGGAATCATTGGATCTGTGTGTCCTGAGGGACTCTGAGCATCTCTGAAGGTAAAAAAGTTTTTGGTAGCAATCTTTCCTAAGCTTTTGTTGCCCTGAATATCGAACGGACGATCCTGTTTGGTGCTGTTGCCAGCTTTCTCCCCATATTTGCACTCTCTTGTAGGCCGCCTGTCTAATCCCTATTTGATTGCAAGCATGTTTCCTGAGAGACTGTCAGCGAATGCAGCCTTCCTTTTTTTGTGATGTCACGTAAAAGGAGTTTCTTAAATGTGATGGCCCACTGTTGGCTGAAAGGAGTGACCACAGTAACAAGATAAAAATATGCATGTTTTTGTATTCCCTTCTGCCATGGTACAGTAACTTCTTACAAAGACTGTCCAGTCTTCAGTGTTGGAGTTGATTTTTTGCCAGATTACTTGCCTTTGTTCTGTTCTCTGTTTTTTCTTTCCCAACTCTACTGACTTGCCCCCTTTGTTTTTCCCTTCTTTGAAGTGCATGCAGTCTGGTCATTCTTTTGAGTGTTACTTCCAGTTTGGCCTTTGCCTTCTCTTTTTTTTTGAGCTATTTTCAAAAATTCTCTTCTTCGAAAATTTTTAAATTTTTATGTGTCACTTCTTTTAAAAAGTTAATATAATTGCAATATCTTGTTAAGCACTTTTGCCTGTTTACAACTACCTAGTGTTGTCTTAAATTCGTTGCATAGCTTAGTTTCAGCTGTAACTTGTTTGAAATAGCTTGTTTGAAATGTCCTGTTAGACAAAAATGGGCTGTCAAATCTATATGAACAAATCTGTTAAAACGGTGAAGGTGCTTGTTGACGGCCTATAGAGACAAAGCATTTTTATTTGTTATGAATCTTTATGTCTTTATGATTAGTGTCATCTTTGGTAATAGTAATGCTATTTTTTCATAAGTAAGTTTATTCTAAAGCACCTCCTACACATTGTTCTGCACAGAACGTTTTGCAAAGTGTGGCATTAATCCCATAGACATGCAGTGTGTTTCTTCATGGTCTTGTCTGGTAACTGTTTCTTACTGTGCTCACTGCTCCCATTGAACTCTGCCTGGGGCTGGAAGGATGGTTCTCTCTCTAGAAAGGACACCTCATTTAAGAGGGAGTGTGTCTCCTGTAAATGAAGATGCATTGGATATGCATGGCGAATGGGCAGGGTAGTCAAATCTACTACACTGGCAGGAAAAACTGGTTCAAGCTTTACATAAAATGTTGTAGAATTCTTCATCTTTAAGTAAGTAGTTGAAGTGTTAGGCTGAAGCATTGAGGGAACCTTTATTGGAAGGAATAGGGAGTCCACTCTTGCCTTGTCAGTGTCCTGTCCATACTGAAAATCATTTTGGGACAAATGCTACACAAAGCTACCTTCTAGATTTTGGGGTCTGTAGCCCCCTTGGCTGCTCTCTACCTATGCCTGCAATTATATTACAAGGATTGAATGTCAGTAGATTGCCATGTCCCTTTTACCAAGTGGATAATGAACACTGGGCGATGCTTTAATTTACTGTTTGGTGATTAACCCTTCATTTTGCTTATGAACTGTTCTTGTTTGCCAGCTGACATCAACTCTGCCATGTTCACAGTAGGCTGGTCAGCACACAGAAAGCTGGTCAGAAGTGTGTGGTTGTTTTTTAATGGTGATCTGGCAGGGATGCTTCCAGCACCAATGTTCTGCACCTGGCAGCAGGGATTTGTATCTGAAAGTAAGACTTCTGGGCCAGTTCTTATTTTTCTCTGTATAGAGGATATTAGGTATAAATTTGATAGGGCTTTGTCATTGTAAGCGTTTATATTGAAAGGCAGTGACAGGGGATCAGTGGCCCAATAATGTCCTGGTTTACATTCTTTTTCACCAGACACTACTCTGAGGATGGAGCTTGTGGGTTTTTGTGATCCTTCCACCCAGAGAGAGCCCTTTCTAAAGAGAGGAGTCTGTTGCAGAGGGTTCCTCTCGAAGTGAATATGACTACAATATAGTGGAAAATCCAGACCAGCCTGCTCACCACCTTGTTCTGCTGCTTGCTCTGAGAGTGATCTGCTCCTCTCTGAGCTCAGCTGGGCAGGAGCTCTGGCCCTGCAGATGCCATTTGCCCTGTTTGCTTCGGGGAAAGGGTGTGAAGGGGATGGGATCCCTCAATTAACTTAGTAGGGCTGAATGGTGAGGTCAGATCTATATAGCAACTTGCCCTCCCTATCCTGTTCATCCCATATCCTGTGTACCTTGAGCTAGATGCTGGGATATCGAAGGAGAGTGGAAGTACATAAGCAGGAATTAAACACTGCACAGAGAATTTGCTTCCAAGTCTGGGCTTGATTCTGTATTTTCTACATAAATAAGCCTGGGGACAATGTGTTCTCCCTCTCAATATTTCTATTAACTTATAAAAGTTCCAAGCTTGTAGATTATTATTTAAGTACAGTTATGGTATGCAAACTTTGCAGTATTTTAAATAGGTGTTTCTTGTCAGTTCACCAGGAATCAGTTCTATCCTTTCTCATTGCTAAGGATGCAATTCAAGGATGGATATTGCAGAGAGTATGGCTCATTTAATAGGAAATTATATGAGAATATAATTACTCCTCTTTGTTAGCCAGTTTCACACAAGTAGAGGAGCAGATGGAGTGGAAAAGAAATAAGAATGATATTGTTAACAGCAAACATTGATGCCTTTGAAATTCCCTTCTTTAATTTACAACTTGTGTTTTAGTTCAGAATTTCTTACTGACAAGTCTGACTTGAGGCACTGGTGTTTTTCCTTGTAAATGTTGAGGTTTAAAGCACTTGCTGCTTCCAGTTGCGGTTCATTCAGTTGCAAAGAAAGTAGACCAAAATATTTTGATCAAAGTGTGTGGGAGAAGGGAGGTAGAGCAAGCAGTAGACAAGAGCTGATTAGATAGTAGCTCCTGCCACCAGCCTACCTCTAGCTGCTGAGCTAGCTTCAGATTTTTATTTTCTGGCAAGTGCCTCAAACCTGATTCATAATAGTCCATAAATTTAATCAAGCACAGAAAATGCACAAGAACAACTGGCATCTGAGAGGAGTTTTTGGGTATATTGCACTATCCGCACAATATTTTGTGTATTACCAATCACTTGCTCATTAAAGTCATGGTATTGTCATAAGCATAAGCATGTGTGGTATTTTCCCCATGCTTCCTTTGACTGTGGATCGACACCATTTGGGAGCACGACCCCACAAAGGAAGGCATAAATGGTCCATAAGAGAGGGACACAGAACAAAGTCCTTGTGGCAGCATATGAAGGCCTTTCAGTTTTGTCACCTTGTTCCTATGGAACAGGGCACCCCCTGCATTGTTCTAGGTCTTCAAAAATACCACGGTGTGTATTGTGGCATTATTGCAAATTTGTCTTCCAGTGCTTCCTTCATGTTCTGCCTCTAGTGCCTAGCTACATTTCATGTTCTGCCTCTAGAGCCTAGATACATTTCTCTCTTCCCTGAAGGCATTCCAGCACCTTGGCATTGGTGCCCTTTGTGAGCAGCCTGGAAGAGCTTTTTTGGCATGGCTGTGTTCTTATCTTTGCTGTAAACACAAGCTGTGAAAGCCGTATGCGGTGGCAGGCTAAAAATATCTTCTACCATTGGTAATCTCTTAAGGAAAGATAAGTCTTCTTCCTGGGCGTTGTGGATGGATTCTCTGACATTCCCCACAATCAGGATCACAAATGGCAGTGAGCTGTGTCATCTGCTTTGGGGATGAGTTGGAGTTGTTCTGTCGGTTGCTGTTTCAGGGAGAGCAGCTAGTGTATTGTGGCTGGAAGAGCACACTGTCTGGGGTATTATCCCTAATTTGAACTCGCAGATCCAGTGGGTGCTGACCAGCACTGTAGATTTGCTCAGTGTTCCTTCGATTCTGGCAAGTTGGAAAAAAAAAGACATGTATATCCTGAGGGGACGTTGCAGAAGGGGCTGATGCCATGAGTTTGACACTGCTGGGATTGCTTTATCTGTACTTGCAGAAGTGTTGCTCACTTGTCCCTCTCTTCCTGCCAAGGACGCCATGATGGATAACCGGTTCGCTACAGCACTGGTGATCGCCTGCGTGCTCAGCCTCATCTCCACCATCTACATGGCAGCCTCCATTGGCACTGACTTTTGGTACGAATACCACACCCTGTCCCCAGCTGAGAACGTTAGTGAAGCTGGTAGAAGCATCTGGGAGGAGTTTGTCAGCAAAGATGCAGATGAGAAGACCTACACAGATGCGCTCTTCCGGTGCAACGGCACGGTTGGATTGTGGCGGAGGTGTATCACTGTACCCAAAAACTCGCACTGGTACAGCCCACCAGGTATCTCCAGAGCAATTATCACTTCCCTAGCTTGCCTGGGGTGCTATGTGCTAACTTCTTCAGGATAGACTCATGCCACTTTGTTCCTCCAGAAGGCTTATTGCTAGTTTATGTTTTGGTTGGATTTTAAAACAGTCAGTCCAGATTTTTAAAGAAAAAAGGGCAGAATTTTCTGTGTCTGTCAGTGCTGCAGTTTCTGGATTTGGCACATGATACTTGATCTAAATTTAGTCTTACAAGCTTGATTTTTATTTTGCCTCAGCTGTGCTGTTGGGAATACATTTATAGTTGCTCTATCAGTTACTGTCTTTTTAGGACAGATCCTGGGATCCAGCAATGGAGTAAAGATACTAGTTTATGAAGGAAGCACTCATTACTTTTAGCTAGTCATTCACTTTGTTCACATCGCAAATATCCCACCATTGTATCAGCACATCTTGGATTCTTTGAATGGATACGGAGTGAAATATTTGTATTATTTTTCAAAATCATTGGGGATAAAATGTGGGGTAAACAATTATTTTAATTGCTTCAAAGTTGATTTTGGGTACTTACTGTATGTGTAAACCCTTTTATTTTGACCCCTCTTAAAAGTAAACTACCAACTACATTTTCTGGAGAAAAAAACATTACATTAAATACTTTTTTTTCCTCTCATGAAAATACTTGTTTTGGAAGACACCTAAACCAGTTCTGCTCAATAGTATTCTCAAAGCAAAATCTAACTGAGGTTGAAACTTAGTGTAAACAAGCAGATCTTTCATGTTCTTTAACTAGGCCATTCTATCCTGTTTTTAATTTAACTGTTACTTACTGTTAGTTAACTACATTCTGCATGTGAAGATAAGCACAGCTTAGTTAAGAGACCCCAAGCACAAGAATATGTGGCAACATAGTTGAGCATCTTATGCCACCACATTTTTTCCCGTCTGTTACACATGGCAGAGTTCTCTGTGGATAATCCAGGGAGGCTTGAAGGTTATGCACATTGGAATGCTGTCCCTTAGTGTAGTACCTCGTAAGAGACATGTTGTGCCAACTACATCATAGGAAAGCATCTACAGACCTGTTTGGAGAGGTGATTTTTTTCTCACAAATAGAACTTTGAGGCGCTTACTAGCTCAAATCATTGGGAAAGGAGGATTTGAAAGGGGAAAAGGGGGGTTGAGGGGAGACGCCTAATGGTAACTTTCTTTTTTTCCACCCCCAGAAACAGATATGACTACAAACTGCATCAGTTTCTCCCTCTCTGATCAGTTTGTAGAAAAGTACATAGAGCCTGGAAATCACAACAGTGGCACAGATTTGAATCGGACTTGTAAGTGTCTTTCACTTCTAATAGATAAACAGGTAGAATTAAAAAAGGATGTTTTTAAAATACAGTCACTAGTGAGGAAAGTTTCTGTGTCTTGCTTGCCATTTATTTTTTTTTACAGCAGCACAGGCAGTAGGTCAGAGTTTAAAAGGAAACATAGATGTGTTGGCAGGGGGTTTGCCTATGAATGCAGTACAGGAGCTAATGAGTTAACAAATTAATTTCTTTCTGCTTCAATTGAGTCTTTGGCCCTTTTTGCCTACGAATGTAGAATGTCTGATGAAGCAGAAACAGCAGGGTAGAAGGGAATGTCAGATGGTGGGAGAAGATCCATTTCTAGCGCATCTTCAGCAAACTTGTCTTGTGTGCTTCTCTTATATGCAGATCTCTGGCGATTGCAGTTTCTCCTGCCCTTTGTCAGCATTGGCCTCATGTGCTTTGGGGCTCTGATTGGGCTCTGTGCTTGTGCCTGTCGCAGCCTTTACCCGGCCATTGCCACTGGAGTCCTGCATTTCCTAGCAGGTAAGTGCTCCTCCAGAAGCTCAGAGTACCACTGGAGCACTCCATGGGTGAGCTCATTGTGCTTTGCTGCTTCCTTCCACAGGGCTGTGTACGCTGGGCCTCGTTGGCTGCTATGTAGCTGGGATTGAGCTGCTCCATAAGAAGCTGCCTCTGCCAGAGGACGTGAGGGGTGAATTCGGCTGGTCCTTCTGCCTTGCCTGTGTGTCGGCACCTTTGCAGTTCATGGCAGCTGCTCTTTTCATCTGGGCAGCTCGCACCAACAGGAAAGAGTTCACCCTCCTGAAAGCCTACCGTGTGGCATAAGTGCTGCTACAGCAGTCTGGGTTTTTCGTGTTAGAGCCTCTTCTCCCCCAGCCCTTACTACTTTTTTCTTTTAGTCAGAAATTTATCATGTACTGCATGCTTCTTGCCAGTCAAGACAATTTAGCCTGCTGGCCCTGAAGACAAAGACCTCTGGGCTAAGTGGCCAAACCCTGCCAGAAGTCTGCAGAACTTGAACAGGTTTTTTAATTGGGTTTTTTTAAGAATTGTTATTATTTTTTAAGCTACATTTGGTTGTTGACAGTTCCCTTAGTTAGGTGTACATGCCCCTTCCTAATTTTATAACTGTCAGCCTGCAGGAAATCGAAGTGATGTTGTAGGGTGGAAGAGAGATAGGAAAAGGTGCAGGTGTGCAAGAATGGGAACCTCAGTGCACAATAATACATAATCAGGAGCTGTCTGCTGTGTGACCCAAGCAGGCAGTACCTACAGGGAGCACCCAAGAGACATGGGGGAATTCAGAAACCTCTGTTATGGAAATACTGTAGCTAAATCAACCTGTAGCTCAGCTCTGGGTCTCCTATTGTCACTGGTTTGCTGTGCTTTATGGCATCTGCCAAAACTGCTGGAGGCAGAGCAGGCAGCTGTGGGAGTGCCTTTACAGCACAGCCTCCTGAATGCACACTCTGTACTTGCATCTGCCAAGGAGTGGGATAAGAAAGCCCTGATGGAGCTCTGTCCTGCTCTAGCTCCACTGCTTCCAGGACCCAGGCTAGTTTGGTATCTGCACTACATGTGATTGTGCACTCTCATCTTAATTTGTGGTGCTTTTGCTTGATGTGGAATAAGGCTTTCTTCTCTCTTGTTGAAAATGACCTCCTCACAAGTTTTTTGGTTTTAACTTGGTTTAGTGTATGTGTGTATATGTACATATATAAACTTAACTTTTTTTAAACCTCACCTGTTTATCCTATATAACACACAACAGGGTTTTCTTAAAAGGTGCTGCTCTTTCCCCATGTTGCCCAAAACCCCTTGTTTAAATTAAATGATAATGATAATAATAATAATAATAATAATAGTAATAATAAAGACTCAGAAATTTTCAGCATTGCAAGAATCTGATGGGAGGGTGGGAGAGCAAGGGAATGATCTAAGTGGATTTTACTTGGGGAAAGAAAAGCTGGTGTCCAGATTGTTCTGTTTTCATGGAAATGTCACCAGAAACAGTGACATTAAATTAGACTTTTTAAATTAAATTTTTGGGCTCCTGCTAACTTTCTATTTTCTCCTGCTCATCATTGGTGGTCACAACAACCCCATAATTTCCAGTTACTTCAAAAATGCACATATTTATTCTAAGTCACTACAACTCCAGACAGACTGGGTGATGTCATATCTAGAAAACAATGTTCCATGACTAAACTGTTCTATACTGAGGCCTTAACTCACCTTGTTTCCTTACTCCATGCTTGATATAAGAAGTAGCCTTAGGAGAAATAATTCCTGACCAAACGAGTGATGGCAAGGATTCTGTGGGATGCTGTTGATGAGAATGACACAGCAATAGGCATTTTTATCTCAGGTCAGTTTTTCTATTGTGTTTTGTGCCTTTTTGCCTTTTTTTCCCTAGTAGCTGTTGCTACCCAAGCTATATTTGCTGGGTCAGCAAACAGCCCTAGTCATGATTTCCCCAAAGATCAGGTATAACTCCTTATGTAATTTCTTTTTTTTTTTTTTCTCACATGTGTGATCGGGTTCTTTTACTATCATCATTGGAATCTTTACGAGGTAAAACAAGGATGGTGATAAGAACCAGAATCACTGAAAAAGCAGTGGCAGACCATTCAAGATAATCCTCATTCTCCTGCTGTTGAATAATTTTTACTTTTCCTCCTTAAACAGCCTCTTTCCTTCCCTGCAATGTCTGGGCCAGTAGTAACCTCATGAGAGGGGATGTGTTACTTTCGTGCAGTATCTGAGAGTAAATGAAAATCTGTGCTGCTTGATCTGTACTGATAGGGTGCTTTTTAGAGTAATTATCCGGACTTAGATAGATAAGGCCTAACTGCTCAGCTTGTCATATTCCTCATTTGCCCGAATTACTAGGGCACGCAAGCCTCAGCTTGGGTCAAAAGGACTGAAGCTGCTATTCTGCAGTTTGAGAGGAAACACTGTTGCTGATTTTATCTAGTATAGTTTATGGTTTTGTTTTTTTTTTCTTTTGGGAGCTGGTAGAATAATTGTATTGTGTGATTTTAATCTGAGCAATGGAAACCCTGTGTCCTCACTCTCTCCTCATGTAATGGGACACTTATTTTTCTGAAGTGTAAATCTCAGTTTCCAAATGTTGACTTTCTTGCTTCCAAAAGAAGAATTGTTATAGGGAGAAAAGGGAATGTTAGAGGTGCTGTCAGACTTTTCTTCATCATTTTAAATACCAGCAAAACCAAGATGGCCTGTTTGTGTCTGTGCCTGAGATAAATGTTTCTGGTTTTCTCTGCCCAGAAATGAGGAAAAGAGGCTTTAGTTGAGCCTTGATTTGGACCATTTTAACTAAAATGAGGATTGCCTTTCAGATTTGGTGGGAGGTCTTTTCTGTTTTGCCCTTGTGTAACGATTTCTTCATCAGAGTGGGTCTTGGTGAGAGGCAGGTCTCACCCAGAATAAGGACTGGCCATCTCTGATTGGGGTGGTGGATTTGTGTATCACTGTCTTGCTTTGTAACTGTGTGTTTTGCTCGAGGTGAGCAAAAGGGAGCAAGAAGAGTTCTTGGACTGCTGGCTTGGGTCCACTAAATGGTATTGGAGGACAGAACAACAGAGGAGATACTGAGGATGGAGTAATTCTGTAAAAGAGGTGATTAAGCACACTAACAAATAATGAGAGAGCTATTGACCTGCAGTGTGTGACACAGGCCCTTCAGACTGACAGAGCCTCATGCCTTGTTCAGAGGCTGCATTCAAGAGGAGCTTGAGGGGTGTGTGTATGTTTGTGGTCAGATACATGTGTGCAAATGCAGACACCATTGCTCAAAAAAGCAAGGAGTGCTTCAGCTTGGGAAGAGAGTGGTGAGATAAAAGGCTGTATTTGTATTCCTCAGTATTTTGTCATCTGACCATGGAATAAGTTTGTTGATACTGGTTCAGTCCTGGAAGTAGGGATGTGGCAGATACAGTCAGACGAAAATAGGTGGAAAAAAGGGGTACTGTGTGTCTGTGTGCGCAGGGAAATTGGCACACACCTCTAGCACTGTTGTATGGGCCAGTGAAAGTGAAGAGAAGGGATATCAAAGGAAAAGGAGAAACAAGAGGAGGAATCTGGATCGAGCATGAGAATTGAGGACTCTTGGAACTACATGGGAGCAAGCTCCCAGGACCCCAGCATGAACTGCCCATGTGATATTGAGTAGCCAAGACAGCAAAGGCCAGCTGCCACTCCTGCGCCACTTACAGCTCTGTCACAGTGATGGCTTAGGTGGGTGAATTGTCCTCTTGTGCTTATGAAAAGCTGATAAAGGTTCTGTCCCCCAAATCTGAGGTCAGCAAGCTGCATTTCAAATGTGCCTTTATGTGGCATTGTTTCTTCCTCACAAGCTTGGGTTTGTTTTCCTGCCAACTGTGAAACCTCTGGGAAAGCAGGACTAGCAGAAAGCTTCACAGATCAATAAAGTTTTTAGTCTAGGTAGCAGTCTCTTATTTTTTTCTTCAAATGGATGTTTTCCCTATTCTCTCCCCATGCTCCAGCATGTCCAGTCCAGTTCTGAGAAGGGACTGATCAATGAAGCTGCAAAGAGGGGGTTTATTATTGTGTCTGTAAGGGCAGCTCCTACTGGTATTAGAGATGGCTAAAAACAGAATAGTCAATCTTATTTCCTTACTTTAATAGAAAGGTAAGGAAATAAAAAGCAGTAGAGTGCAAACACAAAGTATTGTTTTGTTGTATGAAGCGGACAGCTTGCCACATACAAAAGTAATGATATATTGTGAGTGCAAGTGGTAGGAGAGTCCTGGATGGCTGAAGAAGCCCTAAATCTTGTGCCAGAAATTATGTGTGTTGATCTGGTTGTCCTCCTGGATCATGCTGGCCAGGTGATCCTTTCCTCAAAGAAGGTCTGTTGCAGTCTTTTGGCTGTGGTGATAACGAATGCCTCCTCTTTCCTCATCCTCCTCTAAAATGCTCTGAAATATTTTTTTGAGAAAGGTGTTTGGATTTTGGTTTGTTTGGTTTGTGTTTTTAGGTTTGTTTTTGGTCTTGGGTTTTTTTGCATGTTTGTTTTTTTCTTTTTTTTCCCCCCTTTTTTGTTTTTGTTTATTTTGTTTTTTGGTTGGTTTTGTTTGGTTTTTTTTGGTTGATTTTTTTTGTTTTTGTTTTTGGTTCGTTTTAGTTTTGTTTTGGTTTGTTCTGATTTTTGCCACTTGGGGCTGGCACCAAGTTATGTACCAGCTTGCAGTCAGTCTCTTGTAGTGTTGTTCTGTGATTCAAGGCAATAACTCCTGAAAAGCTCTTTCCTACTCTCTAGCATTTTGTGTACTCAGCCAGCACCTGTTATTCAAAGGAAAATTCTGAAATATCAGCAGCTTGTTATCATTACATCTCAGACTGACTATCCACCCCTATTTTTGTGTATTTCTTGCTTGAGTGGATTGTGTATCTCAATAGAGAGGATAACATCTTGAAGCTGCTTTTTTTTTTTTTTTTTTTCATTTCCTCAGGAATAGCTATAGAATGTCTTTATAAACTAGTTTCAGATAGGAAAGGACCAAAAGCTTGCATGTTTGCTGTTAACTTTTCTATTGCTGTAGAATATTGCCCTATGTTTTTAAACTATGGCTTTCAGGACAGAGTGCAAAATGAAGCTGTTTTTCAAGTCATGGTTCAGATATATGGCAGTGGAAGAGTGGATCCTCCACAACTGGAAGATTGCATAGGTGTCTGGATATGGCAATAACAGCCATATGCAAAATCAACACTTAGAGGCACTGTCTGCTTACTGATACATGCCAAACCTTTATTCAGATTGATGAGCACAGAAAAAAACCTGAAAGTAATAATGTATTCCACTCCCTTGTCTCCTCCTTCCTTCTAAATTTACCCCTTTTAAAAACAGTATTTTATTTATCCATCGGCATAGAGCCATGAGTGTCAGATGTCTCTGCTCCATGCTTTCTGTGTACAGACAAGGGTAAAGATGATGATTGATTTTTGTAGGGGATACAAGCATCTTTCTAGCTTTGGGTTTTCTGAGGTAAAGATTGGAAATCTTCAAGAAAGCTAGAACCTTTTGTTTAATGAGAATTATTACTTAATCAGGATCCTCTTTAAAAAAATTAAGGATTTTAATATAAGTCTTTGTGTTTCCAGCTTTCTCATGTCTTTCACGTGACTCTTTTAAAGTGTCTCTTACATTAAAATGTTTTAGAATATTATATTTTTTATATTTTCCTGCCCCTGCAAGTTCAGCCATGGGGAGTTGCATTGGCTGTGTTAGTATTTAGTGTCAGGTGAGTGTGGTGAGAGCCTTTCCCAGCAGTGTCCAACCACCATGTGCCATCAGTATTTGTACTCTTGGACTGAGCTACAGAGTCAGCACTGCAGTGAATTATGGGCTTTTTTCATCCTGTGAGGCCAAGTACAACTTGCACCTTTAGGTAATTTGATTTTTTTGGAGATTTCTCTACAGAACCAGGTAGCTGATACTGTTGGCTAGGTGACCATGGCAATACCTTTTTACATTAAATGGTTTCTGTGTGGATTCCCTGAGAACCTTTCTCATTTTCAGAGGATTTGCCTGTGACAAATGCATGTAGGAGCACCAAAGGTGGCCACCTGAAGTGTTTACAATGGTGATTTCATTGTTGATTGAATCCACCAGTTGATCACCAAGTTGGTGCATTTTGGAGCTCTGACTGGGTGAGACCAGGAGTGTGCTGGAGTGGCAGTGCAGAGTGTGTGCTAATTTTCTGTGGTGCCTTTGCTCTGCCAGAGCCTTCCTGCCTGCTGGTGATTTAGATGGATACTGGAGAACTGGTTCCACAGCCTTTCCAAATCCTTCCTTAGTCTCAGTCGTGCACTGGATGGTGCTCCCTTACCCACTGCTAATTCCCTAATTTAAACAAACTGCTTGTGTGGGTGATTCTGTGGTCCCAGTGACTTTACTCAAATCATTTCTCCAGCCCTCATTCAACTGCTTTGATTAAGAAAGGGGTGGGGTTCTTCTTCCCCACAAATCACTTCTGCTTTCTGAATGCTTTCTGGGGCTGTAGCAGTAGTTTCTTTCGCAAACAGATCCTTTTTGTGTTGTGCTGAAGTGACCCATTCAACCAGCTAGCTTTGATTTGCATTTTGATGTTTACTTCTACACAAAACAACAGCAGCAGTGGTGTAAAACCACGGTGTCTGCCCAGTGCTGGGACTGCTCGGGTTCACTAAAGGTCTTAGAGTTTTGGAAAGGGGTTACCCATCCACACATTTTGAGGATGCCATGACTGGTGTCAGTAGCAGGATGCTGCTGGCAGAGGCACCCCAGTGTTCCAGTGCAGAACTGGGAGGTGAGGCAGGAGGAGCTGCTGAGCTGGCACAGGCTGCAGTGGGAAGTGAGCAGCTGTGGAGAGTGGGTCTCAGGTTCTGGAGCAGCTTCACCATTCTGCTTGAGCCACTGCAGACCTGCCCAGGAAGAGCATTCGGATAACCATATCAGTGGTGTGAGGGACAGCATGGACCACACTCTGGGATTCCCCCTGCAGCCGGGGGTTGAAGGGGAGGCTGGAGCAGCCAGGGTTTTCCTCTGCCAGGAACACAAGGAAGTGTGCAGTATTATGGGGAGAGGAAGCCAAACCTGTTCTGCAGCAGATAACTGAGCTTTACCTTCAGCCGCCTTTGTGGGCTGACAGGAGTGGCATCATCCGGGTGGCAGGCTTGTTGCTCCCCTTGGCTCCTTCCTTCTCCCAGCGCCTGCACTGAATCTCCCGTTTCTGTTCTCTCTCACCACAATAAACTAGCTACTCACTTCAGAGGCACTTTGGGCCATCCTTGGAGGACCTTACATCTGTCCACATCCCCATTCCACACCCAGCTGGGTGCATCTGGAAGCCTAAAACCAGCTAATTGGAAATGCTAGGCGGAGGGACATGTTAGGGCATGCAACTACAGCCACTGGCACTCAGTTTAACATGGCCTGGGTGCTGTTGGCTCTGCTCTACCAGGTGCTCTGTTTACAGTTTAAACTCTGCATCCAGTGTTTACACAATGAGAAATTACAGCTTAATTTACAGTAAAAGATTTGCATTGGACAACCTGCTCTGTCTGTTTCTGTTACGCTCCCTGCCCTGGGTCATCTTCACCTAGGAGATGCCAGTAGGAAGCTGATAGATTCTTGATCCATGGACATTGTTGGAGGCTGTCAAGGAAACAGACATCAACTGATGGAGCACTAGAGAAAACTGCCATGGTGGTGTCATACACAAAGCAAAGATTCTGGTCTACAGATAAAGACAGTACGTAGAGATTTTTTTTCCCCTATTTTTCAGAGGCTGTATCATATGTTTAGCTTGGGTTTTTCCTCTATTGCCAGTAATTTTTAGATTAACTGGTAGCATTTCTAGAAATTATGGGAGTCACCTTTGTCTTATTGGAAAGGAATATTTTCAACAAAGATGTCACAGTTTTCAAGCTCCCCAACTCAATGAAAAATTATGAGGGTTAGCTGAAGCAGTGGACAGTAAGTGGACAAAGAAAGTCACTGAAAATGAAGATTCAGAAAGTTGAATTTCAGGGAAAACTAATGTTTTCTGTAGGTTTCCTATTCTGGGGCATAGTAAATTGGGATATGCATAAAAGATGCAGGAAATAATTGTTCTTCACTTGACTGTGTTCAGCCTTAGCTGGCATTGTGTGTTGCAGTTGTAAATAGCTGGGGGTATCCCAAGAGGAGTGAACAGCGTCTCTAGAACTTTTAGAAACCATAACCTACAAGATAGGGAGGAAAAGAGCCATTACATAGTAGGAAGGGCTCTTTGGGTGGGCCAGGTGATGCTTATTACAAAGGAAATTGATATGGATAATTGCTTGTCGTTTTCCACATACACTGGTGAGAGGACAGGAGGTAACCACCTTAGTCTGTAGTAAATGAGAACTAAGCTGATGGACAGAAAAAAAATCTGTCTAGGTGTGCTTGGTTCTGGCCGGATGATTATTTGTCCTTTCAGCCCTACATTGTTGCTCATCCAAGCCATCTTCAGGAAAACGTATCACCTACCCAAGAGCTCATCTACTGAGTGTTACCAAGAGACACCATTTCTGAGGGACTTTCTTTATTCTGTCACAGAATTATTAGTGAAGTACAAATACCAAAACCAGTAATTGAACATGGACCCTCAAAAGAGTGTTGTGAAATCTGGTGAAGATTCAATTACTTATTTTACCTTAGATGCTGGCTCAAGATGTGTTCCAAAAAGTCACTTATAAGGTATTTCCTAAAATTTGAGTTTGTTGTACTTGTTTGAGATGTGTTTAGTTTGGGGCTTATTTAATCGAGTTTCTCAATGAGACAAACCTGAGGAAACTACGATGTCTATGTATTTATGACTGTTGTGCTTCCTTCCCCTTTATAACTCCAGAATTTATTGGCCAGTTCAAGCCAAAGATGCTGAAATACTGGTTCTGTTTCTTGTAAAGGAACCTCATGGAGTGCAGGGACTCTGTTAATGCCTCTCTTGAAGGTGGCATTGCCATCTGAGTGCTTACTAAGCTGTTCTAAGCAGAGCAATCCTTTGTCTAGATGACAGTTCATTGTTATCTTACCCTTCTTCTTTAATCAGTGATGTCACTGTTATATGATAAATGAGAGGTATGAGGTATCCAGACTTTTTTAGCTGATTTTGCAAAGCATGAAAGAAATGCACGTGAGTTTGCTCCTCCTGGATTTAGAACAAGCAAAAGACTAGCCTTGAAATCCTGCAGACATTTCAGTGATGCCATGCAGACCTGGTCTGTAAAAGTCACAATAACTGATACATAACTGTTTTGAGCCTTGGTGCAGCATTCTAAGAAATTCTGTCACTTGGTGTAATGAAGCAGCTCTGTTTGACTCTACAGGATGCATCTCCCCACATTCTTGTCCCATGTATGGCATTTCCTGTAGGGCTGAAATGAGACCACACATATTATTTGTAGCCCAGAATTGCTGTCTCTTAGGCATTGTTGGAGTAGTTCGTAGGGAGTTACATTAAAAATTTGCCATAGACAGCAGAATAAGGCCAGATGTTTGATATGCAGTGAGATGTCTTTTTGATGTTTGTTAATGCTGAGTCAGGCTGAAATGAAAGTGATCAAAGGAAAGCATCAGCAATTAGTGGTGACAGAGAACTAGACAAAAGCAAAATTTGGAAAATAAGTCTAAACTGTAAATAATAAAACTGATATTCCTTCTGGCCTTGCAGGAAAGCAGACAGCTTCATATTAGTCATGCAGTCATGTCCATTCTGAGATAGTATTCTTCTGGAGCTTGTTTACACAGAAGTACTCATCAGCTGTTTCCCCACAAACTTCTTTGGAATTTACCTCTGAAAATTATGTTTGTTAAGCAAGATTTCTTTGTTAGAGATTTCTCTTCCTTGTCACAGATTTCTAAGATAGAATTCTCTTTCAAATAGAAAATAACTTTTCTCTCATCATACCATTCTTCTAACAATAGATTCTGCCCTATCTGAAGTCATTGTGTGCTTCATTCTTGAGATCTCCTTTGTTCTCTGTGTCTTTATTTTTTAATGAAAATTTTTTCTAATGTGTGACTGACTTCTCTCAGATAAGTTTTTTGAACTGTTTCCAGCTCTGTTATTGAAAGCTGCACAAATCTTCTCATAGTGACAAAATTTAACAAAGAAGATGAGAACATTAAAATCACCAGCAGGTAAACCAATGGACAGAAGAGCTAGTCCAACTGTCAATAATCAAATTTGAAGAGAATTTCTAGCATCTCGATGCCACAGTGTTGGGCACTCTGGGTCTTTGACACTGATGTAGTAGCTCTTGTGTTCACAACTTAAAAGGAAATTCTGTGAGTTCAGCTCTGGTATAACCAGATCTTAAGTGCTTTAAATAAAATGTTAAGATTTTAGTGTTAGATGTTAATTTTGTTTCAATATATTGCCCTACATCTTATAGAAAAAGTAAGGAGAAACTTCAGGACTTTGTTGCTTGCCTAGACTCAGTGCTATAGGGAATTTGTTTTGAAACCATGTTGTGGTTTTCAGCTCATGGGCTTTGCTTTGCTTTGAGGTTTTCTTTGTGAGGCAAAGAAAATCTTAGTAAGAGAACTGTCTCCCCACAGATCACGTATCCACACATTTAATCTCTAGGATTATGTTGCTTTGTAGATTGCCAGACTAGCAAGGTTGACAAATTTACCTTGTCTGAGGCATTATCCTGTGAAGACTTAAAAAAATATTGTAAGGTGAAGGGAAAGTGTCAGCCAGTTGAACATTACCAGTCCTTATTCTTTCACAAAGCCTGTTAATATCAGGTTTCCGGTTAAAGCTCGGTATGATGGTGCAGAGACAAGTGAGCAATAAACACAATGGAGCACTGAATATACAAGCTAAAGTAAACACACAAGTATACAATTACAGCCATGGGCAAAATATCAGTCTTGGCACTTCTCACC
The DNA here is from genome assembly GCA_013400915.1 of Pardalotus punctatus. Lineage (NCBI taxonomy): Eukaryota > Metazoa > Chordata > Aves > Passeriformes > Pardalotidae > Pardalotus > Pardalotus punctatus. Next base: position 18,234 of record VZTX01019259.1, on the reverse strand, counting down.
ACATGTAGGTAGTAAGAAATGCAAATTCATAAATCTTCTTTTACTAGCCAAGTACAGTAATTGTAGCCAGAAAAGGTATGCAGAGAAGAAAATGAAAGAAATACTTTCTTTCAAAGAAAATAAGATGTGACTCAGAAAACAATATTTTGGCCATATCTGGCATTAACGTAAGCTGATAAGCAAAAATTAATTCAGCAGTAGTCACAGAAAAAATACTCTCTGAACAGTAAACAAAGCACCAAACACGATTTGGCAGTGGTTGGAATGTGTGAAGACATGCTCAGCACTGTGCAAGAGAGGATAGCAAACTTGCCAAGCCAAATTTAAACTAAACTGGCCTAACTATCACTCTGCCAGAGAAAGCCAAACTGCAATGCCAAGGAAAATTTAAAGGTTAAAATATCAGGGAATATAGTGATTACTGAGAAATATGTTTTGATTGATGGATGTATTTATTTACAGTTAAACTTGCTGAACAAGTGGCAAATGATGCCCTCAGTAGATCTACAGACAAAGCAATTGCTAGTGGAAAAGAATGCATGTGTTTTTGGCTTTTTTTCTAGCAAAACTGCAGAAAAATGTAATGCTTTGGAAACAAAACAAGTAACATCTTCTGGATAAGTTACTCAAAAAATTAGAGTGCTTGTGTCACTCAGTCCAGCAGAGCTTTATGGAATTCTTTTTGCGGAAAAAACCTACAATAAGCTATAATTCTAAAGTAATAGAAGAAATAGGCAAATAGACAGAATCCTTGTACTGAAGTACATAAAGTCAGGTAACCAACTGACCAGTTAGCCTTGCCTCAAGCCCTGGCAAGGTAATGGAGCGCCTCACTCTGGAGACATCTCTGTTCACACGGATGAGAAGAAAAAGATCAGGAGTAGTGAGCATGGATTCACTAAAGGTAAATCATGCTTGACCAACCTGATTGTGTTCTACAATGAAGCAATTACGTGGGTGGATGAGGGGAGAGCAGTGGATATTGTCCACCTTGACTTCAGCAAGGCATTTGACACTGTCTCTCACAATATCCTCATAGGCAGACTCAGGAAGTATGGACTGAAGGGACAGGGGTGGATTGAGAACTGGCTGAACAGCAGATCCCAGAGGGTCATAATCAGTGGCACAGGGTCTAATTGGAGGTCACTAGTGATGTTCCCCAAGGTTCAATACTGGGCCTATTATTGTTTAACTTCTCCACCAATGACTTGGGTGAAGGGGCAGAGGCTTCCTCAGCAAGTTCACTGATGACAGGATGGGAGGAGTGGCCAATATCCCAGAGAGCTGTGCAGACCTTGACAGGTTGGAGAGATGGGCAGAAAGTCCCCCCAAAAAAGCCCATGTCTGTAGCTCATGTCATACTGTAAGACACTGCCTGTCCAACAGTGGCATTTGAGAACCCAAAAAAAAATCTGTGTACTTAGTCCAATAGAAGTAGGAGTAAGTATCAGTGGAATTGTCTCTGAGCTAATTTCCAGGCAGAAGCCAGAGAGGAACTGTGAGCAGGCAAAGAAGTGGCACAAGCTTTAAATAAAATTTTTAGATTTTAGTTTTTGTTCTTCTGGCTGGAGGAAAGAGAAGGCTCATCTTCTCATGTGTCCCAAACTATCACTATGGATTGAGTGTCCAATATAGCTTCACTTACAAAGATACTGAAATCTTCAGTAAGTCTTATGTCAGAAAGTTCAGGAGCTGATTGCAACACATAGCAGAGCTGTTCTGAATGACAAGAATGCTTTCGGGCAGAGATGGAGTATGCTTACTGTGCAAATATGACTGTGATAGAGATCTGGGACTTAATGTCCAGTGGGATACATACAGACAGGAACAAGATGAAAAAGAGACAAAATACACTAATTCCAAAGATGCAATGGAGCAAAATGGGAAGGGTGCATGGCTTGACTGAGAAAATGCACTGAAGTAGAACGTAGCCATTTGAACTAGGGCTATCCGGAGTTGGCCTACTCTTTGTTGCCCAGCCTATAAGGTCAGACACCCTGCATTAATTTATCCACTTTATCGATGCAGATCTTTTTTCTGCTAACTATTCAAACATTCTTTTTGCAGGCAGTTTCTTGGTGTGCTGGGAACTGGGTGAACTCCTCAACTCCCAAGTGATGACTGGCATCCATGAAGTGATAAGACGTTTCATCAGGCACAGCCTGTTATCTCATTCCACCACCTCACAACCAACAGCATTCTAATCATACATTAGCACTTAAAATTATAAATACACTGTGTCCTTCAGTGCACTCTTAAATTTTCTGTAAGTACTATGTCTGGTATGAGAAACAGGCAAGAGAGCAAGGTAAAGGTTGAAAATTTCCTATGCTTGTAAGCAAAAGACTACATGGAATCATAATTAAAATGCCTCAGCTGGGTTATTTGCTGTATATAAAAGAGGCAACTTGACTGAGAATTGAGATCTCCATGGGGCTGGGGGCTTCCAGTGTTGGCAGTTCCTTGTTGTGTCTCAGGGCACAAGGCACTAAGTTCTTCAGCATTCAGAGCACAGCAGCATCCAGCCCTCAGCAAACCTGTCCTTGGGCACAACGGTATCGGCTCTGATCAGATAAACCCTTGTCATGTAAGGGAGGACAGGACTGGCACTGGGACTGCAAATATGGGCATTTTCCCACTACAAGCACTAAAACTGGAGAGGGGATGTAACACAGGCAGTGTGCCCTCAGCTAGGGGCTGGTCAGACAGGAAAAAACCACAAACCTACTAGGTGACCACAGTGACCAGCCCCGAGCATTGTGTTCCAGCAGAACAAATCACAGAGCTTTCTCCTCTTTTCTTCCTGAAAGGTGGGGCTCTTTTCACTGTCCTGATGTTTTTTCCTTGTCTTTTTTTTTTCTTTCTTTTCTCCCCAAACCTTTTAAAATACCCAATATGGAGCTCAGAAAACAACAAATTCCACAGCAGCAGAGGTGGTGAGTCACATAACAAAACAAGGTAGCAGTAGTGAATATGAGTGTTGGTGCATATATGTATATATCTATACAAAGAAAGAGGTTTTGAAGGGCCCATGGAAGGATATCAACTGTGTAAATTACAGTATCTGAATTTGGGCTTGGTAATTCAGACTGTGATAGTGGAAATAGCAAAGAGGAGTTTCTAGGGTACTTTAACCAATAAAAGCTTAATCCTGTGTTGCTGTGTGGGTTAACAAAACCCTGGTCTGATGAACAGCAGAGGGATTCCAGGAATGCTTAAAAGCTTGCTGTCATGGTTTCACTTGCCATATGCAGCACTGGTTGATGTCAAGAAAAGAGAGCAGCTAAACATTTTCTCTCCAAGGTTTCTTCTAGTAAGTCTGTAGCAGTAACCTTGAACTCACGGCCAACCTTCAGAAGGGCTACAGGAAAGCTGATAGTGAGTCATCATAGTAGTATCTTCAGGGGATGATTTCTCATTTCCTGTAGGAGTAGCAGCAACACCACCTAAAATTTAGCCTATTACTGGCTTTCTCTTTATATACTCAGATATCAAACATAGGCGACATTAATCTATACACTCGATGCATCCTAATTAACAATCTGAATAATGGAGTGGAGGTAGTGTAACATACATTCTCTTTCCTTCAGGAAGTCTCTAATTGCCCTGCCTCTTAAAAGTGGAAGATTCAGAGTTCCCAAGTGCTCCCTGATGTAAACAGGACCAACTGCTGTTATGAATGGAAGCTTTCAATAAAAAAGCACTTTTCTGTGGCTATTGCTACCTGAGGCTGGAGATAGTTACCAATGTGAGTCTCCAAGCTATTTATGGCATTGTAAATGAAAGCGTGTCTTGGTTTGAAGACAGGTGTCTGCTAAGGAAGGTGAGAACCTCCCTTAGAACCAGCAAATGTGAACCCCCTTCCCTCTGAATTATTATAACTTTGAAATCAAGGGCTTTCAGACAAAGATACGGGGAAAGGAATAACAGTTTTTTACTAGTATCTATAGCAAGGCAAACAAACAAACAAAACCCAGAAGATGCGGTGACAGAAGTCTCTGAGCTGTCAAATGCTTTTCCCGTTCGGTGCAGTTCCGGTCCCAGCCGGCAGGGGCGCTGTCGGGCTCCCGGCCGGGCAGGGCGGGTGCGATGACTCCCGCGCAGCTGCAGGGGGCGCTGTGGGCGGTCAGCTCTGTGGGTGCGGGTTATGGCGATGGAGCGGGAGGCCGGCGGGCGCTGCAGCGGGATGGGCAGAGCAGGCGGGCGTGCAGCAGACGTGGGGCAGGAGCTCAGAGCAGGGAGCAGGAGCAGCAGAGATGGGATCATCCAGGCTCACCGACAAAAGGTGTCAGGGACCCCTCAATTCGCTCTGGCAGACAAAAGTGTGGGGTGGCGGTGGCTGGCCCCCTTCCGTAGAAGCTGCTAGCACAGCTGGGGAGATGTGCGCCCCAGGAATGCGCCCTTGCTCACTCACCAAGGAAAGAAAAGCGGCACCGATCTGAGATCTTCCTGCAGCTGGCAGTTGAGAAGATCCGCAGTTCCCCACTGTTGTCCTGCGCTGTTCCCAGTGGTCAGAGTGTCTTATCAGGGTCACCAAATCTCTCCTCACCTTCCCCACGCCCAAGCCAGCTCTTTTGTCTCTTACAAAAAAAGTTAACAGTCCTTAAGTATCCAGCCATTAGTAACCTAGCGCCAGGAATGGGGAAAAATTCCACACCCCTCAACCTCCAACAAAGTGGTAGGCTGGGACAAAAGGTGGAAGGAGAGAGGTATAAGATGGCAAGTGTAGAAGCAGGAAAACTTTTTGCAGTTGATAAAAAAGGAAAATGAAGCCTGAACAGTGGGTAAATGAGAAACTAAAGTAGTGCACAGCAGACTATGTAGATAGGCAGCACTGGAATATACTGGCAGAGCTGAGTGAGGATAGTGGTCTAGAGTTGGCTGAAATGTACTTGCAAAGGCAGCATAAGAATTTGATGTGCTGATCTGTATTACGCCTTCCCTACCCAGGCCATTGCTTCCTCTGTCTGCCAGGAGGATCTATGAACACACCTCTGTTTACAGTATCTTTACAACCAGAAAAGAAAAAAAAAGTACAATTTTGCTCTGTTGAGAACTGCCCGTGAACAAACTTCAAAACACTGACACATCAAACGAAGTATTTTAATGAGCTTCAGAGTCTGGATGAGTATCATGGATCTTGGTGTCATTGGTATGAATTCGTATCAAGGGCCTTTCAGCTTTGTCTCCAACAGAAGTTCTTGTTAAATGAGCACCAACATAAATGTTAACATAAATGTTAACATAAATGTTAGTCGTGCTTTTCCAGGGAACTCAGAGGCATTTCAGGAACTTGTCTTGGATACCAGACTGTATATTTGTCTCAGTATGTGTGGGTGTTCCTTGGTCTCCTGTTGGATGAAGCAGCCAAACCTCTTGGTGGATCTCACAGGAGAAAGAAGCTTGAAGGGGTGTCAGTATTGAAAGAAGACAACTTTATTCAACCTGTACTCATTTTAAGGGTATTTTATATTTGGGAAATGCCACCAGGGCTCTAAAACGAAAGCCAGCTGTCTAAGGGTGCTCAGCTGATCCTTTATGCCTGGTTTTCACTACAGACAGTGCTCAATGTGGTTCCAAGGAGATGCACTTTTCCCTGGTTTGTGTCAACAGCAGTGTCCCCAGATGGTGATGGCAGTGGGTTCTGCACTGCCAGGGCATGCTGCGTTTAAGATTCCTGGCTATCTATAGCCAAGAGACATTGACTGCAGCCTTGAAAACTTTTTGGAGTCATGGCCCCCTCGCCCTCACAAATGCGAGTTATGTGAGTTCCACCAAAGTCCAACAGTTTCTGGAGGACACAAGAACCTCTCTGTTCCTGAGTGAGCCTGTCTCTCAGGCAGCAGGACAGCTGCTTGCTCTACAGCAAAAGGGCAGAACAAACTAGGAAATGGGCACTTCTGGAGGCCTCAGCATGAGAAAGTGTCACTAACACTCAGGAAAAGAAGGCTATTGAAGTCAGAAACCTTGACTTTCCAGTGACAAGAGAAGGCGGCAGCCAGGGCGTGTTCCCACCAGCAGTGACTGCACAACAGTGGGACACCTGCACCCTATCTCTCTTCTGTGGATTGCATCTCTACTCTCCATGGCTTGTGGAAGGAATGTGTGAAGGGATGTGACTCTGGGTTTCATATGAAATGAACGGAGCTTGCGTGGTAGCAGATCCTCACAAGGGCTGGATGGAGGCAGCCATGAGGGTGGAGAAGCAGCCTGCTGGGGTGGTGTAGCTCTTCTCTAACACATGGCCCACAGTGTTTACCCCACATTCTGCAATGCCAATAAGGAAGAAGCTGCTGCTCCCTCAGCATATCATATTACTCCCCTGCTTCAGCTACTCATTGTTTCTGGACTTGTGTCAGCTCTGCCTGCCTTCCCTCCAGCAGCGTTACACATGTGGACCATGAGGTCTACTCCTTCATGGCAGGAGTGCAAGAAACTGAAGAAAGTGTGCAGAAGAGGAACAACATATGTAGAAATTACTTCAGAGGGGAAGGTCCCCCACAGTCAGCTCAGGAGACAGTGCCTTCTGAGACTGTGCTGCGAGAAAACTGTGTCAGTGAAAGCCTGAGAGGGTTGGTCTTTCTCCTTTATCACATGAACGGAGGGTGTGTGATATCTGGCACTGACTTTGTGAGGGTTCTGCAGGCTGGAGCCATCTAGCTTCACTATTCAGAAATGCCACCATCATTATGAGACGAGCACACAGCAGCAGTGAAACTCAAGGAGGTACATACTGGACACCCTCAAACCAGGAACCATTTTTAGAACTCCTTTTGGGCCTGACTTAGAAACTGGAAAGAATAATAATAATAATAATAATATTGTTGTTATTATTATTATTACTACTATAATGTCTTTGTTCATTAAAGACTGACTGGGCTTTATCAGCACTAAAATATGTGCAGACCTTCCATGCAAGACAATATTAAGCAAGGCTGTTTACTTGTTATGTTACTGTGTTAACTGTAACTGGTTATGTCACCAGAAATCATGTAGCCGTCTTAGATTTATTTTTCTTCCTCCGGACAGATAATGTGGAGTTTGTTTCTCTTTAGAACTGATTCTCACTTCTAATTCTGAAACAGAATTATTACCCAAACAGTCATTCTGTATCCTTCAGTCTCTCTAGTCCTGGTCTTTGGAGGGGCAGATCCTTTAGGGAATCTCTAATGCTCATGGTATTGTAAGAAAGCTTCCTCTGCCCCTCATAAGAAAACCCCTTGGCCTGGACAGCAAAAGCACCATTGATTCTGCTGGTGCTGAAAAGAGACCTCTTCTTGAGGCTGGTGGTGATATCCCCCGTGGTGGCTGGGTATTTCATGAGAGGAAGCACAGGCTTTAGGAGATAAAGGACAGCTCACCTTCTGCAAGAAGATCTGACATATTGAACTTCATTGGGTAAACTTTGTTAAAAACTGTCGAGTCCTTATAAATTTCTTCTCCCCTTCAACTGAAGACTTTTCCCAAATATTGTTTTTCAACAAGCCAAAGAGTATGAAGTACTATCATCCCTGAGGTAGTACCTGATACTGCCACCCCTGGTTTGGTGGTACACACCAAGGGAACTGTTTTCAACAGAGCCAATTCATCTGAAGGAACAACCCCCCAGCAGTATTGATCCATTACCCTACACAAATGACCTGAGGCTCAAAATAAGTTTATTGTGCCTGCAGTTTTGGACAGACAACAGTCGGAGTCTGAGTTTGATGAGATGACATCCGATACTCATGTTCTGCCTCTTGCCACTAGAGAGAGTGGAGCTCAAACAAGGTAACATGCAAAATTCACATGAACAAGTGGGATCAGGGAATTGATTTTATTTCCCTAAACAGTACTAAAAATGCCTTCATGATCCCAGTGCACTTGTTGTAACATAGTAAGAACATGATTAGCACTTAGTACGATTTAATAAATATGCTGATTAACTTAGGCACAGTAATCAGCACTTGCCCAGATTAACAAACTTGACCAGTCAGTGCTGTGGAACAATCATGAGGATGTGATATATTAACTCTGCTTTGCATTTTAAGGTTGAATTTGGGCATCCCTCTCTAATACCCTAAAGAAATCTTCAAAAACTGAAGATACATTTGGCGATGAAAGGCTATTTCTCCTTTTCTTCATTTTGTATTTGTTGCTGAATGCAGGCAAAAAACTAATCTGTTATTTGAGGTACTGTGAGAATGGGGAGAATAGAATTAATTTGTGATCTGAAACTTTATAACATCTTTTTTGATCAGGTTTATAAATCAGCAAGGCTTTGAAAGAACAAGATTAAGTGTTTGTTTTCAAACCCAAATGATTCTGATAAATCCCATTCAGAGTTGATCCTCTTGGTGACAGCTCCCCCAGACTTGGGGACCCCAGGAATCCTGTAAAGAATCTGCAGAGGTTCCTCACAACTCCCTCTTGGTCCCCAATTAAGAACTGGGCCAGCCAGGTACCTGCCAGGGGTGGGTTTTGCTCTAACAGGGCGTAGTTCAGCCAGACTCCACACGATGTTTCAAATCCTGCTTTCTTCATTGCACTTCTCACAGGCCCTGTGTCCACAGAGCCTTTGATCACAGCACATCCGTCCTCTGGCATCCTCTTTCCGCAAACATGTATTCATAAGGTTGAACATTTGCCAGCAGCAGCTCACACACAGAGCAGACCTGAGCACGGGCTGAGTGGAGAATGGATCAAGAGGAGCCCTGAGGGGAAGGACCTGCAGGTGCTGGGGGATGAGGAGCTCAACATGACCCAGTCACATGCACTCACAGCCCAGAATGCCAACTGCATCCTGGGCTGCATCCAAAAAGCAGTGTGGCCAGCAGGTTGAGGGAGAGGATTCTCCCCCTCTGCTCCAATCTGGTGAGACCCCCCATGAGATAATGCATTCAGCTCTGGGGTCCCAGCATAAGAATGTTGTGAACCTGCTGGAGTGAGGCCAGGAGAGAGCCAGGAAGATGATCTGAGAGTGGGAGCACCCCTCCTATGAAGACAGAGTGTTGGAGCTGTTCATCATGGAGAAAAAAAGGCTCCAGGGAGATCTTATAGCAGCCTTCATGTACCTAAAAGGGGCCTACAGGAGAACTGGAAAGAGACTTTTTTAAGGGCTTGTAGTGACAGGACAAGAGGGAATGGCTTTTAAATTAAAAAAGGTAGGTTTGGATTAGATATTAGGAAGAAATTCTTTACTGTGAGGGTGATGAGACATTGGCACAGGTTGCCCAGAGATGTTGTGGATACCCCATCCATGGAAGCATTCAAAGTCAGGCTGGATAGCATTTGAAGCAACCTGTTTGAGTGGAAGGTGTCCCTGCCCATGGCAGGGGGTTGGAAGGAGATTATTTTTAAGGTCCCTCCCAACCCAAGCCATTCCATGATTCTATGATTCTATGATTCTATTATATGTATTATTTGGCATTATGGCTTGAGTAAATGAATAATTACTGAAGGAGGTTTCCAAGGGCAGAAGCGTAAGCTTTGCAGCTCCTCCTGAGCCCCTCTGAGGTAGTGCAGAAGCCAGGGCAGGGAGCAGCTGATTGAGTGGTGTGCTTGAGTTGTCCTCCTCCCTATTCTGCTGCCAGCACATGGCCCATCACTGGGGTGGTGGTGGGCAGGAAGTTTCAGGCTGGTAATTGTAATGAGATTTACTCAGTCTCCTTTTCCCTGTATCACAGGCATCCAGGATATACTGTACCTTGAAAACTTGCTTGGCAGAGTGTGACAGCAGCTGCACTGGGGCAGGTCTCAGCAGAAGAGAGCCCCATAAATGACTTGCTGATGACCTTTGATTCGACAACCAATATGTAGCAAGCAAATATTTAAATGCACGCCATTAAGAAGGGAAGCACAGCTTTACCACGGGGAACTCAGGCAAGAAGGGCTGCTATGATAGCCCTGGGCTGTGCCCAGGAAGGTCAAGAAGCCTTCTTCCCCTCCTCTTCCACTCCAGCAGAGCAGCCCCCCTTGCCCATCATGCCCACACCAGGGAAGGGGCAGATGCTCAAACCCCAACAAGTTGGGTGGCTGCTGTACCAAGGAAGGCTGGAGTTTTAAAGTTGTTTCAAGCCCAAAGACAATAACTGTGGCCATCTCTCCTGCCCATAGTACCTGTGACCCTGTACTAGCAGAGGCAGTGTGACAGGGAGACCATCTCTGGTTTTGGCTGCCTGCTGTGACCAGAGCCCCAGGGAGCTGGACCCAACTGTTGGTTCTCTACCGTGGCTGTCACCCACATACTGACAAGTCTTCAAGAAATCCATTGGTGTTGGTCAGGTGCAGCAACAGGCCAAGAGGGTATTTATCCCTTGGAGTGGTGCCGAATTAGCTCTTTTGGTCAGTTTATAATTAGGTACTTGCACTTAACAGTATTCTCTCTGTTGGATTTTTATAGTTTTGTCTTTTCTTTTTTAAACATTAAAATAATCAATCTTAAAATAATTTTTTTAAAAAATACCCTGGGGAGTGATCTATAAAAGGAGAAAATCCTTGCCAAGGGAATGCCACAGCAGCGCACCCAAGCCACAGAAAGCCCGGTTGAAGGCTTCACTTTGCCGCAGCTTCTCAGAGGTTAACCAGGGTCTGTAAGCAAACAGCTTAAAGGAGCCCGGCTTAGTGCCTGGGTGTCTTGGGCTGTCCCAGAGACTCCCAGCCTAATACCCTTCCAGCAGCCCCTCCCTCCCAAAGGCGATGCTGGGCAAACAGAGCCAGCCCTCGCCCTCTCCTCAAGCAGCAAGGAGCCTTCTGCGGGGACGGACCGGACCCGAGCTGGGGCTCAGGGGCACCTCAGGAGAGGGTGTTTCACTTGAGACGGGCGCAGAACCGTGTGTATATAAACCCTGGAGCAGCAGCCCGGGAGGATTGTTTAGCACAACCACACCTCGGCTCACTTGGCAGCACGGCGAGGCACTTGCCGGAGTGCCGGCAGCTGAACCCCGAAGAACGCGAGTGTGGGAGCGATCTGCCCATGGGCTCCCGCCTGCTGCTGACACTGATACTGCTCCAGGCAGGTGAGTACCACCTCTCGGTCCCTCTGTCCTGCCATGCCTCCCCCTGTCCAGGGACAGCCTCTCCCCTTGCCATCAGCTTTGCCTGCTTCACGGCAGGACCTCGGTGTGATTTGGCCAAGTAAGGAAAAAGTGTCATTAGACAATCCTCAACTTTACAGTGAGGGACTGTGTAAGTGAGCCAGCCTTGTCTCCCAGCCCTAGCTATGGTTTGCATAACCTGTATTTTTCTTTTTTAATAGTTTTCTGCTACAGTGTTATTAGTGTCTGTGTTTCATAGAAATACCTTCTTTTTATACCAGTGGCCATGGAGTAAGCAGTTTTCAATTCATCTGAATTTAAAATAGTTTTTAAAAATCCTGTTCATAGAAGTCATAAATGACTGCTAACATAAACACAGAGGCAACAAAACACTAAACTGGCACATCTGAGGTTATACCTGCAGTAGACTTTTAAAAGGAAAAAACAAACCCCTGCCTTCATTAACAGCAAAGGCTGCCAGTTTAAGCAGGAAATAGTGCCAAGTTGTCAGATTCACCTCTGCTCACCTCTCTGCAGGTATGTTCCTCTCTAAGGTGCTCCATTAGTAGTTTTACCAACGACTGGACATGCTGCTAATGGGACATTTGGAGAGTTGCAGGCTGTTGTGGAGACTCAGACTTTTTCAAGGCTTTCCTGGCTGTGTTGGTTTGTCTGCCTAGCATAGAGAAAGAAATTTCAGTTCTTGGTCAAGTTATTAGCTGTGCACCTGAATATTAAAATGTACTTGCTGAGGCTGACCTCTCAGCTGCAGCAATACACCGCTGGCTCAAAACCCAGACAGCTTTCAAAGAACAGGAACATCAGAGACTGCCTGGATGCCTCTTGCAGAACACGCAGGCCTAAGCACACTAATTGAGTCTTTTGGACTCAATTTCCTTTGGGGCTTTCTCTCCACTTTCATGAGCAGCTCTGCACTGTAATTACAGTTCCTTGATCCTCAGAGATATCCCCAAAAGAAGAATGGCCTTTCTTCTTCTGCATGAGGTACAGTCACGTTACACCAGCCTCAGCCATTTTCAGCCAGTGGTCAACAGACCAAGCCCAGCAGTCCCAGCTTAAGAGGCCAGCAAAAGACAGCTAAAAAAAAAAAAAATCAAGCTGCTTGTCAAAAGGCTGGAATGCCTACAAAGAAGTTTTTGTCTCCATTGGAATATTTTCAGGGTCTGCAAACTGCAGCAGGTTGAAAAAGCATGATTTATACCCCCAAATCCAGAGGAACTCACTGCCTGTGATTTCCCCTGAGAGCTGAGCCCCCTTCTAACTGGAGCCTTGCTGTTTAGACAAGGAAAATAAGTGACCTCTTTAGTTCTCAATAAAGCCCATCCAATGTGTTTTTAGCACGAAACCTGAACACTCAAGTAGTGTTTATGTGAGCAGTCGGTTACTTTTTCAGGAATGTGCATTTAATCCCTGAGGAATGCCCCAGGAAGCAGACTGGAGGCTGTGCGAAACCCTGTGCTGTGACAGCCCGAGGTGTCAATCCCTGGGGTGAAAATGGTGGCACCCGTTCCTGCTGGGGGCTTGGGCTGGCAGAGGGAGAAAAGCCCTGCCTTGTCCTTCACGGGGAGAGCCTCTCCTTGTCCTTACTGGCATTTGGATTGGGCTTGGAGGGCCAGCTAGCCCAGGAGATGTGGGAAAAGGCCCAAGCAATGGGATTAGAGGCTAGGTTTTAAAAGGAAAGCAACTGTTTTAATAATAGTATTGAATCCTTGGGTGGTTTAGGGGATTAATTAGCCCGTGTTTGCACAACACTTCGAAGAGGTCAAGTGTGCTGCAATTGCTGGGGGCAGGGGGCAAAGCAACCTCAGTGGCAAGTTCCCAGCTCCCAGGTGTCACCTCCCTCTCTATCCAAGCATGCCAGGAAGTCCCCCTGTTTGTTTTTGGAGTGGCTGTGCATGGGTGGGATGAGCATATGGGTTAGGCTGTTGGGCTGAGGATTTTGATCCTACCAATAGAGCAGTGCAAAGTGCATTCAGTCCTTCACTGTAAACCCAGACATGAAATGCTCCTATTTGTCACTACAGCATGACAAGCAGCAATGTTTACACCTGAGCATCGCAGTGGTTTGAGTGTTAGGGGGCAGGCTACTCTTGGTTTCCATAACAGTTACTGCAGGATTGAGTCTGTGGTTTCTAAAAATGTTGCAAATTAACGTGCAAAATCATAAGACTGTTTGAAAGACTTGAAACTCAAAAATCTCCAGACTGGTTTGGGTGACCATCCATACACTCCAGCTGACAGAGACTCCTTTCTTCTTTTTTTCTTCTTTTTTTTTTTCCCCCAAATGAATGTGGCCCACCTGTTATGACTTAGGTGGAACATAATAATGGGAAGGGGCTGCAAGTGTTGCCAGCACTTCCAGAGTCTCAAGAGAAAGTGGATAATACATACATCTTGGCTAATGGAGGCACTTTGTCCTTGACAAAGTATGTACTCTGCAGGCTCAGGGACTTGTAGCTGTCTCTCTATGCAGATTAATAGCACTGTCAGTACTTTTTGATACCTGGAGAATGGGTTAAAAGATCCTGAATAGTAGGGGAAACTTGGATAATGTAGAAATCTTGAGCAACATAGAAACCTCCTTTCTTTCCACAGAGCCCAGGTTCGGCCTGGTTGCCGGGCTGTACTCTGCCGCTTCATGTCCCAGTTGGGACCATAGCATAGCTGGAAAACTTTCCCGGGTTTGGGAGCTCTGGGGTGCAGTGAAGCCCAGCTGGCCCTACATGGTGCTGGCACAGACCCTGAAAAGTTTTACAGCTTGGGCTCCGTGATGTGCAGGACCAGGCATGCTGTGCAATACAGCTGCAATCACACACCAGTGCACCAGAACTAGTATGTCCCCCTTGAATTGAGCTCCCTTGGAAGAAACAGCCTGCTTTGGTATTTCTGCATCCACCTCTTGATTATCCCAGGTCTCAGGCAAAGCACCCCTGCAGGGCCAGCTGAATGTCATGAGTAGTTAAATTGTCAGGGCTGCACCCAACAAGCCAGTCAAAATCAAAACCATCTTTTGATGGTTTTAAGGACTTTAGGAGAATCAGTAGCAGGCATGTTTAATCCTTGTGTGTAACTATGTCCCGTCTTTGCAGTTTGGAAAAGTGCTCTGGGAAAATCCCATTCACTGCACACTCGAGGAATCATTGAACTGGCTGGAGCTATATCATGTGGCACAGGACGGTCTCCCTTGGCATATATTGGCTATGGATGTTACTGTGGACTGGGAGGACGAGGTTGGCCTAAAGATAAAACAGACTGGTAAGAAAAATCTCAGCTATGTGTCCAGAGGCAGTGCAGATCTCCCTACCCTTCTCTGTTTGTAGTACTGTGACTCCACTGACTCATTTGCTGCCTTGTGGAGAGGGAACTTAGTACGTATGAACATACTGGGGATTTGTGAGTGATGACCCATGTATCACTTGGGATTTGAATGAAGGCTTAACCTCCTTCTGGATGACACCAAAGCTCTTAGGACCCTGTACTATGTGGGGTAGAGGGCAAAGGAGAAACCAGGATGTAATTTCCTGAAATAGCTGAATGTTTTTTTTTTCATAGAGATCAAACCCTGCCTGACAAAAGGAGCATAATCCAAGGTATTTGGGGGGTTATTTCACCCAGGTCCTTAAAATGGAAGCGATGGGAATATTACTGTTTATTCTCTTGGAGAAATACAGATTGTTACAAGGAGTAATCAAACCTGTTGTCTTCATTGCCTGTTAGTTCACACTGAATCAAGGCAGAACAAGAGGGGAGAGCACGGTGTTATTTCCCCTTTCTTTGTTAGTAGGGAAGATGTTGGCATTGTTATTCCCAAGGAGTGGCGGAGGTGTTGCAATCAAAGGCTTCTTTCCTGTACTGTGCAGTGAGCATGCATATAAAGCTGAGCATAGTGGACTCTAGTGTGCCCTGAGCCTGTTATTTGCAATTTCGCCAGGTTTGAAATATCAAAGTCAGAGCACAAGTCTATCTTTACCTACAGCCATTGATCCAGGTGACACTCTTAACCAAGCCCTGCTCCTAGCAGGGGTGGAGGAAGTCTGCAGCTCATGGGGAAGGAAACTGAGCTTTCCAGAACATCTGGCTTCTGGAGACATCGCACACTGCTACAAAATCAAACTTCGTTGAATTAGTATGACAGTAAAAGGAGGGAAAAAAAGGAAAAGAAATCAAGGTTAAAGACCACCTCTTCTGTGGACCTGAAAGAGAAGTCGTCCCTTAAAACTAACTGAGATGTCTTCATTAATGCAGTGAGGTGTTTCACTCCCAAAGCCCTCTCATCATGTCTGTTTATTTGTCTGTGAAATATTTAACCCATAAAACAGTCAATATGGGGCTCACAAATGATGAATAACAGCAGTAATATCTCTTGACCTGCTTACCACCATCTAGACCAGTGTATGTAAGGGGTTTATTTTTGTAATCACTTAACAAATTGCATAATACAGCCTTTAAAACATAACTTCACTAATTTAGAGTACTGCTTTTATTGAAGGACTGAGCAGAGTGACCTAAAATCTGTTTTCCATAGAGGTTGAGTGACCTCCAAATTTAGGTGACCCTGGGAGATGGAAGGAGTCAGTATTCCTGAAAAAGAGAGAGTAAAATATGGCCACATGTTCATCAGCCAGTGTTTCTGCTGTAGTTTAAATTCCATGGAGTATGGATTTTATCCTAAAGGCAGAAAATGAGACTTTGCAAGTCGAAATGGCTCAAAATATCAGATAGTTTGTAAAAGGGAAGCTTGATCCTCTAAGTACATTCATTATTATTCCTTAGCTGCAATACTTGGCTGCTGTAGAAAAACTTCAAAGTTTTATTAGGTTCTTAGCGTGGAAGAATCAGCAATGACACACTAGATTAAGCCCAAAAAATTTCGATTTTCTGTTTGCTAGAGAAATATTTATATCTGTTTCTAAGAACTACCGCAATGATTAGTGTGGTTGAGTACCCCACACCTGTCAAAGTGACCACATCATTTTCTGTATTTGCCATTCTAAAAAAGAAAGAGTGGTGAAACTACTGGCTGTGAGTGACAAACAGTTTGAAATTGCTCGCCCCCTTGTCACTTCTAGGTTTGCTACTGAGACCATTACAAAAGGAGTAATTTTCTTGTGTGTAATTCAGTCAATCTGTCTAGACAGGGCTAGAGTGCTTCTAAGCACCTCTCTTTCATGTGCAAAAAGAAAAAAAAGCCATTGAGTGGGTAATCCTTTTATAAGGCATATTCCACATACTGACTTTGATGTGGTGTTTTCAGTAATTACCTTTTCCCTTTTGTTCCACTCTCACAGTTCCATCACTTCAAGACATAATGGCATTTCTTCCGCATAGAGTCAAGAGATTTGTTTCTCCTTCTCCTTTCTGTTCCCCTGTATTGCTGCAGCACCTATTTTGTAAAGTAGGACCTGAGGGTGCTCAGCCTTTCCCTGAAAACACCATGAAAGGTAGGGTGCTTATATGATGCATCTAAGCCATAGAATTATTGGAAAAGGTTGGAAAATATCTCTAAAATAATTGTGTCCAACTGTTAAATCCTGGCAAACTCATAGGGAAGAGCAAGATTTTCCTTCTGTCACAAAATTAAAGCAAAAGAAAAAGACACACAGCAATGAGGGTGCTCTTAATGTGACAAATACAACGTGACAAATTCTTACCTTATTGGCATTTGCACAACAGCAGGGGTCTGGCCAGCTGATCCCTGCAGACCAGCCGGAGCTGTCTGTAGCCATTAGGACTGTCTCGTAGCCCAGCCGTGACGAGCAGGTTGTTTACTATGCAGGTGACACAGTTGTGTTTGTTTTCCATAGCTGACGGCCAGTGCTCGCCGTGGTGGTGTTGGCTGACTCTGTTTGTGTTGGTGTAACCGAGCGTTAGCAGGTTATTAAAAGCTTAACACCACTCTGACCCAGGTGCAGCAAAGGGCATTTCCAGACAGGAGGAGACCAGAGGTGGCAAAGGATGACAATAGGATTCCTTAGTCTTTGTTCCCTGGCAGTTCTTTCAGACGTTTGTAAAATAGGAGCCAAAAGTCTTCTCTTTGCGTTGGTGTAAGCTACCTGTCACCTTGCTGCAGCTGTGGGGATCACCAGGAGGAACTGCTGCAAGGGGAAGCAGAATTGTGCCCCAGATCCTGTGGTCCTGCAGAGTTTATGCAACTCCTCCTGGTTTAGCCAAGCCAGATAAGGAGCAGCGAGTTCTCACAGCTAGCACACCATTTGCTTGTGAAAAGTCAGTGCTCGTTTGCTTGTCCTTGCCTGGTTCACAGAACATCTTTTGCCCCCTACAGTATCTGTCCTCACTTCTCCTACCTCCCTTTCTGTTTGTTCCCTCTGGCTCTCCATGAAGAGCAATTTTTTTCCCTTGGCGCAGAGGCTTCTAACACCTCCCTTTGCCCATCTACCTTCACATTTTTCTTCCTCCCCACACTCGCCCAGTACTGACACGAACTTTGCCAATATGGATACTGAGACACTCCCCAGACCTCACGAACCCTTTGGTTTCTATAGCTGATACTCCCCTCAGCTCAGCCTGATTCATGGCTCTCCACCGCAGCCTCCTGTGCTCAGTGTCCCATATATAAGACACCAGTGATGGGCCTACTCTGCTACCCATCACTCCCCTGAGGATGGATTAGGCTTTGCTGGACCTTCAGGTGTTATATGTAAAATCAGCCTGCCTCAATTTTTCCCAGTCAGTAGAGTGGTTTCTCTGTAGAGTCACAGTGATCTTGCAGGGATGCCTTCTGGAAATACAGGAGATCACTGCTATCTGGCTCCAGCCACTGACCTTGCATCCTTGCTGAAACAACCTTTTCTTATTCAGCAGAAAACCTCTCTAAGTGCTGAATCTTTTCTCGGTGGAATTTGAGTCTCTCAACCACCAGAATAAAATTCAAATGGGGTCAAGTTTTCTAAAAATTCAAAAGTAACTGACAGTGAGACATTGCTGTCATGAACTGTGTGTGAGTGAAGCACCCCTGGAGTCTGTGCC
Source organism: Pardalotus punctatus (assembly GCA_013400915.1). Lineage (NCBI taxonomy): Eukaryota > Metazoa > Chordata > Aves > Passeriformes > Pardalotidae > Pardalotus > Pardalotus punctatus. Next base: position 211 of record VZTX01019259.1, on the reverse strand, counting down.
AACAGACAGGATGCAGGATGACACCCAGCCTCTCTCTTTTTCTGTCTCCCAGGTGCTGCCACAGGCACGACTGCTGCTACGACACAGCAGAGAAGGAAGGTTGCAACCCCAAGGTGCAGCGCTACCAATGGGCGTGTGAGCACAACACCGTGCGCTGTGGTAAGGAAAGCTTGGCTCGTGTTGGGTGGGTTTCTGTCGAGGTTTGACCCTG